>CM069905.1:83819201-84133806 GCA_036172215.1 Camellia granthamiana
ACGGACTAAGCTTGAGTCTCGGGCTTTGAAGTGTGTTTTTATGGGCTATGGGAACACTAAAAAAGGCTACAAGTGTTATGATCCTACCACTCGGAGGCTTTATGTTTCCATGGATATCACCTTCCACGAGAACGAACTTTTTTACCGGGTGCCGACTCCTAGTTTACCATTTCAGGGGGGAAAATTCAAAAGGAGTGATAAATTATGAAGAACTTGAGGCATTTTTTACCAACAATTCAGACAATATTTCTTCGTCCAGAGCTTCTTCAGGACATGGTGAATTTTCAAATGAAAGGGAAAAGTTATCAATTGTTGAACCAGAGACAACTAATATTGTAGATAATGTTGAACCAGAGACTTCTCATACCGAAGATCCTGGTCTTCATGACAGTGCAATGCCTCCCAACAATTCAACACAACCACTAAGCCAGTCTTCTTCTGAGATTCCTCTAGAGGTATCCACTAATCCTAATTCCACTTGTAGTGATGATCTTTTTTCTGAATCTCACATGTCTCAATATTGTCTTCCACATTGTTCTAATCGTGGTATACCACCTGTTAAATATTATGAGCCTGATTCTAAATCCAAAGTTTGATATCTCATTAGTAATCATGTGTCTTGTCACAAACTATCCAAGTCATATGCATCTTATGTGCTATAGTTATCATCTATCCCTATTCTTAGTAAAATGCAGGAAGCTCTAGCAGATGATAGATGGACTCAAGCCATGGCAGAAGAAATGACGGCGCTTGAGAAAAATTATACTTGGGAGCTTGTGACTCTACCGAAGGGAAAAAAAAAATCGTGAGATGTAGATGGGTCTTTGCAGTCAAGCATAAAGCGGATGGGTCTATTGAGAGATATAAAGCTCGATTGGTTGCGAAAGGATATACGCAATCTTATAGGGTTGACTACCAAGACACTTTTGCATCTGTTGCCAAACTTAATACAGTTCAAGTGCTTCTGTCTTTGGTAGTGAACCGAGATTGGCCACTTCTTCAATTTGATGTAAAAAATGCTTTTTTACATGGAGATCTTACAGAGGAAGTGTTTATGGACCCCCCCCTCCAGGTGTGGAAAAATATGAAGATGTTACAATGGTGTGCAAACTCAAAAAGGTGTTGTATGGGTTAAAACAGTTTCCAAGAGCTTGGTTTGAGAGATTTACCAAGTCTATGAAGAGCTTTGGATATAAACAAAGCAACTCCAACCGTACTTTATTTTTAAAGCACCAAATGGGTAAGATTATTGCTTTTATTATATACATTGATGATATGGTGGTGACAGAAGATGATCAAGAAGAAATTGAGAACTTCCAACGACACTTGGCCCTAAAATTTGAAATGAAACAACTTGGAGATTTAAAATACTTTCTCGGAATCGAAGTAGCCCGCTCAAAGAATGATATTTTCTTATCTCAACGAAAATACATTCTTGATTTGTTAACTAAAACAGGTATGCTTGGCTGTAAGCCTGCGAATACCCTTATTGAACAAAATCACAAGTTGTTTAATTGTTTGCATGCAACTTCTACTGATAAAGCCAGGTACCAGAGACTTGTGGGAAAGTTAATTTATTTGTCCCATACTAGGCCAGATATTGCTTATTCAGTATGCATAGTGAGCCAATTTATGCATGATCCTCATAAACCTCACATGGATGCTGTGGAACGTATATTGGGATATTTGAAGTCTGCTCTGGGTAAAGGGTTGTTGTTCATCCAGAATAATCACTTGAATGTAGAAGGTTACACTGATGCAGATTGGGCTGGTTCATCTGATGACAGAAAATCTACATCAGGATACTTTACTTTTGTAGGGGGCAACCTTGTGACTTGGAGGAGTAAAAAACAACCTGTGGTAGCCAAGTCCAGTGCAGAAGCTGAATATAGGGGCATGGCTTTTGGAGTATGTGAGTTACTATGGTTGAAGAACTTGCTTAAGGATTTGGGTGTTCACTCTCAAGAGACAATGAAGTTGTATTCTGATAACACTTCTGCTATAGAAATTGCTCATAATCCAGTTCAACATGATTGGACGAAGCGTGTAGAAATTGATAGACATTTTATTAAGGAAAAACTTGAAGCCGAAATCATTGTTTTTCCGTTTGTGAAGTCTGAAAACCAACTAGTCGATGACCTTACCAAAGCTGTCACTAGCAGTGTTTTTGGTTACTCTTTAGACAAGTTAGGCATGTGCGATATACACGCTCCAACTTGAGAGGGAGTGCTAAAATTAAGGATATGATTTGGGCAATATCCTTAATTATGTAATTCCTTATCAATTCCTTAGTTATAGGATATTTCTATAATCTTTTATTCTTTCCTTGTTAATCTTTGTATTATATATATTGTACAACTATAATGAATGAATTGACTCAAAAAATTATTTCATAATTGTGTTTGTTGATAGAATCAAGTTGCAACATTAGACTTGTTTTGGTGGAATGAATTTTGTATAATACAATAGACTTGTGATTTTGATTAAGGATGCAGTGGTTATTTGACTAGGTTTAAGTTGCACCTATTTTGCTGACAACTTTGGTAATATGTATTGATTTGTGTATTCAATTTTGCTAGAACTATATACAGGTAGTTCTCCAATGAAGAGGCAATGACTAGTGAAAGTTAGGCTATTTTCTTTTTTGTTCCTTCTCTTTTTATTTTATTTTTTTTCATTGAAAAAATAATTACTCATGCATTTGAATTAGTGTAGAAAATCATGATTTTATCATTTTTATTCATTTTCTATTTTGTTTATTTTTTGTAAATATATGGATTCATTTTTGGGATTTTAATTTGAATAGAAGTTTGTCCCTTTTTTTTGGAGCTCAAACTCATTTATGTAACCGAGGTAAGACAAACTGAATTCGTTTTTTTAAATTTCCTAATGAGCCAAGCTCGAACAAAAAAAATTAAATTCGAATTGAGCTCGAGCCGAGCTTGTTTATACCGAGCCAAACTTGAATAATATAAAATTCGGTTTAGCTCAACTCCACCCAACTCATTTATAATCCTTCCCACATGAAGCTTCATAATTTGAAAAATTATTCATTGATTTAAAAACATCATGTGATCATATCTCTAAACAATTATGAATTCTCATATTTTTGAATTGCTTAATATAAATTTATACGATCATGCTACGTAGCTCGAAACCGCGGCTCGAAACCGCGGCTCGACGTCGTTTTGGTGTCGAATTTTTTTTTTTTTTTTTTTTCTTTCTTTCTTCCTGGTTTTTTCTGGTTTTTGGTTCAGGGAGAAGAAGAGAAGAAGGGAGGAGGAGGAGGAGGGAGGGGAGGGGGCCATAAAAATGGCTGGAGGAGGAGTCGGAGCCGGAGCTGCGACGATCGGAGCTTCTGTGCGAGGCGGGTGACGGCGACGAGGCAAGGCGGCGGCGAGGCGACGAGCTCTGATCGGCAATCGGCGAGGCGGGGGCGGAGGCGGTGGTGGTGGTGCCTCCTCTTTCTCTTCCCCCTCTTTCTCTCCCTCTCCCTCTCCCTCTCCCTCTCGAGCCATTCGAGCCGGGTAACTTCGACCTACCACGCATTTTCCAAATTTATATCATCAAATTATGTGAGGCATAGCTTCTTAAGTCATGCTTTGCCTACCAATTGCTCTGACAAACGGCGCCTTTTTGCGCTGTACAATAGTTTCATTTTTTCAACATGTTTGTCAATGTTGACAACCGACAAAATCCATCCAAATATCTTCCATAAATTAGTAGTCGTTTCGCAAGTGGATTAGGGGTGACTTGAGATTAAAATAATTATAGGAGGAATAGGGGTGACTTGAGATTAAAATAATTATAGAAAGATAAAATAAATTTTTTAGTTTTAAATTAAAAAAATTATCATATTTAAATTATAATTATTTTTTTTATAAAAATTAAAAAATTTAAACGTCTATCTCAAAAATTAAAATAATTCAAAAATTAAAAAATCAAATAATCAACTCACATTTCAAAGGAAGCGTAAATAATCCTCTCAAATCTCATCTCATATCTTGCAATTATTGAGACACAGCATCAGCCATCAAACTTCTCTTTTTCTCTGTCGTTTCCCACCTGCATCACGTTCCAAAAAAGGTTCTTTTGAAAAGTGGAGTTAGTAGTAAAAAAAAAATTAATTTTTAATTTATTTTAAATCATACTATTTTCTATATTTTTTATATATTTTTTTAAGAAAGAGTCAAAAAAAATTAAATTGTTAACTTTTAACTATCTTCTAAAAATACTCCAAAAATAATAAACAAAAGAAGACTTTTTTTGGCTATTTTAGCCACAAAAAATAAAATAAATTATTTTAACCACAACAAACAAAACATCACATCTAACCCATAATCATTACACTCTTCTCTAAAAAAAAAAGTCAAAAAAACCAAAAAGCTAAAAAGTCCTTCCCAGAAATAAATTTTTTAACCCAGGCTAAAATAGTCAAAAATCTAAAAAACCAACTCACTCCGCAAATGAAGGCTGAAACAAAATAAAAAAAATACTAGAATCAATAATTATGAGTTTTAAAAGTATGTTATTTTTTTTTTTTTTTTTTTTGTTTAAACATTTTCAGTCTTGTGTAGATAAATCTACAAAGTAATTTTTTTTTTTTCTAAATATTCTAAAAAAAAGCCAAAATAAGGCAAGAGAAAATCCATTATTTTTTATTAATTTTTTTTCTCTTTTGGACTTTTTTTGAAATTTTTAGTAGAATTTAAAAAGCTCAAACTTTTTGAATTTTTTTTAAAAAAATTCACTAAAAACTAAACAAGTCAACCAGAAAAGTTAACCCCCCCCCCCCCAAAAAAAAAAAAAAAAACTTCAAACACCCATCACTTTCTGCATTTTATTCACATATTTTAAAGGAAGAATTATTAAATAATCCAAAACATTATGTTACTATGAAAAGGTTAGGAATTCACCCTTATTGTGGGGATTTATTTTGTAAATAATAACACGTGGTTAAGGTGACGTCGAAGTGTCAGTCGAGGTGTCACGTGGTCTGGTCATGATGTCGAGGTAATCTCGGTTAGGCCGAGATTATTTGCGGAGATACTGGAATCTGAGATAAACGGATAAGTGACAAAAGTCTTCGAACAGGGGAGGATCTCAGTCTGGATGGAGATAAAACTCTTAGAGAGTTTATCCCTATCTAGTTGAGAGTCCAAGATAAGCATTGAGTCTGAGTTCACTGAAATGAAACTTCTACAGGGATCAGGTCAGTGTTGGCTGTAAAAGTGAGGCACCACCGTGGGTCTCAGGTATGTGTGTGATATACAGTAAGCAGTGGATGTTTTCTTGTGAGTTAAGCACAATTTGCTATCTTTGAGAGATATTTGATTACTAACTTGGTCGTCGGAGTATCCCAGGTGGACAAACCACCGCTGGATTCTTAATCTTTCTATGACAGGTTGTTCGGGCTTAATCTATTCTGTCGGTGCTCTCCAGCTGAGTTCCCTATTTCATTGTGTGGTCAGAAATCAACACCCACACTTATAAATTCATATTTGTGACAGAGATTAAATTAATAAAGTGTAGAGTTCGTAAGTAAAATAAATTTAAATCACTGATTTCTTTTTTTGAGCAAATTTTGAGTTGATAATAGTAGATTTATAATGTTGTTGATGTTACTACCAAAGGAGAAATCATAACTTACACTAAATTTTCAACTATTCTAAAAGGATGAGTAACCATATCCCATATGTAAAATTTTTAATTCAAATTGAATCACAAAAATATGTAAAAAAATTTAATAGGTCATTGATTCAAACCACCACATAAAAAATTGTCACACAGTACTCAATAATTTAAGTGTGTAAATAAATTCATTTTAAGAAACATTTTCCAAATACTCAAATCGTCAATAGACATGCAAAAACATAAGCCAATTGAATATAATATAAGATTAGATATCATTCTATTAAAAAAAAAGAAAAAAAAAAAGAGGAAGCTCAACTTTGAATAGTTTTTATTATAACCCTTTAACTTCTAATTTTCCTATTTAAGTTGTCCAAGTTTATTTATCAATTTAGTCCCTACCACTTTGATCTAGTTTTCAATATGATCCTCATAACTTTAAAATTTTGTATTTAAGCCGAAAACTTATTTTATTTTCAATACAAATAAGTATACTTTTTAACTTTTTATGAAAAGATGTGGAAAAAAAAAAGTAATGTGACCCAAAAAACATAAAAGATAAAAAAAAAAGTACACTTATGTAGAAAATGCCAAATAGTGCCTAAGTCTCAAACTTATGTATTTATTTTTTATTTAAGTCCTTCAACTTTATAATTAAGTCAATGTAGTCCAAATATCACATTATTAAATGGAAAAATTAGTAAAACATCACTCTCCAATTTTTGGTAGTAGTAGAGGTCCAATATGTTTTTTCTGACGAGTTAAAATTTCTCTGTAAAATTTATGATTTTTTTTTTTTTTGTGAAATTAAATTTCCATGTGTCGAAATTTCTGTGTGAAAATGTTGAGGGATCCCAACTATTATAAAAATGTTGTATGTCCTTTATCTTATAAAATCTTAATATTAAGAACCTTAAACTAAAATCCTTCATTAAATATGAAAAAAACTATAAATTTTATATAATTTTCTTTCTAATTAACCTATTATTTTGGTTTTACACTAAGAAAATGATTAATAAATATGAAATTATTACCCATTTAATGTAAAACATTATTCTATCTCAAAAGGTAAATAATTTCACCAAAAATTGTTAGTAGTTTTCACTCCGTATATTTTTCCTTACATTTAAACTATTATTTTCTGATAATATACCATCTACAGAGCAACCAACTACAGAGACTACAGAGCCACAACAAGCCACAACAAGAGCTGCTGCCAGCAGAGCCACAACAGGAGCTGCTGCCAGCAGAGCTACAACAGGAGCTGCTGTCATTAACAGCTAATCAGCTAAAACCAACTAAGAGATAAAGTTTGTTAAATTTGTTAGTTAGTTAGTTACATCAGGTAGTTAGTTAGTTACAGATATTATTAGTCTGTTAAATATTTTTTGTATAAATGTATCCATGTAATCAGATATTTAGGTTAATGAAATAAGCCTTCAATAATTCTTCATGGTATCAGAGCTTGTTTAAAGCTCTCACGAGCTTGAGGTTGCTCCATCCATGGCTTTCTCATCATCTTCATCCTTACCTGCTAATTTGAATCTTTTAATCTCAAATCTGCACTCTTTCATTACAGTGAAGCTTGATTTTACAAACTTCATCATCTGGCGCAGTCAGTTTCACAATATTCTTCGTGCAACTGAGCTTTTAGATTTTGCAATAGGATCTGTTCCTTGTCCTCCATTGTTGATCAAGAATTCATCTGGAACAGAGGTATTGAATCCAGATCGAGCACAATGGAACCTCATTGATGCACATTTGCTTAGCTGTATTACAGCAACACTTACACCTGCAATTTTCACATCTATTCTTCATTTGCAACACAGTGCCGAGGTATGGGATACATTATGCAAGAGGTTTACTCTGCTCTCCCGCTCTCATATTCAGCAAATGAAGAATAGGTTGAACAATCTGACTAAGGACTCTAAATCCATTGAAGATTATTTGAGTCAAATTAAAGATCTTGCTGATCAACTAGCTTTAGCTTCATCACCTGTTGATGAAGAAGATCTTGTGTTGCTTACTTTAAATGGATTACCTGATGAATTTGATGCTCTTAAAACTACCATTCGTGCACGAGTTGAGGCTATTTCCATGGCTGAATTGACATCTCTGCTTTGTTCTGAATCTATTCACATTGAAGCAAAACAAAGAAAGAGTCAGAATCTTGACTTATCTGTTGCTTATTCTACTACAAAAGGTTCTCATTCAGATTCTTCTTCATATTCTCGTGATAGATCCAGTGCTAATTACCGAGGCTCCTCTCGAGGTATCTTCTGCGGGGGCAGATCTTCTAGAGGCAGGGGCAGACAAGGCAGACAACCATTCCATTCTGGACTCATCTGTCAAATTTGTGGAAAGGCAAATCACATTGCCTCTGATTGTTGGCATCGCTTGGATACTACTTATTCTCAGTCTTCTTCTTCTACTCACTCACAGCATTCATCTTCCCCAAAGGCATATGTTGCCTCTGCATCACCTGAATCGTCTCCTTGGTATCTTGATTCAGGTGCTACTGATCATATCACACACGATCTCTCCAATCTCAGCATATACCAACCATATCAAGGTACTGATCACGTTACCGTTGGCAATGGTACTTCTCTGCCTATCCAACATACAGGGAAAGGTATTTTGCCTACTCCTCATTATTCTTTTAAGCTTACCAAGGTTTTACATGCTCCTATTTCCTCAAATCTTGTTTCTGTCCACAAACTTACCAAAGACAATAACTGCACTGTCACTTTTGATGCTTCTTCATTTGTGGTTCAGGACAAGGCTTCGAAGGCAGTCTTGCACCAGGGCTTTAGTGCTCATGGTTTATATCATTTTCCTACTACCTCTTCTCCTCCTTCTTCATCTCATGTTCTTCATACTTCCACTACTGGAGCTGTTTCTGCTGAAGTATGGCATAAGAGATTGGGCCATCCATCTCAGTTGAAATTTGTACATACGCAAAGTCACTTGCCTGATATTGCTAATAAAACCTTGGCTCCTTTGTCTTCTTGTGTTCATTGTTGTGTGGCCAAGAGCCATAGACTTCCTTTTATGCTTTCTGATTCTACTGTAAACAAACCATTATCTCTCATTCATAGTGATGTGTGGGGTCCTTTTTCTTCTCTGTCTCCATATAAGTACTATGTGCTTTTTGTTGATGATTTTAGTAGGTTTACATGGATTTATCCGTTGTGTTACAAGAGTGAAGTGTTTTCAAAATTTTTGGAATTTAAAGTTTTTGTTGAAACTCAATTTTCCACCAAACTGCAAGTTCTACGAACTGATGGAGGCACTGAATTTGTTAATACTCCAATGACTCAATTTTTAAAAGCTCATGGTATACTTCATCAAATGTCTTGTCCTTATACACCTCCACAAAATGGAGTTTCTGAGCGCAAACACAGTCACATCATTGAAACAACCATTGTTTTAGTACATCATTCTTCTGTACCTTTACAGTATTGGTTTGATGCAGTGTCCACAGCTACCTATCTCATTAATAGGATGCCTAGCTCTAAGCTTTCTAATAAGTCTCCTTATGAAATTTTGTTTCATTCTTCTCCTGCTTATTCCTCTTTTAAGGTGTTTGGCTGTCAATGCTTTCCTTGGCTTCGGCCCTACACTTCTAACAAGCTTCAACCTAAATCTTCGGTTTGTGTTTTCCTTGGTTATCATTCCTCTTTTAAAGGATACCGATGTCTTGATCTTGCTACAGGGAAAATTCATATTTCTAGACATGTTTTGTTTAATGAGGATATCTTTCCTTTTACCACTGCTCAGCCTCCTTCTAAGTCTTCTTCTGTTTCAAACTTACAGTCCTTCTTTTGGACCTCTAGCTCTCCTTTTAGATCTGATGATCCTCCTACTCCTCTTTCTTGTCCTACATCTCGGCCTCCTTCTCTTTCTGTATCTTCTGCTGTACCCTCTTCTCTGCCCACTACTCCTGCTCCTACTACTGTTGTTGCTCCTCTGTCTGCTGTTGCTGCTCCTCTGTCCGAGTCTCCTACGGATTCATCTCAGCCTATTCAGCCTTCTAGTCCACATCCTTCCTCTCTTGTTCCTATTCCTATTAACTCTATTTTTATAGACTTACCATCTGTACCTTCTTCCTCTCTTCCTCCCAGTTCTTCTGCCAATGTTCATCCTATGCTTACTCGATCCAAAACAAGTTGTCTTGTCGCCTCTTCTTCTTCATTCACTGATATAGAACCTTCCACTTATCAACAAGCTCTTACTTCTCCAGTTTGGTATGCTGCAATGCTTGATGAATATCATGCTCTTCTTGATCAAGGTACTTGGTCTCTTGTGCCTTTACCTGTAACTAAAACCGCCATTGGCTGCAAATGGGTTTTCTGCATCAAAAGAAATTCTGATGGGACTATTGCCCGCTATAAATCCAAGTTGGTGGCCAAAGGATTTTTACAACAAGAAGGTGTTGACTATACTGAGACTTTTAGTCCCGTGGCTAAACAACCTACGATCAGAATTTTGCTTTGCATTGCCTTGCATTATCGTTGGCCCTTAAAACAGCTGGACATAAGCAATGCTTTTCTTCATGGTACCTTGGATGAAGAGGTTTATATGCTCCAGCCTCCTGGTTTTACTAGTGCCACTCATCCTCATCATGTTTGTAGACTTCGGAAAGCTCTTTATGGTCTGAAGCAAGCACCTCGAGCTTGGTATTCAACCTTCTCCAAGTTTTTGATCACTCACGGCTTTGTTAATAGTTACTGTGACAACTCTTTATTCATCAAAAAGACCTCCACTGATATTCTCATTCTCTTGGTCTATGTTGATGACATTCTCTTGACTGGTAGTAGTTATCTTCTTCTTCAAGAACTAATTGGTCAAATGCATGTTGCCTTTGCAATGAAGGAATTAGGCAACATTTCTTACTTTCTCGGTGTTTCTATTCAACCTGTGGGAGCTAATTACTTCTTGTCCCAGCAAAAATATGCTTCTGAGATTCTCCTCAAGGCTGGCATGACCACTTGTAAACCCTGCAACTCACCTATATCAGTCAAGCCTACTGTCACTCTTGCTTCTTCTCTGCCTTTTACACAGCCCCAGTTATACAGAAGTCTTGTTGGTGCCCTACAGTATTTAACTATCACACGTCCTGATCTGTCTTTAGCAGTTAACCAAGCCTGCCAACATATGCATGCACCCACTAATGGCCATTTTGCCTTTGTTAAACGTATTCTCAGATTTGTTAAAGGTTCCCTCTCTCATGGCCTCACATTTTCTCCCAGTTCTTTTGACCTTCAAGCTTTTTCTGATTCTAATTGGGCTGGGGATCATTTGGATAGACGGTTTACATCTGGCTACTGCATTTATCTTGGTTCTAATCTTGTTTCTTGGTCTGCTAAGAAACAGTCAACAGTCTCTCGGTCCAGCACTGAGGCTGAATATCGAGCGTTGGCTCATGCTACCGCCGAGTTAAGTTGGTTACAGATGCTACTGCATGATCTGGCCCTTCCTACTACTTCCGCTCCTATTCTTTGGTGTGATAACCTCTCTGCTATTGCCCTTGCTTCAAATCCAGTGTTTCATACTCGCTCCAAACACATTGAAGTCGATTGTCACTTCATTCGCGAGAAGGTTGCAGCCAAAAAAATTGTTCTGAAGTATGTTCCTTCAGTGGATCAAATCGCTAACATTTTTACCAAACCTTTATCCAGTTCCAGATTTCAGTTTCTCAAGACCAAGCTGTTGGTCACTTCCTCTCCCATCAGCTTGCAGGGGACTGATAATATACCATCTACAGAGCAACCAACTACAGAGACTACAGAGCCACAACAAGCCACAACAGGAGCTGCTGCCAGCAGAGCTACAACAGGAGCTGTTGTCATTAACAGCTAATCAGCTAAAACCAACTAAGAGATAAAGTTTGTTAAATTTGTTAGTTAGTTAGTTACATCAGGTAGTTAGTTAGTTACAGATATTATTAGTCTGTTAGATATTTTTTGTATAAATGTATCCATGTAATTAGATATTTAGGTTAATGAAATAAGCCTTCAATAATTCTTCATTTTCTTAGTTTAATCTTAAAATTAAATAAATTAGGCAGTACATAATAGGTTTTTTAACATCAATTAACGGAGACTAGATTATACTGACTTAATTATTAAAGTTGGTGGATTTAAATAAAAATATATATAAAGTTCAAGTGTCACTTTAATCTGGAAAAAAGTTTGGAGTGCTTAAACAGAAAGTATAAAAGTTTGAGAATATCACATTGAAAACTAGATCAAAATTGAAGATAGTAATTGATAACATACTCTAATATTATAGATAAAACTATATTGCTAAGGTTTCGTTCCACATTTATAATAATAAATTAGGAGTTTTCTTATAGAATACAAAATAGATAAGAGAAAGACGATTGGAGAGACCGGAGGTTGCTATAAAGCTTTATTTTGCTAATAAGTAAATTATGCAAATAGTCCATGTAATTTACACGATGTTTTTTTTTTTGTTCATGTAGTTTCAATTTGCTCGATTTTGCCCCTTAATTTAACGGATTGTGTCATTTTAGTCCAATAAATAACGTTTGTTAAGTTAATTTAATGGAAGGTCAAAAAATGTGTCAATTTGGTCCATGTACTTTACACGATGTGCCAATTTGGTCTCTGTAGTTTCAATTTTCTCGATTTTGACAGGGACTAAATTGACACATTGCGAAAAATACATGGACCAAATTGACACATTGTTTGACTTTCCGTTAAATTAACTTAACAACCGTTATTTATTGGATTAAAATGACAGAATCCGTTAAATTAAGGGGCAAAATTGAGCAAATTGAAACTACAGGGACCAAATTGACACATCGTGTAAACTACAGAAATTATTTGCATAATTTTTCCCAAAAAAAAAAGGTTCGTGGGGATTACCATGGAACTTGCTTTTCCTGCAGTCCAATTGGAGGGACAAGTGGGTGTTATTTGGCCCATAAGAATCATTACGTATTTCGATAATCTGAATCGTTAATTTTGTAGGTCTTTTGTGTATATTATTTGCAAAAAATAAAAATAAAACTTAAGTCGATTAAAAATGGTAATCTATTCAATTTATTGCATTTGTGTGGAATAAATGGACAAAAGTGTGTTTTTCAAAATAGACAATATTTTTTTTAATGCGATAAATTGAATATGTTTATTATAGCTAGAACTAATTTTTTGTGTAGATAAACAGTTTGAATCTTTGAAATGTGACATGTGGTGAGCACCACAACTACAGACAACACCCTCCAAATCAAATAGTAGAAAGAAATCCAACTCAATTTGAAATAATCACAAATGTGGATCCTACTTGATCTAAGACCATGTCTATTTGCAAATTAGGTTGGAATAGGATCATGATTAGAGTAAAATTGACTAAAGGGATTAATAGCGTAATGATATTAGATTGGAGATAATAAAAAAAAAAAAAAATTTATGTTTGTTTGTACACTAGTACAGAGATATTAGGGGGTTGTAAATTAATGAAATTATGTAAAAATGTGATTTTGTTATTTTTGTGGGTGTTTTGGGAAGTGAGTTTTTTTGTAGGTTTTTTTAGTTGTAGGATATTATTGGAAATTTTTTTTTTTTTTTTTTTTAGTGTTTGGGAAGACAGTTAAGTTTTTTTGTGGTTGGATGTAATGTTTGTGAGAGAAAAAGTGAAATAATTATGAAGTTTGATGTGATATTTTGTTTGGATTTTTTTTTTTTTTTTTTTTTTGGTAACTGATTTGTCTTTTAGTAAAAAACAAACCGAAAAACTAACTTCCCAAAGCTAACTTCCCTAAAAAAAAACCTAAAAACCTAAAAACAATACCTAAGAGATATGTCAAACCAAGAAACAAAAGTTTCTGAACAAAACCAGTTGAAGGTTTATAGGGAGAGTGTTAACTAAGCTTTTCCTCAAAACACTTGTGTTAGAACACAGCATATAGAGGGAGGCATTATTGGATGGCTCAAGTTCTAAACATTCTAAATTAATTATATTTTAATTAATGAGTGTGTGAATAAAACACAACATATTATTTGATAGTCTCAAAAGTGATATGCTTTATTATTTAAAACAATAATTATTAATTTGGACAACCATCCAAATTAAATTTAGGAGCACTAAATAATTGTGCACAACAAGGCATAAATGAACACAAGATTACAAAAAAAGAAAAGAAAAATACAAAATAGACGACAATATTGTCAGGAATAATGACAAACATTAAAAAAACATATACCAACTAAGACACAAAATTTGCATATGGAAACATTGTGTCTAGTTAATATATTTATTCATACTTCCCAACAACGTTATTGGAACATTGTGACTAACATACGTGGTTGTGCACAAAAACTTCTTTCAGCTGAGCCTTGTATATGCAAGGTGGGTGGGTGTGGATAGTGTATCAAAGCCGTTGAATTTAGTTCCTGCAGAGGCTGTATAAGCGCCCATGTTGTAGAACACAACCAAATCATTGACTTGGAGTTCTGGCAGCTTACAATCTGTTGCCACTACATCCATTGCATCACAGGTTGGTCCAAATATCGTTGATGGCCATAGCATCCCACATGGGTCCTCGTCCCCTTTCGACCGATGATCAGAAAGTAGTAGTGGCTTGAATGCCATGAATGAACGATCATATACCGTTGGATTAAAAGCTCCATAAATTCCATTTTCTATCCAATACTCTCTTCGATCCCCTCTCACTCGTTTCCCAAACACATTTGTTACAAGAGTGAACACAGTTTCAGCGAAGAATCGCCCTGGCTCAGCCATCACCAACAAAGGCGCAGTTGCAGCCGCTTCCATGTCTTTGATGGCTTCATTAACTGTCTTACCAATCTCACTGAACAGTGAATTATCCTTAAATCCACCACCAATGTTCAGAACTTGCATTGACGGCATTCCAAGCTGAGAAGCTGCCTTAAACACATCCCTAGCAGCAGCAATTGCATCGCGATATATTGCAGAATCAGACGCTTTACTTCCCACATGAAACGAGACTCCATCTACTTTCAACCCACTCAAGTGAGCCTCCGAGAGGAGAGGTAAAATCTCGTCTGGGAGGGCACCAAATTTGGTTCCTAAAGGACGCCACGAAGTATGATCATTGGCGATTTTAATTCGAAGCAATAAGGCACATTTGGGGTGCCATTGCTTAATTTTTTCGATTTCACCCTTGGAGTCAAAGGTGGTGAGGTTGACACCAACACTTGCCGCATACTTAATGTGGGACACAGCCTTGCATGGGTTGGCATAAAGAATACGGTCAGGGCTTACTCCGAGACCGAGGATTGTCTCAATCTCGGCTTGACTTGCACAGTCGAAGTTTGCCCCTAGTGAGGCAAGGGCGGCGAGCAATGCAGGATTAGGGTTACATTTAACTGCGTAAAACGGCTTGGTGGTTGGGAGACAATGCTTCCATGAATGCATGAGTCTCTCAACAGTTCCCAAATCTAGCAAGTAGAAAGGTTGAGGAGTTTTTTGGTTTTTAGAAATGGAGTGGATAAGATCCATCAACCTATCTCTTGATATATTGTGAATAATGTCATTGCCCTTCAACGTAGATGCAGGCAATGTGGCTTCAAGAGTGGTGGTTGTGAGGGTGGAACTCATTATTTCCATGTCAATGTGTTGAGAAAATGCCATGAAGAAATGTCAAAACTGGGGTAGGAAACAAAGAAAGAAAACAACAATAGAAAAAGGAGACCAATAGATGCTTGAAAGGCTTCATGGTGAGCCTTCCTTATATAGGCATATTTTGACTGACATGCAATTTTAGTCCCAAAAAAAAAAAAAACTTTAAAGCGCTATTAAAAAAATTAATATATATATATTTGTACATATTTTTATTAAAAAAAATCATTAAAAAAATCAATTTCTAAAACAACCTATTGTATATATGGGGCTTGTTTGAGACCTTAACTATTTTAATTGATTTTTTTTCTTTGTAATTGATTTAATGATTATAAATAAAAAATATAAAATAATTAAAATCAAACGCATTATTCATATTGTGTTTTTTAAAATCAAATATTCACGTTAATTTATGTACACCTCAACTGAATTTTGAAATTTTAAAATTAACAATCAAGTAAATCTTTAATGACCTCAAGATTTAAAATATTTGGCTTCCGTAAATTTTCAACCTACAATCTCTTAGATAATATACCCTTTAATTACTGTTTTCACCCGCTAAATCAAACCCGTTAAGACTGCATGATTCATATTGTTGTTGAACAAAACATGTGTAGGTAAATTAAAACGTGCTGATATATATTATTTTATATCACCCGATACATGGTTAATTATTATTTATTTTTATTATTTAATTTGTTTCAAAATATTAGTTTTTTTTGACAAATTCAACTTTTTTTAATAGTATAATTATTACATTTCAAAAATATTAAAATTTCAAAACTATCATTTGATTTAAAATTAAAATAGTGCAATTTTTTTCTGAAAATATCAATTATCATAATTATTTTTTTGTATATATTAATATTAATGAATTTAAAAGAATGGCAAAATAGGAAATTCATGTTGTTTTAGTGCTTGATATTTGAAAAGGAACTAATATTTTGGGACAATAAAAAATAAAATAAGGAACTAATATTTTGAGATGAATGGAATAATTTTTGTAATGATTATTTTTAAATAACGAATTTACTTATAAATGTCTAAATTGATAAAGAGCCTAGCCATGATAGTTATCTTAGCCACAGTCAAGCTCCAGCTAAGCAACAGTCTAGCTCCAACTACCATAGTCAGTCGACAGCTTCAACAGCAACTGCAATAGCTGAGCCACTGCATCAGTTAGACAGTTAGGCAGTTACAAAGTAAACTAGAGTTAGTTGGTTTGTTATAATTTAGTTAACTTGAACTAGCGTTAACAATTGTGGTTTATAAATATGTCACTCTCTGTAATTGGATATTCAATTGAATCAATAGAAAAGATTTGATCTCTGCAAAGTTTCTTTTATGGTATCAGAGCCACAGACTCTTACGAGCACTGGTTCTTGAAGGTTCATCAATGGCGTCTTCAATCCCATTTCTGAATCTGTCCTCATCTGCTGTTTCATCCACTTCATCTTCTATACCTCCAAATCTTGCACTACTCATTTCAAATTTGAATTCTTTTGTGAATGTCAAACCTGATTCCACAAACTTCATTATCTGGAAGAATCAAGTTCAGAATATTCTGAAAGCTACACAGCTTCTCAGCTTTGTTGATGGCACACAGGTATGTCCATCATCCACCATCACTGATGAACACAATCATGAGATTCTGAATCCAGAGTATACACATTGGATGCTAATTGATTCTCATCTCCTCAGTTGCTTGACTGTAACTCTCTCACCATCTATCTTCACTTCTGTATTTCATTGTTCTACAAGTCATGAAGTATGGAGTGTTCTTCTCAAATGTTTTACATCTTTGTCAAGATCACATATTCACCAGTTGAAGAACAAGCTTAGTCATATTGTAAAAAAAGGCCACACAATGGATGATTATTTGACTCAGATCAAGTCAATTGCTGATCAATTTGCTTTAGCAGCATCACCTGTTGATGATGAGGATCTAGTTTTGCTAATCCTTAATGGTTTGCCTGATGAATATAATGCATTCAAAACAGCAATCAGAACTAGAGTTGAAACCATTTCTATTGGCAAGTTATGTTCTCTGTTAAGTTCTGAATCAATTCATGTTGAATCCTCATCTAAACAAGCTCATGCTTCAGAACTTCCTTTTGCTTATCATGTTTCAAGCACTTCTCATCGAGGTGGCTATAGAGGTGGTTCTTACAGAGGTCGAGGAGGAAGAACTGGCAGCAGGTTCTTTAAAGGAAATTCTAGCAATTCTAATTTTCGAGGTAGAGGCAAATCTTCTAATCATCAAGGCCAAGGTCACACAAGTTCTGCTACTCACTTTACTACATCTAATTCCTTTCAAGTGATTTGCCAGATCTGTGGAAAACCAAATCACTCAGCATTAGAGTGTTGGTATAGATTGGACACCTCTCTTCAATCTCCAAGACCTCAAGCTCATCAAGCCTATGTTGCTAACACTAATCAATCTGGTACTGGTTCTCCTGGTGACAGTTCTCCCAACAACACCAACTGGTTTTTAGATTCTGCAACCACCAGTCATATCACCAATGATTTGAACAATCTTTCTTTTTATCAACCATATCATGGACATGATCAAGTTACTATTGGTAATGGAACTACCTTACCTATTCATCACACTGGCCAAGGTCTTATCCATACTCACTTCTTTCCTTTTCATCTCTCTAACATGCTTCATGTACCTTCCATTTCTTCTAACTTAATTTCTGTCCATCAGTTTATTTATGATAACCATTGCACTATTACTTTTGATAAAGATATGTTTATCATACAAGACAAGAGTACCAAGAAGGTGCTATATAAAGGCTTTCATTCCCATGGTCTCTATCATCTTCCTAGTGCTGCTCCATCTAGTGCATCTGCATCTTCTTCACGAGCTTGTTTTCAGTCCACTATTAACTCTTCTCATTGGCATTTTAGATTAGGCCATCCTTCTTCAAGGAAACTTCAGCACATTGTTACTCATCATTTGTTACCTTCTTCATCTGTTAATGCTTCATCTGTTGTTGATAATAAAATGTGCTCACATTGTTGTGTTTCCATAAGTCATAGACTTCCTTTTAGCTTGTCTAATTCTATAGTTAATAAGCCCTTGGCCCTTATTCACTCTGATGTATGGGAGCCATTCACTTCATCTGTTTCTTTATACAAATATTATGTATTGTTCATTGATGATTATAGCAAGTTTACATGGTTGTTTCCTTTTCATTATAAAAATGAAGTTTTTCCTAAGTTTTTGGAATTCAAAGTGTTTGTTAAAACTCAATTTTCTACTCAATTACAAGTGTTAAGAAGTGACAATGGTGGTGAATATCTTAGCACCAAGTTTCATGATTTCTTAAAGAGTCAAGGCATACAACATCAGTTCAGTTGTCCTCACACAACTGCTCAAAATGGAGTAGCAGAGAGGAAACATAGACATCTCATAGAGACCACCATTGCTCTAATGCATCACTCTTTATTGCCTGTTGCTTATTGGTTTGATGCTCTTGCCACATCTGTTTTTCTCATTAATAGACTTCCTACTGCTAAACTCAATTTTCTCACTCCTTTTGAAGTGCTGTACCACCATGCTCCTGATTATACATTGCTCAAAACCTTTGGTTGTAGATGTTATCCATGGCTCAAACCTTATGCTTCTCACAAACTCTAACATAAGTCTGTGCCTTGTGTGTTTCTTGGTTATATTCCATCTACTAAGGGCTATAGGTGTCTTGATCCTGCTACTGGACATATTCATGTTTCCAGACATGATGTTTTTGATGAACATGTCTTTCCCTTTGCTTCTTCTCCACCAGTTAATCCTGCACCTCCTTCTTTGTCCCAGTTGAGCTCATTTTTTTGGTCTGATTAGTCTTCTTCCCATGGCTCTTTTGTGTCTTTCCCTGCAGCTACTCCTACTACAACTAAGTCACCAATTCCAATTGTTTTTGGTCAATTTGATTATGTTCAGTCCTTTTCTAGGCCTATCTCACGGTCTGGTCATCAGTCATCTGTTCCACAGATTGTATATCAGTCTGGTACTCCTGCTCTACATCAATCTGCTACTCCTGCAAATTTGTCTGTCCCAGAATCTGCTACTCCTCTTGGCAGTCTGCCTTCTGTTTCAACTCAGTCTGTTGGTTTGCCTCAGCCTGCTCTGCTGAATTGCTTCCCCTTACTTTTATTTCCAAGTCCACTTCTCAGCCTCAAATTCCTATTTCTTCTTTGTCTGTTCTTTTACCTTCTCTTCCTTCAACTCATTCTACTCACTCCATTTCTCCTCCTAACACTCATCCCATGATCACTAGGTCTAAATCTCAGCATCATTGTTTCCTCACTTCTTCTGATCATACTGAGCCTCAATCCTATCAAGAGGCTTCGTAATCCAGTGCTTGGACTACTGCCATGAAGGATGAATACATTGCCTTGCTCAGACAAGGCACTTGGACTTTAACCAATATTCCACCAACCAAAAAGGCTATTGGTTGCAAATGGGTGTTTCATCTTAAAAAGAATTCTGATGGTACTATTGCTAGGTATAAAGCTAGATTGGTTACCAAAGGCTTTCTCCAAACTAAAGACATTGATTGCTTTGAAACATTTAGTCCAGTGGCCAAACAACCCACTATCAGACTTCTTCTATTTTTGGCTCTTCATTTTCAGTGGTCTATCAAACAACTGGACATTTCTAATGTTTTTTTTCATGGTATTCTAGAGGAGGAGGTCTACATGCATCAATCTATTGGTTTTGTTAATCAAACTAATCCTTTCATGGTCTACAAACTGAATAAAGCCTTGTATGGGCTCAAACAAAGCTCATAGGGCCTGGTTTTCTACATTTTCCTCTTTTCTTCTCACTCGTGGTTTTAAGGCTAGTCATTGTGATTCATCTTTGTTTGTTAAAAAGACTCCGCACTCCATCACTATACTTTTAATCTATGTTGATGATATTTTACTTACAGGAAGTGATTTTTCCTACATTTCTACTCTCATTACTTAGATGCATTCTACCTTCTCTATGAAGAAATTAGGGTTTCTAAACTATTTCTTGGGTATCTCTGTTACTTCTTCTTCTTCAAGATATTTCTTATCCCAAAAGAAGTATGCTACTAAAATTTTGGTTAAAGCTGGTATGACAAATTGCAAGTCTTCTCCTTCTCCAGTGACTCTCAAATCTTCTACTAATCAAGCAGATTTACCCTTCTCTTAGCCTTCTCTCTATCGCAGTCTTGTTGGTGCCTTGCAATATCTTACTATCACTAGACCTGACTTAACTTTTGCTGTTAACCATGCATGCCAATTCCTTCAGACTCCTCTCACCAGTCATTTTGCTTTGGTTAAAAGAATTCTCAGATATCTGAAAGAACTCTTCATCAAGGTATCTAGTTTACTCCTGGTCCTCTTACCTTACGTGCCTTTTCTGACTCAGATTGGGCCGGTTGTTCATTTGATCGAAGATCAACAACTGGTTATTGTGTGTTTTTGGGTCCTAATTTGATTTCTTGGTCAGCCAAGAAATAACCTACTTTGTCCAGATCTTCCACTGAAGCTGAATATAGAGCTCTTGCTTAAACTGCTGCAGAACCGAGCTTGTTGTATGATCTTCATCTTTTAGTTCCAGCTCCCACTCTCTAGTGTGATAATCTGTCTGCAATTTCCTTATCCAATAATCCTGTGTTTCATGCCAGGTCTAAGCATATTGAGGTTGATTACCATTATGTTCGAGAAAGAGTTGCAGCCAAGCAACTTCTTATTCATCATATTTCCTCTATGGACCAGCTTGCTGATTTATTCACCTAGCCTCTCTCCTCTCCTTGGTTTCTGTATCTTCATAACAAGCTTCTGGACATTCCATCCCTCTCAACTTGAGGGGGCCTAATAAAGAGCCTAGCCATGATAGCTATCTTAGCCACAGTCAAGCTCCAGCTAAGCTACAATCTAGCTCTAGCTACCATAGTCAGTCAATAGCTTCAACAGTAATTGCAATAGCTGACCCACTACATCAGTTAGACAGTTAGGCAGTTACAAAGTAAACTAGAGTTAGTTGGTTTGTTATGATTTAGTTAACTTGAACCAAAGTTAACCATCGTGGTTTATAAATATCTCACTCTCTGTAATTGGATATTCAATTGAATCAATAGAAAAGATTTGATCTCTGCAAAGTTTCTTTTATAAATGTCTATATAAACAATGATACAAAATGATCATAAAAAATTTGTGTTACCATTTCTCAAAAATAAATTCAATAATATTAGATAAATATTATATATTCTATTTTTTTTCACTATTTTGTATCACTCTGATATTTATGATTGGTTCCTTATTTGGAAGCAATTATTAAGAAAATAATGAAAACTAATCATATATTGCAATTATTGTGTATTCTATTTTTTTTTTCTCACTATTTTGTATCACTATATGTGTAGATATTTATCAATGGTGACTTATTTGGAAGCAATTATTAAGGAAGCAATGAAAACTAATAAGAAGAAATTACGTGTAGGTGAGAGAAAGAAAAAAAAAAAACTAATACATGAGGGGTGCAAGTGTATCTATAGTGAGGTGCAAATAAAAGACTATGTGAGTGCAAGTTCTCATATCTTGGTATTTTTTTTTTCTTTTTCTCCCATCTACCTATAATTTTCTCAACTAATAATATATTGCAATTATTAAGCAATTATTATTTATTCTATTTTTTCATTATTTTGTATCACAATCTATGTAGATGTTATGATTGGTTCCTTGTTGGAAGCAATTATTAAGGAAACAGTGAAAACTAACTGTAGACGTCCCCGAACGCCCCGGGAGGGTGAGGTCCCGTTCCGCTCGTTTTTGCGGGTCTACTACAGTTCGGACTCAAATTGTCACAGTTCTTAATCTGAACTAAAGAGTCCAAATCCGGCAAATCATTTTGAGAAAACAGATTTTTGAAAGAAGTGCCAAACATGGACTGCTTTGCCAGATACAGAGTCGCCACCTAAATATTTTATTTGGAAAATTTAGAAAATCCTGACTCGGTGCCAAAGGCCACGTGTCCGTCATCACCAAAGTTGCCTCGGCTTGGGAACTTGGGTACGATTGGGGAAGGTCAGCTATGAGCACCCCATCTCGCCCGATCCGAAGATCGGCCTCTACTGACCATGATATCCAATTTTGAAAACGTTATGTGTTCTTATTCCGGTTATTAGCCTAGAATTACTATGTTATGCGCATAGCAAACAAGTATAGACCAAATCGCCTAAATTGGAACGAAACATAGCATGTTTGTTTTGAAAATGGTTTGCTACCCGTAAGTAGGCTAAAAATGCAGGTTTTGCCACCCTCAAGTGGGCTTTAGAAAAATCGGTTTTGCCACTATCTAGTGGGCTTAAAACTCACAGTTTTAATGCATTATTCCAATTTAGATAATTCAACCTCCATCCACAGGCATTCAAGCAGTTATATCACATAAGCAGCTAGCCTCATGGTAATCATACTGTCATGGCAACACTCACACGCATGCAAAGATGCTAAAGCATAAAAGCTCACCTAGTACTCCAAGCCAAAACAGAAACTAGTTAGTAATCATATGCATGATCCTAGTTCATGTTTAAAATGGCTAATACAACACATGCAAAGATGCGATCTAGACAGGCTCGGCTATCCTAAAGATGGCATGTGAAATGCTGCAACTAACAAGTACTCAACTTGGAATTGAAATACAAGTGCGGTTAGCATGATGTGCCGAACCCGGGTGCATGTAAGACAAATGTATGGATGCACGCATGCATAGCATAAGGTATGCTAATTTAAATATGCCCTAGTCTACCATCATAAGCGGGTAAATAAAAGGGAGAAAGAAGTGGGGGTTGGAAGACATGCACACACGCACCCACATTTATTACAAATTTGCCCTCGCTCGGAGGGACCAAAAGAATAATACAGTCCGAATAATGAATAAACTATCCTAGCTAATTAATTATTACACAACTTCTAATTAATTAACAAATTGAATGCAAAAAGGAAAAGGCCACAGCCCCCGCCTCGGGATGCGCGAATGATGCATGCTTGACCCATCTCGCCCGGAAACTCGCTGCCATAGCATTGCTGCCTCTGTTTACACTGCCTAGCTCCTCTGAAAACTGCACAAGTCTCAGGATATGTTCTTTGCACACTGTGGAACACCACCGGCTGGGAGGGATGGCCATCGGCCTCGGAGGATGACCACCGGCCACAGATGAAGTTATCGGCCATTGATGAATTGCCGGTCGGCACTGTATTTAGCCGATCGGCCAAAGCTTCCTGCAGAACCTGCAATTGGAAGCAGCAGAGGGCAAGCAGTGTATGGCATGGAATTTTTAGGCAAATGTATGCATGGACACACTCCCTATCATGTAATGGACTCAAGGGAGCATGGCCCTCGACCCTCGGGCCACCAATCACGCATTTCGATGCATGATGGCCAAAGAGTCAAGTATGCATTTCAATGTCAAATGCAATGCACACAAAACCGTACAAGGGACCCAACCTCAATCATGATTGATCAAGAGGCGAGGCAATGCACAACAATGCACATGCGACCTAAGCATGCAGGCAAACATACAAACATGCAATGCAACTACATGGCACACACAATGCTAACAACATAACATGCACAAACGCATTGAAACATGGCATACACAATGCAAGATGGACTTACACCAATGTGAGTGGACCTCAGCCGCACTCACATCAGTGGCCATGAGATGAAAATGAGACACTCCAAATGCGTGCACATATGCACGCAAACCGAGGACCGAACCTAACGCACGAATGCCACTCTACCAAAGCATGGCAAGACATGGAACATGGTATGCAAACATGCAAATTTCAGCACTAAAACATGATGCTAAACAGCCCCAAAACATGGCAATATGGCACCCGATGCATGAGATGAGACTTGAAACTCAAAATTAGGCACATGGAATGACTTATAGCTATACAAAGCATGCATTATTTGATCATGAAGCATGAAGAAAGATTCAAGGCAGTCCCAAAACATGCATATTTCTAGTTTATAACAAGGCCAAAAAACAAACACAAGTAGAGGCTAATCTATCATGCAAGAATGGCCTTAAAAGAGAGATAGAGAGGCAAGGGACAGCAGCCGGCTCCAAACAGTGATGAGCCCTTCAACAAAGTTGAAGAAGAGCTCAAAATAAGACCCTTTACAGTTTACATCAAGCCACGAAAATAAACACAAGTAGGCCTAAACTATCATGCAAGAAAAGGGCCTAAAGAGGGGTAAAGAAGCAAAGGGTAGATGGTGGTCCCAAACAGTGAAGAGCCCTTCAACAAAGTTGAAGAAGGGCTCAAAAAAAACTATTTTTCAGTTTATGGAAAAGCTCAAAACAGCTCACAAATAGGCCTAAAATACTATGCAAAAATAGGCATAAAAGACGATTTAAACACAAAGGGTAAGAAGGAAGCCTCAAACAAGGAAAGGCCCTTAATCAAACATGAAAAAGAGCTCAAATAAGACTATTTCCAGTTAGGGTCAGAGCCCAAAAATGTAAGCAACTATGGCTTAGATATGAAGCAAGACAAGGCTAGAAAAGAGGGAATGAAGACTTATCCTTGAAGAGCAGCAATGCAGCAGCCTTTGATCAAAGAAAAGGAGCTCCTAACCTCTGAAAATCAGCCTCAAATGGTTGGAATGGAGGATGGAGGCCTTGTGCTATGGGTTGGTGTGTAAATGGCCAAGGATAATGGACTTTGGAGCTTGGAAGAGAGGGTTGAATGTATAGATATAGGGTTGTATGTATATTGGTGCCTCAGTTGGTTTTTTCAACCTTTAGAAATGGAGGAGGGGTGCTAGTTATATAGAGGAGAGGAGTGAAGGAAAGGGGGGGAAAAACAAATTCAAGTTTCCCCCCCGAAAGGCAAAATCTCGGACAGAGGGTTTAAATGGAGAATAGCTGGCACAGCTGGCATGCACCCTGCTTGAGAGGTGCGAAAGGGTCATATCGGCCATGAAAGGAGGTCATCGGCCAAATAATTGGCCGGTCGGCACAATAAATGGCCGGCTTGCAATCTTTTCTGGCCGGTCGGCTAAATGGATGGCCGATGGGTGGCCGATAAGGTCAAAAAGTGCCGGTATGTCCATATTGAAGCCCCAGAAGTTAGCTTTCCAATGGCACAAACCTTGCATTAAAATTCCTCCTGTGGAAAAAGTTATGCCCATTTTGGTGAAGCCGTGCAGATTCGATCCAACCGGGATGATGCCCAACTTCAACTGATCATATCTCTCCCACCCGGACTTGGCTTTAAGAGATTCTTGAGTGCAAAATGAAGCCCCGGAAGTAAGCTTTCCGACGGTGGTGACCCCATAGCTAAAATCCAAGTATGCAAATGAATAAGCCCGATTCAGCGAGGGCCGCTCGACTCTCTTCTACCCGGATCCTTGCCGAACTTCTTCTCCAACTTGTTTTCTCCTCTCCTTTCCTCTTTTCTTCAACTTCAAACCCCTAAGCAAGGTGTTTTGAAAAGATTTTTCAAAGATTTCATCTCTCTTTCGTTCATTTCCACTTTGTCCTTGCTCAGTTTATCGAAAAGCGCAGCATTTGACAAAATGCGAGCCTCGGAACATCGCAGAAACTTTATTTCAAAAATGTTTTGAAAGAGAGGGTTTTAAGGTCTAAAAAACCATTCAAAATATTTTTGGTCTAAAATGGGGTGTGAAGTTGAGATTTGTCTCTCTCCTTGCCGAAGAAGCTGAACCTTTGCCCTGCACACCTTTCTCCACCAAATAAACCATCAGTGGTGCCCAAGTCTTAAGGGCGGTCAAAAATGGGGTGTCTACAGTTGCCCCTCTTTGACAAAGCTCGAAAGGCATAACAATGACGGGAGTGAGTGTCAAAGCCCAGAGACGACCCATTTTTAATGAGGCCGAAGACTTGGACAAACAAACAAAATACAAATGAATGAATGGTTGTGCCCGCAGGCTGCCTACGTATCCCTTTGCAAGGAATCAAACCAGCGTAGTTCAGGGGCAGGATGCAAATGATATGCAGGAAGACTTTGATAATTGGACTTATACGCTACGTGAAGCCGGTTTGAAAATTGGACTTATACGCTACGCGAAGCCGGTTTGTAATTGGACTTATACGCTTTCGCAAAGCCGGTTTGTAATTGGACTTATACGCTTTCGCGAAGCCGGTTTGATAATTCAAAACAATGCAAGTGGAATGTGCGTGACAACGCTAGTGAAGAGGTGTGCATGACAATGCAACCTAAGATGAATTCCAAACACACTGAAATCATGTGGGGAAATGGGACAGGAAGAAACATAGGGATATATCCCGGTGTTTCGGAATGGTGTGAGCATTGGAACGTATTCCGAACGCTTTTAATCGAAGAGGGAGAGACATAGGGACGTATCCCGAGGATTAGGAAAGAAGGGAGAAACATAGGGACGTATCCCGGTGTTTCGCAATGGTGTGAGCATTGGAACGTATTCCGAACGCTTTTAACCGAAGAGGGAGAAACGTAGAGACGTATCCCGAGGATTAGGGACGTATCCCAAGGATTAGGAACGTATCCCAAAGGTTAGGGACGTATCCCAAGGATTAGGGACGTATCCCAAAGGTTAGGGACGTATCCCAAGGATTAGGGACGTATCCCAAGGATTAGGGATGTATCCCAAGGTTAGGGACGTATCCCAAAGGATTAGGGACGTATCCCAAAGGTTAGGGACGTATCCCAAGGATTAGGGACGTATCCCAAAAGTTAGGGACGTATCCCAAAGATTAGGGACGTATCCCAAAGGTTAGGGACGTATCCCAAAAGTTAGGGACGTATCCCAAAGATTAGGGCCGTATCCCAAAGGTTAGGAACGTATCCCAAGGATTAGGGACGTATCCCAAAGGTTAGGGACGTATCCCGGTGTTTCGACAAAGGAGAAGAAACATAGGGATGTATCCCGATGTTTCGGAGAGGAGGAGAAACATAGGGACGTATCCCGGTGTTTCGGAGAGAAAGAGAAACATAGGGACGTATCCCGGTGTTTCGGAATGGTGTGAGCATTGAAACGTATTCCAAATGCTCTTAACCAAAGAGGAGAAACATAGGGACATATCCCGGTGTTTCGGAAAGAAGGAGAAACATAGGGACATATCCCGATGTTTCGGAAAGAGAGAGAATCATAGGGACGTATCCCAATGTTTAGGGACGTATCCCAGGGTTTAGGAAAGGAAGAAGAAACATAAGGACGTATCCCGGTGTTTCGGAATGAAGCAGAAACATAGGGACGTATCCCGGTGTTTCGGAATGAAAGAGAATCATAGGGGAACGTATCCCGGTGTTCCGCAAGGAATGAGAAACATAGGGACGTATCCCGGTGTTTCAAAAAGAGAGAAACGTAGGGACGTATCCCAGTGTTTCAGAATGAAAGATGCAAGCATTGGAACGCGTTCCAAATGCTCTAAACCAAAGGAGGTCTAACCCGTCGCACGCGCGAGGAGAAAGAATGATAATTGCAAGTGAAAAGGTGCATAACAATGCAAGTAATGACAATGCTAGATAGATGTGCAAAATCAATGCAATGAATGAGCATAACAATGCTAGTGAAGTGGGTGCATAACAATGCAATTGGAACGTGCATCACAATGCAAGTGGAACGGGCGTGACAACGCATATTTGGAACAAAATGCCGAATAAGGGAACACAAGCCTTAACAAAACCAATTCAAACACAACCTCCGATTTACCTCTCGGAGGGGTCACAATACATATTTCAAAAGGATACACCTCGTGCATGCTGACTGACGATGAGCTACGCATCGAAGACATGAATTGAAAATTCCGCAGAAACAATTTGAGCTGAAAGTGGGTTGCTCTTGCTTATACTTCCAAAACGCAGTTACTACCTTTCTTTCCTGGCAAGGACTGGTTTTCTGAGGGAGCACTTTGATTGCCATTTTGGCTTGAAGCAGACCTGATCTTGAGCTTGAGGTAGAGGCACACCCATACTTCGGAGTAGTGACAAGGCCTGAAGAGGTACATCCGGAGTACAATCACGGAATTTGCTAAAGGTGAAACACACTCAGATGCTTCGATTTTCCCTCTTTTCTTTTGCTTTGCAGTCCGGAACCTATATAGCTTCAGATAGATCCTGATTTTACTGTTCTCACATGACCTGGGTTGAACCCTGCGGTTTTATGAAAGAACGAATCTTGTTTTGCACAAACGTGAAGAATGGCACAGCATTCTGAGCACAAAACAATTTTATTTCTTGGAATTAAGAAATGAGTTCTTAACCGGTATTGAGCCTACGACTGAACACAGCGAAAAAGACTCAACAACAAAAAACAAAAGGTAAACAACCTAAACACATCGTGACACGCTCGGAACGACTATAAGCAAGAATCGAAGCAAACAAAGACACAAACACAACACTCGGATGTGTTGCAAAGGCAAGAGACCTCTTGGTGCACGAGGAGCCAGTTTCTCCGGGTATTGTTTCCCACCCTTTTCTCATTTGTGATTCTCACATCACTCTGGCACTCAATCTCTGTTTTTCTGAAAAAGCCATTTTCTCACTTTTTCTCTCATCGCACATCTCTCTATTCTTCAATCTCTCATTTTCCAATCCCTCCCCTGGGGTGGTTGATGGATAAACAGGAAGTCGTGGGCCCTTGCCCCTGGTATTCTACCAGCTTTTGATTCTTGTTCACAACAGTGAGTTCCTCCCACAGAGGGGCTGCGCTACAACTGGGTGTGTAGCAAATCTGTAGCTGACATCGGTTGATGATGCTCTGCTGGGGAGTTCGGACATGATCAGATCTGTCCAGATGAGGGAGTGGAATATCTCGCCCCATTCTAGTTCGTGCTTCGCACTTGGCTTGATACCTCGTTGCTTGGAGGATGTGAGAGCTTTCTGCCCTTTGTTGTTGACTTCAGTCGTGCCCTTTCTGGCAGGTAGAGTGCCCTTTCTGGCAAATGCATTGACAACCGGGAAAAGACAGGAAGCCTGACTCAACTGTGCCCCTAGTTCATTATTTTGACCATTTTTTGTTTTGGTTTTCTACTAAAACAATTTTGACCAATGTGAGAGTTAGATTAACACATTTGTTCGATTTTGATTTGAAATCATGCAAGTCAGGCTATGAGCACTGAAAATTTTCCTTTTTTGGGTCTAAGAAATGGTCCAGTTTTAGAAAAATGGGATAATTTTCGAGAGAATTAGTCAACCTCAGTAAAAATTCTCAAAAACTATTTTTGCAATCGGCCACTGCTCAACGAGCATGGAACCTACTCTTGAGATGCGCAACCTCAGATCTGAAGGAAAATTGCCCCTTGCTCGAGGAGAGCTGCATGGCAACGGAAAGTTGCCCCTTGTTTGAACGACACCGCGGCGCATTGAATGGCAACGGAAAGTTGCCCCTTGTTTGAATGGCACTGCAGCGCATTGTAGTCAGTCCTCAGAGTGACGAACACAACCAAATCCTCAGATACAGAGAAGACAAAGATGACCAGAACCATCGCATGGACACAATCCAAATTGAAGTGTTTTACGACTGGACTTCAGGATGAAGTTGCCTACGTATCCCAAAGATGGGAATCAAGCCTTGCGTAGTTCGGGGTTAAGGTACACTTGGGTATTAACCTCTCCTTTTGCGCTCTAACTTTTGCCAAGGCCGCCCGATGCGGGTTTTCGACCTTGCGAGCTTCTTTTCCTTTTCTTTTTAATCCTTTTCTTCTCTTTTTCTTTTTTTTCTCTTTTTTTTTCTTTTTTTTTTCTCTTTTCTTCTTTTTTTTCTTTTTTTGTTTTTCTTCTTTTTTTCTCTTTTCTTCTTTTCTCTCTCTTTTCTTCTTTTTTCTTTTTGCTTTTTGTATATTTTTTTTTTTGTCTCGCTCTAACTTTTGCCTGAGTCGCCCTTCTGGGTTTTCGACCCAGCGAGCCTCTCAAAAGGTAAAAGTGTAACAAGTCCATGCCAAATGGTTTTAGGATCTCGAAGCCATCCGTATCCAAGAGAGTGGCTGTTGTATCGATTTGCAGAATGATCCATCTCCGGCTCTTCGAGCACATCGGACATTTTCGCCCCTAGTTCGAGGGGTGCTTCTGTTCTAGCTCCGCAAGCTTCTTCTGATGAGGTCTGATCTTCTTGATCTGACTTTGGTGCCTCTTGTTCGAGGGCTGTTTCAAATCTGGCCACACAGGCCTCATATCGCGGTTGACCGTTGAACACTCTGAATCCAAGGTCAAGGTTTGAAAGCAATGGCTCAAGTCTCGAGGCTGAGAGCGATCCTAAACTGCACAATCTCAAGAGCGATTCCACACAGGTCTTCGTAGGACCGCGCAAAACATTTTATTTTTGAAAATTTTTAAGAAAGCGACAAATCGCTCACGCTGAAGATAATGTGAAACCAGTCCGAATCAACCCAGGGTCCTTCTCAGTACTCACGCTAACAAGCACGATTTCACTCATTAAGGGCTTAGCACGCCTCTCTTTCTCTCAATTGATCAAAGCTTTGCAAATCCCAAGGAATTCCTTCCTCTTCATTTTCACCGCAGTGTTCAAAAAGTTTTGGAAAACTTAGGTCATTACAATGACTTCAAGGCACAGAAAAGACAGAGTTCTTAGTCAAATACTGCCATCTCATTCAGAACTTCTGGCACAACTGGCACACGGCAGAAGCAAACACAAGAGTGTGAAAATCACTGCTGTTCCATTCAAATCTGTTGGCACAATTGGCTCTCCAGCAGAAACAGACTCAAAGGAAAGCAAAAGGACAAACACAAAACAAGCAAGTGATATCCAAGGTAACACCCCCGAAATCACCTGACTCTAACAAAACAGGACTGACTTGATACAACAAGACAGACCCGACTAACTCAATATGAAAGGACTGACTCAAAACAAAGAGACAGACTCAATACAACAAGGCTGACCCAATACCCAAGTTAGAATGTACAAAACTAGCATTCACAAATGCTCAAAACAGTGCGTGTCATACGCCACATCTAGAGTAAACTGAGTGCCGCCCGTAGGTGGTCCAACCTCTGATCACATCACATTATCCCCTACAAGTTCACTGATCAAGTGCCGATAGACTTTGCAAAGCTTGGTGCGACGATCACCTCATTGTCAATCAGATTTTGTATCTCGTGGCGAAGACGGACACAACTATCGATGTCATGACCGGTTTGTTGATGGAAAGCACAGTACTTAGTCGGGTCATGCTTTGGAGGGAGAGGATCGGGTAGAGGCCGTTGTTCTAACGGTTTCAGATGTCCTTTCCTAAGTAAGACCCCCAGAGCTTTAGACAAAGGCATAAAGAGTGGGGTGAAAACCCTCTTGCCTCGGGGGAGATAGTCCGAAGTTCGGGGGTTTGGATTGGATACACCAACAAAGGGGTGGCTGCTCTTGGTGTGGTGGTGGCGACCATGCCCACTTCGGAAGATCTTGCAGCTGCATCACCACTGGTGGTCGCATTCAAACTGCGGTTGAATGCCCTCTTGGGCTGCTCCCTGTCATTGTCAATCAAACCCTGTTTCAAGGCGTCTTCGATCTGTACCCCCATCTCATGTAGATCTGAAAAGGTAGGGAAGGGGAGAACAATCATCTTCTGTATAAGCTTAGGTTGGAGGTTGCGCACAACCATCCGTATTTGATCCTTGTCAGTGGGCCTAATGGTCATCATTGAGGCCTTGGCCCTCCAGCGGGTTACGAATTCAGAGAAACTCTCCTTAGGCTCCTGCCTTGTTGTCTCGAGATCACGGGTTGTAATCTCGATTTACGCGTTATAGGAGTACTGTGCAACGAAGGCCTCGGCCATCTCCTCCCAATTCCTTTTGACGGAGTCTTCCAGTTTTGCGTACCAGATGGCCGCTATACCCGACAGGGTCCGGCTGAACAAAGAAAGCTTCTGCAACCTGGTGAGGCCCATCGGCCTTAAGATATCTGAAAACAACCTCATGTGCACCATGGGATCCCCAGATCCATCAAATCGGTCGATGTGTGGCATCTTAAATCTGTCCGGCAGCGTCACAGCTGCGTCGATATACCCGTCCTCAATGTCCAGAATGGACTTCACACCTTGAGATTTCTTGAACAGCTTTTCAAGCTTGCTCACTTTTAATGCCGTGGGGTCCACCTCGAACTCGAAGGGAGAATCCGGTTGATTGATAGGAGTGGGTGCCTTGGATAGTTGAGGTAGAATCGGGGGCGGAGTCGGCCCCATTGGGATGTTTGTATCCTCCTGAACATTCTGAACATTCGCCGTCTCCCCAGGTATTGGGACTCTTGGTGGGGGAGGAACCTAGTGTGAAGTAGATGCTCCGGTTTGCTGTTGTAGCCTGGCAATTAACTCTGCTTGTTGAGCCATGACCTCGGCCTGTTGTTTGGCAAATTCGGCTTGACGAACAGCATCCTGCTGCATGGTTTTCATACTTTCTTGGAGTTGGCGCACCATCTCTTCCATTCCCGCCATACTGCCCTGATCTAACTGATCTATCGGTATATCTGTCTCTGTGGTAAAAGCAAATATCTCAACCCAACTGCACGCAGGTGAGATGGATAATGACTGCTGATCCGAAGACTGTTGAACTAATGATCTGTGTCTGACTGGCGTTTTTACCCTGTCTCTGGTGAAGGAACACCAATTTCCCTTGAACTGAATTTCTGACCCGACAAAGTCTATCAGCACAAATCCAATGTACCCGGGGGATAGTGGAGCCTTCTGAAGCTATGGTTCCCAGACTACCCTGCAAAAGAGAAAACAGACAGCACCTCATCCTGATTTCACCAAAACAGATATGAGCATAGTAGGATGACTGTGCCCTCCACTGAATTCTGCCTCAAAATTTTGCCCTTGTAAACCGATACCCTCAGGTAAATTGAATCCCAAAATACTGAACTGGTGCCCGCAGGCCTGATACCCAAACTTGCAAACTGATACATGCAACCTGTAGAGGCACACTCTAACAGCACATAACAAGCAAGTGAGAGCCAATACACCCCTATGTTGGGGTAGGGTTTCCCTGTCCTATTTTGTCAGGAGCTAGGGTTTCACTACGCACGCAGCGGTTTCAAACAACTTAGCATCGGGTAAGCAGCCTGTCCTAGTTTGGAATGGTCACTATGGATTCCGAATATGCACTAGGTCGAATGGTCAAAAGGGTGCCCCGGTAAAACCGGGGTTTGTGTTCCCATACTGGCAGAGCCCGCAACCGGTCAGCCTTATGGTCATGCCTTAACAAGACAAGCCTCCAGCAAACCGCTCAGGAATAGCAGATGGCCAACACGGTGTCCTAGGCGCACCAATGCACATGCAATGCAAAGAAACACATAAGTGTGGTCAAAACAAGATATCATGAGTTCAAGTCAAGTTCTCTAATTTCCCCAGCAGAGTCGCCAGAAACTGTAGCCGTCCCTGAACGCCCCGGGAGGGTGAGGTCCCGTTCCGCTCGTTTTTGCGGGTCTACTACAGTTTGGACTCAAATTGTCACGGTTCTTAATCTGAACCAAAGAGTCCAAATCCGGCAAATCGTTTTGAGAAAACAGATTTTTGAAAGAAGTGCCAAACATGGACTGTTTTGCCAGATACAGAGTCGCCACCTAAATATTTTATTTTGGGAAATTTAGAAAACCCTGACTCGGTGCCAAAGGCCACGTGTCCGTCATCATCAAAGTTGCCTCGGCTCGGGAACTTGGGTACGATTGGGGAAGGTCAGCTATGAGCACCCCCTATCGCCCGATCCGAAGATCGGCCTCTACTAACCATGATATCCAATTTTGAAAACGTTATGTGTTCTTATTCCGGTTATTAGCCTAGAATTACTATGTTATGCGCATAGCAAACAAGTATAGACCAAATCGCCTAAATTGGAACGAAACATAGCATGTTTGTTTTGAAAATGGTTTGCTACCCGTAAGTAGGCTAAAAATGCAGGTTTTGCCACCCTCAAGTGGGCTTTAGAAAAGTCGGTTTTGCCACTATCTAGTGGGCTTAAAACTCACAGTTTTAATGCATTATTCCAATTTAGGTAATTCAACCTCCATCCACAGGCATTCAAGCAGTTATATCACATAAGCAGCTAGCCTCATGGTAATCATACTGTCATGGCAACACTCACACACATGCAAGGATGCTAAAGCATAAAAGCTCACCTAGTACTCCAAGCCAAAACAGAAACTAGTTAGTAATCATATGCATGATCCTAGTTCATGTTTAAAATGGCTAATACAACACATGCAAAGATGCGATCTAGACAGGCTCGGCTATCCTAAAGATGGCATGTGAAATGCTACAACTAACAAGTACTCAACCTGGAATTGAAATACAAGTGCGGTTAGCATGATGTGCCGAACCCGGTGCATGTAAGACAAATGTATGGATGCACGCATGCATAGCATAAGGTATGCTAATTTAAATATGCCCTAGTCTACCATCATAAGCGGGTAAATAAAAGGGAGAAAGAAGTGGGGGTTGGAAGACATGCACATACGCACCCACACTTATTACAAATTTGCCCTCGCTCGGAGGGACCAAAAGAATAATACAGTCCGAATAATGAATCAACTATCCTAGCTAATTAATTATTACACAACTTCTAATTAATTAACAAATTGAATGCAAAAAGGAAAAGGCCACAGCCCCCGCCTCGGGATGCGCGAATGATGCATGCTTGACCCATCTCACCCGGAAACTCGCTGCCATAGCATTGCTGCCTCTGTTTACACTGCCTAGCTCCTCTGAAAACTGCACAAGTCTCAGGATATGTTCTTTGCACACTGTGGAACACCACCGGCTGGGAGGGATGGCCATCGGCCTCGGAGGATGACCACCGGCCACAGATGAAGTTATCGGCCATTGATGAATTGCCGGTCGGCACTGTATTTAGCCGATCGGCCAAAGCTTCCTGCAGAACCTGCAATTGGAAGCAGCAGAGGGCAAGCAGTGTATGGCATGGAATTTTTAGGCAAATGTATGCATGGACACACTCCCTATCATGTAATGGACTCAAGGGAGCATGGCCCTCGACCCTCGGGCCACCAATCACGCATTTCGATGCATGATGGCCAAAGAGTCAAGTATGCATTTCAATGTCAAATGCAATGCACACAAAACGTACAAGGGACCCAACCTCAATCATGGTTGATCAAGAGGCGAGGCAATGCACAACAATGCACATGCGACCTAAGCATGCAAGCAAACATACAAACATGCAATGCAACTACATGGCACACACAATGCTAACAACATAACATGCACAACGCATTGAAACATGGCATACACAATGCAAGATGGACTTACACCAATGTGAGTGGACCTCAGCCGCACTCACATCAGTGGCCATGAGATGAAAATGAGACACTCCAAATGCGTGCACATATGCACGCAAACCGAGGACCGAACCTAACGCACGAATGCCACTCTACCAAAGCATGGCAAGACATGGAACATGGTATGCAAACATGCAAATTTCAACACTAAAACATGATGCTAAACAGCCCTAAAACATGGCAATATGGCACCCGATGCATGAGATGAGACCCAAAACTCAAAATTAGGCACATGGAATGACTTATAGCTATACAAAGCATGCATTATTTGATCATGAAGCATGAAGAAATATTCAAGGCAGTCCCAAAACATGCATATTTCCAGTTTATAACAAGGCCAAAAAACAAACACAAGTAGGGCTAATCTATCATGCAAGAATGGCCTTAAAGAGAGATAGAGAGGCAAGGGACAGCAGCCGGCCCCAAACAGTGATGAGCCCTTCAACAAAGTTGAAGAAGGGCTCAAAATAAGACCCTTTACAATTTACATCAAGCCACGAAAATAAACACAAGTAGGCCTAAACTATAATGCAAGAAAAGGGCCTAAAAGAGGGGTAAAGAAGCAAAGGGTAGATGCTGGTCCCAAACAGTGAAGAGTCCTTCAACAAAGTTGAAGAACCGCTCAAAACAAACTATTTTTCAGTTTATGGAAAAGCTCAAAACAGCTCACAAATAGGCCTAAAATACTATGCAAAAATAGGCCTAAAAGAGGGTTTAAACACAAAGGGTAAGAAGGAAGCCTCAAACAAGGAAAGGCCCTTAATCAAACATGAAAAAGAGCTCAAAATAAGACTATTTCCAGTTAGGGTCAGAGCCCAAAAATGCAAGCAACGATGGCTTAGATATGAAGCAAGACAAGGCTAGAAAAGAGGGAATGAAGACTTACCCTTGAAGAGCAGCAATGCAGCAGCCTTTGATCCAAGAAAAGGAGCTCCTAACCTCTGAAAATCAGCCTCAAATGGTTGGAATGGAGGATGGAGGCCTTGTGCTATGGGTTGGTGTGTAAATGGCCAAGGATAATGGACTTTGGAGCTTGGAAGAGAGGGTTGAATGTATAGATATAGGGTTGTATGTATATTGGTGCCTCAGCTGGTTTTTTCAACCTTTAGAAATGGAGGAGGGGTGCTAGTTATATAGAGGAGAGGAGTGAAGGAAAGGGGGGGAAAAACAAATTCAAGTTTCCCCCTCAAAAGGCAAAATCTCGGACAGAGGGTTTAAATGGAGAATAGCTGGCACAGCTGGCATGCACCCTGCTTGAGGGGTGCAAAAGGGTCATATCGGCCATGAAAGGAGGTCATCGGCCAAATAAATGGCCGGTCGGCACAATAAATGGCCGGCCTGCAATCTTTTCTGGCCGGTCGGCTAAATGGATGGCCGATGGGTGGCCGATAAGGTCAAAAAGTACCAGTGGATGTCTAGATTGAAGCCCCGGAAGTTAGCTTTCCAATGGCGCAAACCTTGCATTAAAATTCCTCCTGTGGAAAAAGTTATGCCCATTTTGGTGAAGCCGCGCAGATTCGATCCAATCGGGATGATGCCCAACTTCAACTGATCATATCTCCCCCACCCGGACTTGGCTTTAAGAGATTCTTGAGTGCAAAATGAAGCCCCGGAAGTAAGCTTTCCGATGGTGGTGGCCCCATAGCTAAAATCCAAGTATGCAAATGAATAAGCCTGATTCAGCGAGGGCCGCTCGACTTTCTTCTACCCGGATCCTTGCCGAACTTCTTCTCCAACTTGTTTTCTCCTCTCCTTTCCTCTTTTCTTCAACTTCAAACCCCTAAGCAAGGTGTTTTGAAAGATTTTTCAAAGATTTCATCTCTCTTTCGTTCATTTCCACTTTGTCCTTGCTCAGTTTATCGAAAAGCGCAGCATTTGACAAAATGCGAGCCTCGGAACATCGCAGAAACTTTATTTCAAAATATTTTGAAAGAGAGGGTTTTAAGGTCTAAAAACCATTCAAAATATTTTTTGTCCAAAATGGGGTGTGAAGTTGAGATTTGTCTCTCTCCTTACCGAAGAAACTGAACCTTTGCCCTGCACACCTTTCCACCAAATAAACCATCAGTGGTGCCCAAGTCTTAAGGGCGGTCAAAAATGGGGTGTCTACACTAACATATTGGCCTATTTTGGGAAGTGGATTAAAAGTTGCTTTCTAACTTTTAACTCACTTCCCTCTCACAAAAAAGTCAAAAAAAAAATCGAAAAATAGCTTTTAACTATTTTTTCAAAACACCCCATTGCTGGGTACTCGATGACATAAAATGATGAAGAAAAAAAAGTGATATATAATAATCTTCATAATATTATTATGATGACTAACATTATGGTACCATCAATTCGAATATGACGGTCAAGTTTATGTATGAACTTGAAATAAGTTCTGTGTGAGTGATTTTCTGATCACACTGTCCACTTAGTAATCAACTGGAGAGCACCGGCAGAATAGATGGCTTTTAGCTAACCTGCAACAGAAAGAGAAGATTCCGGTGGTGGTTCACCACCCGGGGGTACTCTGACGATCTAGTCAGTACTCAATATCTCTCAAAGATAATCAATAGTGCTAAACTCACTAGCTTGAGTATAAAAAGTATACCTTAGACCCGTGGGGATGCCTCTCTTTTATAGCCAACATAAACCTAGTCCTAATAGAAGCCTAACTTCTATGGACTCAGGATTACTGCTAATCTTGGACTCCTAGTAAGATTAGGATAAACTCTCTAAGAGTCCTATCTTAATACAAACTGAAGTCTTCTCTCATTCTAGGACTCTTGTCCCTCATCCAGGTTGAGTTCCCTTTTCATTCTAGGACTCTTGTCCCTTATCCACTTATCTCGGATTCCGATATCTTCGGAGATAACCTCGGCCTTTTCGGGCCTTTTCGAGATCACCTTGGCGTCACGACCAGGACACGTGGCACCTCGGCTGACACGTCAGCGTCACCTTGCCACGTGTTGGTACTTAGAAAATATATCCCCACGACTGCCCATTAGGTTCTATTACCTCGGCATTTTGAGGTGATGGAACCTACACTGTTCGTTCATCTGTGCCCCTTTGTCCGAGATCAAACTCGCCGACCTCAAAGTTCCCTGGACTTTACTGTCCACTGGTGTCAAGAATCAAGTTTCATGCTTTCCAAGCTGCTTGAAATCGCACCTCTTAGCCGAGGTTCTGGTTCCACTAATTCGTAAACTCCAAAAGCTTTGCAACTGCTCCACTCACACTCTCTGGTGAGTTCCCGATTTCCAGTCATCTATTTGACTCGGGCGATTTTCATATCGGCGTTCATTTCACTTGGTAGGTTCATAAACTCTTTACTTGCTATTAAGCTCAATCTTTCATAACTTTTCTAAATCTGTTTACTTGCCATCTGTTGCCTTCTATTTTCGTCTGTTTTCAAGTTTTGACTTGTTTGAATGCCTAGCACTGTTCTTGTCATATCCACTTTCTGTTGCTAGCATCGTGTCTGGGTCATTACTTTCTTGTTCTTCACATACTTACTTAGTGCCTGTGCACTTGGCTTTATTCTTGAACTTTGTCGTCTTCTTGACTATTTTTCTCTTTTTTCATTCAATCCTCTGGCTTTTTCTCTTTCTAGCTCTTTTGCTTAAATCCGTCATTGTTCCAAGCTTTCAAGCTTCTGCAACTATCTTCGTTCCTCTCCTCCGGTGAAGCTTACGTCATTCTGTCATTGTCATCAGACATCGGCAATTCTCATTCCGGCTTCCCTCTTTCTGGTAAGCCACTATTCCTCCTGGTTTTATTTCTTGTTGCTTTCCAAAAAGCTCTGCTTCATTGTTAATCACCATTGCTGTTTTACCCATTGTTTCTAAATCATCTTATGTTGATTTCTGCCACTGTTCTTGGCTTGACACACCTGTGCAATCTTTTTGTCTTGATTTCCTGATAGCTTCATCACCATTCTTGATTACGAATTACATTCTTGTTTATGTTTTCTGTATCTTTTTCCAGATTCTTGCTTTCAATCTTTGCCTTCAAACTTCGAGGTGCCAATCGCCGAGAAGAGCTTTGATCAAACTCTTCGGGAGATCGATGCTGAGCTCGAGGCCGAGAAGGCTGCTGAGAAGTCTTCCCAACTGTCTTCTATATCCTGCCATTAATGCTGAGTAGTTTTGTTTCCTTCTTTTACTCCTTGTACCTTGTACCTTGTACTTTGTCCGTCTTTGTATGCTTTGAATCCGGCCAACGTGCCATTTTTGTAGTCTGAATAATTTATTTTTCAATATTCAGGCCGAAGTGCCTTCTTTCTTCTTTAAATGCATTTCTCTGATTTCTTCTTTGAATATATGTCTTCTTTTTTCTGTTCTTGTATGATTCTATACTTAGAATAATTTGCATGTCTTCAAAATACACCTTGACTGTGCAATCTCTTCGGGTAAAATACCTCTGTCACAACTTCTAATCTTGCTTATCTCGGCCTTGTCCTAACACTTGAAAATATTGTAACAAATATTTTCACAAGCGTTGCTTAGGACTTGTCACTTTCTCAATGTCTTCTATCAAGACTTCAGTTTTCCATATTTCAAGTTTTGACAACCTGGTAGTCTCGGCAAGTACACAGATATTGCTTGAGCTTGACTTTAACTTGTAAATTTTTCTCAAAATTTCAACAAGTGTTAAACAATCTTCCTTTATCATAACCTCGGTTTTAACTATAACTCGTAAATTCACACAGAATTTCAACAAGTGTTTAAACCATCTTCCTTTATCATAACCTCGGCTTAACTTCAGCTTGTAAATTTTTCTCAAAATTTCAACAAGTGTTAAATATCACATCGGTTTAACTTCAACTTGTAAATTCACACAGAATTTCAACAAGTGTTAAACATGACCTCGGTTTAACTTCAACTTGTAAATTCACACAGAATTTCAACAAGTGTTAAACATCATCTCGGTATAACTTCAACTTGTAAATTCACACAGAATTTCAACAAGTGGTAAACATCATCTCGGCTTAACCAACTTGTAAATTGCTACATATTTCAACAAGTGGTAAACATCATCTCGGTTTAACCAACTTATAAATTGCTACAAATTTCAACAAGTGGTAAACATCATCTCGGTTTTACCAACTTGTAAATTGCTACAAATTTCAACAAGTGGTAAACATATTCTTCTTCTCTCTACCCTCTGCATGGCTTCCACATACTCCTTTGCGAACCTTATAAAAGGTCTTCAACCTGGCTAACTGTAGTCCAACCTTGTGTGTTTTCTTTTTTATCTTCTGGGATCTGAGATTTGCTCACTGAGCTCTTCTCTTTTCGGACTTAAGTGCCGAGATCTTGTCTGCTAGAATCTTGGATCTGCTTACTCAGGTTGAGCTCTTCTCTTCTCGGACCTACTCATTTAGGCCGAGATCATGTCTTCTAGGATCCGGGATCTGGAATCCGGGATCTGCTCATTTAGGCTGAGCTCTCGTCTTCTCGGGCCTACTTGTCTAGGCTGAGATCATGTCTTCTCGGATTCGGGATCCAGGATCTGGAATCTGGGATCTGCTCACTCAGGATGAGTTCTTCTATACTTGAATGTTATCTCCTTGGAAGCGCTCATGCCCTCCTGTCTTTGCATCCCTTCTGGAAGGGTCTTCGTTCCTCCGCAGGTATCTATCCTTCGATACTTGGAGGTCATCTTCGTTGTAGTATCCGCTTCGATCTATTGTCTTTGGTGCGTTACCTTCCTGGCCGGCGTCTTTCACTCCGTGACTCTGGTCACGAGTTTCTGTGTTGCGGTTGTCCCCTTCAACGTCGAGGTTGATAGGTCTTCCATTCCCAACAGGGGCGTTGTCTCCTGTCTGATCCTTCTGTCCGCCACTGGCCATCTATTCTTCTTTCTTTCATTGGCCATCTATTCTTCTTTCTTTCCCACAAACGGCGCCAAATTGTGTGAGTGATTTTCTGATCACACTGCCCGCTTGGTAATCAACTGGAGAGCACCGGCAGAATAGATGGCTTTTAGCTAACCTGCAACAGAAAGAGAAGACTCCGGTGGTGGTTCGCCACCCGGGGGTACTCCGACGATCAAGTCCGTACTCAATATCTCTCAAAGATAATCAATAGTGCTAAACTCACTAGCTTGAGTATAAAAAGTATACCTTAGACCCATGGGGGTGCCTCTCTTTTATAGCCAACATAAACCTAGTCCTAATAGAAGCCTAACTTCTATAGACTCAGGATTACTGCTAATCTTGGACTCCCAGTAAGATTAGGATAAACTCTCTAAGAGTCCTATCTTAATACAAACTGAAGTCTTCTCTCATTCTAAGACTCTTGTCTCTCATCCAGGTTAAGTTCCCTTTTCATTCTAGGACTCTTATCCCTTATCCACTTATCTCGGATTCTGATATCTTCGAAGATAACCTCGGCCTTTCCGAGATCACCTTGGCGTCACGACCAGGACACGTGGCACCTCAACTGACACGTCGGCGTCACCTTGCCACGTGTTGGTACTCAGAAAATATATCCCCACAAGTTCATTTTATCTTGTTTATCATTTTATGTATTAACATTTGATATAGGATAATAATTTAATATAAAATATAATAAATTATTAAAATATTGATACATGAGATAATATTGATATGTGAGATAGTAAAAATACAACAGTGTTACATTTAAATAATTTCTCTTCTCCACAATCTCTCGAATGAGGTGGTAAGATTAAATGTATGTAAGGAAAGTTGCGAAAAAATATTGAAGTATGGGTCAACTTTTAAATTTTGCTTGTCATGTTATCTGAGAAGATTTACGGGTGTTTTAGGAAGATGGTTAAAAATTATTTTTTGACTTTTTTGTGAGAGAGGGAAGTGGGTTAAAAGTTGGGAAGTGACTTTTAACCCACTTCCCAAAATAGGCCTTAGAGGACAGAAATTATATGAAGGGTAAATTACACTAACACCCCCTGAGGTTTATATTTATTACAGTTCCCCCTTCACATTTGGGAAATTACACTGACCCCCCCTTATCAGTGTAATTATTTGACGGTGTTAACTTATAAGTTAAAATGACATATTTGCTCTTAACCTTTACATATACTTTAAAAGGTAAATTACATTGACACCCCCTGATATTTCAATTTAATATGGATCCCCCACTGACATTTAAAAAAAAATTAATAAAAATAAATATAAAGAAATATATTTAATTTGTAAAAAATTATTTCTAACTACTCGAAAGATAAAAGTTATATAAAAATGATAATTATTTTTTATTTTTTATTTCTTAACCAAATTAATTTTTAATTTTTTTTAAAAAAATTCTAAAAAATCAAATCATACATAGCCTAAGAATCTTTTGATAAGTCATTTCTTACGTTGGTAACTTATTTAATTATTTGTTATTTTGACGACATTTTTACCATCTGAGGCATGTTCGATAACCATTTCATTTTCAGTTTTCAATTTATATTTACAAAAAATTTAAAAATTGTCATAAAAACTTGTTTGATAATTTTTTTAGTTTATAAATTGTGGTCTCAGTTTGTAAATTTGAGGAAAAAAACGTAAATTCAAAAAATGAGTTTACGTTGGTTTTTAACCAGAAATTTAAAAATTTTACTAACAAATTTTTTTTTCAATTAATTTTTTTTTCAACTAATACTACTTGAGGGGGCAATTGGTAATGCTACTTTAAACCTTAGGGAGGGGATTGTAATTTCTAAAATGTGAGGGGTGCCATTGTAATTTACCTAGTGAGGGCAAAATTGGTATTTAAAAAAATTAAATTACTGACATCAGCAAAATCTGTTAGTTGACTTAACAGTCAACTAACTAAGGGAGCAATCTGTAATAAAACTTTAAATCTCAAGAAAGTAATGTAATTTTCAAAAGGTGAGAAAGCGAATTGTAATAAATATAAACATCAGAGGTGTCGATGTAATTTACCCTTATATGAATAAATATTTTTCATAAAAACATAGGACAATAATAGAGGCATTTAATGTGATACGTCCACATCAATGACTTCAACGGCCCAAGTCACAGCTTGTTTGGTTCTAATTTTCAGTAGATAATTTTCAAAAAATTTAATTTTTTTATTTTTCGTATTTTAATTTTTTAATGAATTTTTTAATATTTTAAGTATTTTTTTAAATTTTTAAACACACCTAACATAAACACACTTAAAAAGTATAATATTTGTGATTTTTTTTAAAAAAAAATATACTAAATACCAAAAAATACAAAAAAAAATATGAAAATTCAATACATTTTTATATTTTTGTGTATTTATTAATTTTTTAAAATATTTTTTACAAATATTTTACTATTTTAGATACATCTAAGTAAGGTGCATCTAAAAAAGTAAAAAAATTACTTAAAATTTTAAAAATATTCACTAAAAACAAAAAAACACGAAAAACAAAAAACTCAATTTTCAGAAAATTGAAACTAAATACACTGAATAAGTCTTCATTTGGGATTGCTTCTTTAGTTGGTTTTTTATGTTGAAACTTTTTTAGCTTAGTTTTTTAGTCTCGTTTGGTTTTTTTTATGAGAAAAATAGTATAATGATTATGGTTTGGATGTAACATTTTATCTTATTGGTTTATGTAGCCAATTTTATCTTTTTGGCTTGGTTTGGGAAGTGGATTAGTTTTTTAGCTTTTTGACTTTTTTTGACTATTTTAGCATAGGGCTAAAAAGCTTAGTTTGGGAAGGACTTTTGACTTTTTTTAGTTTTTTGTAAGAGAAAGAATGTAATGACTGTGGGTTGAATGTGATGTTTTGTCTTATTGGGACTAAAAATTCTATTTTATTGTTTATGACTATTTTAACCTCAGACCCACCCAAACCCACTTCTCAAACAGTGGCTTTGTATTTTTTCAGCCAAAAATGTAAAATCAAACGAAGCTTAATTTAGGTACTATTTGGCATAATGTACAATTATTTAGATGAATATATTTATTTATGTCATATCATCTCTCTATTTTTATATATATATTTTTTATAAAAATTAAAAAAATATACTCTAAACGATGCGTTTTGAGTATTTATTTATTTAGATAATTTGAAAGGATCCTTAATATTACCCTAAATGATACGTTTTGAATCTCCAATTTTCTCACCAAACAATCCTTAATATTTATTTTGATAATTCTAAACAATCCTTAATATTACCCTAAACGATGCCTTCATTCGTTATCCGTTAATGCTTTCCTACCAAACTTTCCAATTCCTATTATGACGTAGGGCATCTCAAATTCTCGATTTCCACAATCTTGTTTTGATTTTTTGTCAGGTTAGTGTCAAATTATTAGCCCCGCTAGGTAGCTCAAAAGTGTCATGGCTCGAGTGGCTTGAGATACCAAAACGACGTCGTTTTGGTACCTTTTTTTTTTTTTAATCTCTTTCTCTGTGTTGTTTGTTGTTATGTCTTTAGAAAGAAGAAGGCACAGAGCTTCACTCTCTCTCATTCTTCATTTAGAATCTTTATGACCAAAATCAACACACAACTTCATCTTCCTCAAGATCACCATCACCATCACAAACAAACAACAAACAACATCGCAGATCCAAGATCACCATCACATATCCAAAATCACCATCTCTCGTTCTCTCTCTCTCTCTCTCTCTCTCTCTCTCTCTCTCTCTCTCTCTCTCTCTCTAGGTCTTTATTACAGAGAAATGGTTTTTTTTTTTTTTTCATAGAGTTCTACAAATTGTTTTTTTTTTTTTTTTTGGAACAGACAAAGTGGGTTTGATTCATGAAGTCAAAGAAGAAGAAGAAGAAGAGATTCATCAAACCCAGCAAGAAAAAAAAAATAGTTTCAAAGAAGAAAAAAAAAATCAAAATCAAAATCAAAATCAAAATCAAAAAATCAAACCCAAATCAGAGAAATGGATGAGAGGTCTCTATTTTTCTTTGTCAAAAAATGGATGAATTCACATAAAATCAAACCCAAATCAGAGAGAGGGATGAGAGGTGAGAGTGCAGAGAGTGTTTGAATAGATAAAGAGGAGAGGAGATAGCAAGGAGAGGAAAGAAAGAGGGGAGAGAGAAAATGTTCGGCCAGTCGAGCCAAAAACTTCGAGCTACAAAGCTTTTTCTGTCAAATTATTTAGTTATTTATTTATTTATTATTATTTTGATTTTCTACACGAAGAAGTTTTTTTTTTTTTTTTTAATATCATTTGACAATATTTGTGCTTTTTGGTTAATTAGAAAAAGTACAGAAAGTGCTTTGAATCATTTTTTTTTTTTTAAATTTTATGATTTTCAAGTTGTCAATGTTTATTTATTTTTTATTTTTTAAAAAAAAATATAAAATTTAAAAAAATATTTTGTTTATTTTTATTTTTGAAAAAAAATTTTTTTTTTAAAGAAAAGTAAGTGTTAATAGTAACACTTTTTTCAAACAGTTAGATACTTTCGACGAAAATGTCGTCATATTTTGAAATAACGAAATTGATTTATTTATAAAAAAATAAAATGATAATATCCTTATGAATACAAAACGAAAAAAAAAATAATATTTCATTATAAATAAATAAAAAATTTATAAATCACAAAAAATAATAATATTATTTTTATTTGGAAACTCATTTAACTTGAAACAATTCTTTGAAATAGATTGATAAATTTCACTTACAATTAGATGTTGATCTATTAATTTTATAATATTAGAACTCCACCCCCCCCCAAAAAAAAAAAAATCCATCGAAGCTATAATATTACAACCAAAAATAAAAATAAAAATACATTTCAATTTATTCCAAAAAATAATAAACCAAATAAACAAAAATACTTTATTAAAAATTACATAATTACTGTATGTGTTGCCAATTAAAAATATATATATAATTATGAGAAAATAAAATAATATAAGCTAAACTAATGAATTAATGAAATTGAGGGAAATATAAGGAAGGTATTTTGGTCCCTATACAAAAAAAGAAAATTTAGCCAAAATTTCTCCATTGAACCCTTGTTTGGTGAAAAGACAATCCAATTTATTTTGGGGTAAATTATTAATATGTCCTAATATTTAGACTTAATTCCAGTCAAATCCTATTGAAAATAAGTCCTAATAAAATTATCACTAAATTTCTTTTTTCTTTTTTCTTTTTTCTTTTTTCTTTTTTCTTTTTTTGTGACGATTTTTTACATGTAGTTAAAAATTGATAATTAATGATTTTTTTTTTTGTCACGGTTTTCATAAACTGTTACTAAAACTTACAATTAGTGACGTTTTTGTGTGACAAAATTTTCAAACTGTTACTAAAAGTTATAAATTAGTGACCTTTATTTAACTGTCGCTAAAATTTATAATTAGTGACATTTTATGTGACAAAATTTTCAAACTGTGGTTGAAAATTAACAATTAGTGACTTTTTTTTAATAGTGTTTAATAAAAAATATCATTAATTATCATAGGATCTATTGGACAATAAGTTTACTTAGTAGGACCTATACGTAAGTTCTCCTTTATTTTGTTTAAGAAACCCCTAAAGAGGGGGCGTATAATTGAGTAAGGATAGAGTAAAATTTCTTCTTTTTTTTTTTTGAACAATATTACCCATGCATATATATATATATATCACAGAACTTTTTTAACGATGAACACTTTTATTTTATTTTATTTTATACAAGCTTGAAAATGTTGTATATGTATATTTTTTGTTGGGTCATCTAGTATGTACTCTGTTTTTGTAACAGTAAAATGTTACTGTAAATCATATTAACATGTTACTGTCAAATAGAATAACATGTTACTGTTTACGTCAATTTCAACGGTATTTGTTTTTTATTTTTATTTTTTAAGAATTTCATAATCAACATGAATTTTGTTTGATAGATTTTGATGAGAAGAATCTAAAAATATTAATTTTATTAAAAACCGATATCTAAATCAAAAGTATATTATTTTAAATTTTAAAATATTAAATTACTCACTAAGTATATTTTGGTAATAATAGTATGTATTAAACTTTTCAAGATTTTTTTTTTTTTTTTTTTTTTTTTGTGCTTGTGGGGTCTTTTGGGAAGAAAATAAAAAGCCAGCTTTTAGTTTTTTACTCATTTTTGGTCATATCACCTCTCATATTTTTTACTCACAAAAAGACAAAAATAGACTAAAAAAATAAAAAAGTTAACTTTTTACCAACTTCCCAAAACACTTCTGTCTTTAATGTATTAAAGTTGGGCGAATTACACTAACAGCCGCCATAGTTTGGGATTTCTGTCAGTTTGGCTCCTGACTTTTCAATTGTGACACATTTAGCCATAAATTTTGAATCTTATTCCAAATAAGGACAATTGAAGATACCATTACTTAATTTCAAGGGCAAAATCATCAATTTGATAAAATATAAACTAATTTGACAAAAATAAATCTCAAACAAATAATTTTAAATTTTTAAAAATTATTTATGTCCATCAAAGATAAAATCATGTAAAGTTGATAAATTTTTTACACATTTATTTATTTAGTTATTTTACTAAATTAATTTTTATTATGTGTATGAATGATGACCATATAATGGGTGTTTGTTAGGATTATAATGTGTAATCGATGTATTTAATATATGAAATGTTTTTAGTTTTGAATTTTTGATTTAATGGATTGGTTTAATAATGATATTAAAATTGTCGCTATATTTGACTTTCGAAAAAATAGAAACTAATTTAATGAAAATAAAAACTACCCATTACATGATTATCATCCAAACACATAGTAAAAAATAATTTGATATAAATAAATATATAAATGTCTAAAAGATTTATCAATTTTACATAATTTTATCTTTAGTGAGTAGAAATAATTTTTAAATATTCAAAAATATTTTTTTGACATTTATTTTTATCAAATTAGTTTATATTTTATAAAATTGACGATTTTGTCCTTGAAATTAAGTAATAGTATATTCAATTGTCTTCATTTGAAACAAGATTCAAAATTCTGAATCAAATGTGTTACAATTGAAAAGTTAGGGATCAAAGTAACACACAAGTCCCAAATTGTAAGGACCATCAGTGTAATTTGTCCATTAAAGTTTTATTATGCGAAAATTTTGACCAAATCCAAAAATATATATATATATATATATTAATCCTAACCGCATTAAAAGTTTTTCGTATTTCCTATACAAATTGAAATAATTATTAAATTATACTTATTTATTATTAAATTATACTTATTTAATACATTACTTGCCCTTAGAGCTCATGAACACATCTAAACAAAAGCCATAGATTTTTTTAATGTTTATTATCTTTTTGTAATTTATTTTTCCTCCCACCAGTGAAGTGTAGTTTCTCCTAAAAATAAAATTTTTCCATTATCCAATTAAAATTTAGTCAGTGGGCAAAAGATCCAGAATTTCAAAATGAGTGGGAAACTCAAAATCAACTCATGGGAAATTCATCCCCACTCACGCGCCTATCCTATCATTGCCCGTGGCGCCTCTCTACTTTCTCTTTCTCTCTCTTCTGTGCGCTCTCTTTCTCCTCTTTCTTTTTCTCATGTCTTTCTTGCCTTCGGCTGATTATTCAACATTTTCGGAATGGAAAAAGACTTAGACCCCAAAAGACTTAGACCCCAAGTGGGGGTGCTGTTTTTTGATTGGTGTAAAATATATATATATATATATTTTTAGGTTTTTTTGATTGGTGCAAAATATATATATATATATATATATATGTATATATATTTTTAGGCTTGCTCAAACAGCTCCTCATGTGGAGGTGGGGATGCTGGAGGTCACACCCTACTGGGGTCTCCAGCAGTGTTGTTTTCGGAATATAAATACGTGGTATTTTATAAGATTTTAATTGGTAAAAAAATAATAGAAACTTGCTATTTATATTGGGTATGAGAGAATAACATAAGGGCTAAAGAATTCGTAATTGAATTAGAGTATAACCACGTGATGCTCCAAAATTATTAAATAATTTCCCCTTGCGGGTGATTACTGAATAATCACCCTGATCTGTGCTACGTACAAGTTCAATTTGTGTAGAGTCAAGTTCAATTTGTGTGGAGTGCAAGTCTAACTTGTGCATAGATGCAAGTTTATTATTAAAATGATGAGTTCTTTTTTAAATCACTAAATTTTAAAATATATATATATATATATGCAAATTGAACTTGCATCCTGCACAGATTGGACTTACACCCAGCATAAATCAAACTTGCACCCCTCACATGTTGGATTTGCACCCTACATAGTTGGTTGAATTCTGTGAGGGATGCAAATTTGATCTATGCGAGGTGCAAATCTAATTTGTAGTGATTATTTTTAATTTTAATTTTAGTGTTTTTTTTCTTTTATAATTTCTAGTATCTCATTAATTATTTTATTTTATATTTATATAAATTATTTTAATTTTTTAGGCACAATTTGGATTAATTTATAAAATTTTTTTTCCAAAAAAATTTAAAACTAGTTTGGTGAATAAACCAAAAAAAAACAAAACTTATCATTTTAATAATGAACTTTCACCTATGCATAGGTTGGAATTGCACCCCACACAAATTGAAATTGCATCTAACAGAGATCGAACTTACACTCCAAACAGATCGACCTTGCACCCCGCACATGTTAGACTTGCATCTATACATAGGTTGGACTTGCACTCGACACAGGTTGAAGTTGCACCCTACACAACTTGAATTTACACCCAAAAATAGTTAGAATTATATGAAATTGATATTTTGTTTTACTAAACTAGTTTTTTGATTTTTTTTTTAGCAAAATAGAAGATAGAATTTAACCAAATATGGTGAAATGAATTTCTCATATCCTACTATTTTGAAACTATTTGTAGTGCTAAAATATATATGACTATTTTTTCAGTGATCTTTTTTATTTGTATGGTTTAAGTTAATATTTGTATTAAATTTTATTGTCTGACTTGAGTTAATAAAAATAAAAAATAATATTTGTATGGTTTAATTATTATTTTTATTGTTTGGCTTGCCTTATTATTTGTATGGTTAAATATTATTGTTTTTGTTCGTTTGGTTTTTGTTAATTTTGTACATTTTGAATATTATTATTTAAAATTTTTACAATTTCAATTAATATTTGTATGATTTAAATATTATTATCTTTTATTTTGATTATCACTGATTGATAATTTTTCCTTTTATTTAATTAATTTTAAATAATTTTTTTATTTATATTAATTTCAGTCATATATTTCATTTTAATTGTATAATTTTTTATATCTTTTTTAATTTATTGTTTTTTAAAATTTAAAATTTATATATTTCATATTAATCTTATTTTAAAGATATCGTCAATATAGTTTTAATGGTATTATTTTTATAGAATTAAATTTCTATATTAAAGGTTATATATGGTTTATTAAAATAAATCTATTATATAAGGAAAATGGTCTTTTTAATCCACAAACCTTATGGGAGCTTCATTATTCCAATCCTAATTTCTTAATTTTTTGATAAAAAAATAAATTTAAATAATTAAGAAAATCTCCATTAGTTAATTTTTATTTAATAATCCCACATCGGGAAAAGAAAAAAAAAATGAGTTGTTTTACTCATATAAAGGGAATCTTAAACTCTCATCCCCATTTAGTGAAGAGTTTTGTGAGAGTTTCAATCTCAATAAAAATTCTCAATTCAGACAATTTTAGTGCTTGGATTTCAACTTCCGAACGAAACCATGCTCTATTATTGATATCCAAACAATTAATTTTTATTCAGAAATTAATATTTTAACCCACAAACCTTGTGAGAGCTCAATTATTACAATCCTAATTTCTTAATTTTCTGATTAAAAAAATTTAAATAATTAAGAAAATCTCTATTGGTTAACTTTTATTTGATAATCTCATATCGGGAAAACAAAGAAAAAATGGGTCGTTTTACTCATATAAAGGGAATCTCACACTCCCATCCCCATTTAGTGAAAAGTCTTGTGAGAATTTCAATATCTCAATAAAAATTCTCAATTCACACAATTTTAGTACTCGAATAACGAAACCATGCGCTATCATTGAAATCCAAACAATTAATTTTTATTTAGAAATTAATATTTTAATAATTATTTTTGTTCAAAAATTGATATTCGAACGACAAAAATCCTACAAGAAAAAGCATTTTTGGCTACTAAATTTTTAGTCGCCAAAAGTCCGTTTTTAGTCGCCGAAAGTCGAGTTTTTACTTTCAGCGACTAATCTTTTTAGTCGCCCCTTTTGTCGCGTATATATGGTCGCCGGAGGTATTGGCGACTAAAATTTTTTTAGTCGGCAAAAAATAACTCTTTAGCGACCAACTTTTTAGTCGCCAATAGTCCATGAATCGCCGACTAAACCGTTTAATCGCCCAAAATAAACACTTTTGGCGACTAAAATTTTAGTCGCCAAAGGTCCTTCCGTGAAAAAAAAAAAAAAAAAACCAATTTCTTTGCTTTTTCTGAGATTTGAACCGCCAACCTCTCCCACATTCGAACCGCCAACACCTTTAGCAACACACTCCCTCCACTATGCCACTTCAACGTCACATGAATAAATATGCAATATATATTATTTATATAGTATATTGACCGGTATTAATACAAAACTATATATATAAATATAATTATTTTTATTCAAATATAATTTATGTAAAAAATAAATTATTTATTAAAAAAAAATTTATGCCACTTTTGGCGACTAAATCCGTTATTTAGTCGCCAATTCTATTATTTTGGGCTACTAATTTATTTTTTTGTCGCTAAAAAAATAAATTCAAATTAAAAATAAGCAGTTTTGGCGACTAAATCTATTTTTAGTCGCCAAAAAGTCCCCTTTTGGCTACTAAACTTAATTTTAGTTGGCAATTCATTGTTTTTAGCTACTAATTTTTTTTTTTGTAGCCAAAAACCTTCATTTTCAGCGACTAATCTGTGTTAAGTCGGCAAAACACCTATAAACGGCTACCAAAATGTTTTTTAGTCGCCAAAACCATCACTTTTGGCTACTAAATTATTTTAGTCGCCAAAAACCGTCACTTTTGGCTACCAAACGTTTTTTAGTCGCTAAAACCCCTACATTCGGCGACTAAACTGCCTTTTAGTTGCTAAAACCCTGGTATTCAGTGACCAAACTCTTTTAGTCGCCAAAAGTGTTCAATTTTGGCGACGAATTCCATTTTAGTCGCCAAATGTACTACTTTCAGCGACGAAAAATGAATTTTTAGTCGCCAAAAACTCTTTTTCTTGTAGTGAATATTGTAAACTAAAACAAAGTATAGTGTGCAAATAAAAGCCACCAAAATAACTGTGCATGATGTTTAATAAGATTGTCTACCAGAATTTCTCATGTGTTTGATGCTCTTCTGATAATATTAAAATAAATAAAGTATACAAACCTACTTCGAGACAAGTTCTATTTGTGTAATAAAAATCATAGAATAGTAGTTGGTTTTCATTTTTCAAAAGTCATATGGGATGCGCTGACATCATTAGCATAAAAATCATAATTTTGTGTTGATCTTTATATGTTTCCAACATCCTAAATTGAAGAAGACCTAATCTAATATTATATAAAGAAAGTGGAGTTTTTAGTGAGGAGCCTTACGAGAGTTTCAATATCTCATACTAATTTTTTTGACTCCATTAGCTAGCTTTTATTTGATAACCCCGTATCGGGAAAAGAGGGAAAAAAATGAATTATTTTACTCATATAAAGTGAATCTTATACTTCCATTCAATTTAGTGAGAGTTTACATTTTACAATTCCACATAGTTTTTATTTTTAAAATAATTTTGTATGAGATTTTGAAACTCTCATAATATTTAACTTTAAAATAATTACAATCCCACATCGAGAAAAGAAAGAAAAAGTGAGTTGTTTCACTTATATAAAATATTACAATCCCACATCAGGGAAAAAAGAAAAAGTGAATTGTTTCACTTATATAAAATGAATCTTATAAAGGGAGAAACATTTTAAAAGTTTCAAACCTTCATTCTAAAATTATTAAATTTTTTTAATTTTAAACAATTAAGAAAATTCTCATTGGTTAGTTTCGATTTACCTTTTATTTTATAATCCCAAATTGGGGGGAAGAAAAAAGAAAGAAAAAGTGAATTGTTTCATTTACATAAAGTGAATCTTATACTTTAATTTATATGAATTATTGAAATTTCTTAATTTTAAACAATTAAGAAAATCCACATTGGTTAGCTTTCATTTAACTTTTATTTTACAATCCCATATCGGAAAAGAAAGAAAAAGTGAATTGTTTCACTTACATAAGGTAAATATTATGCTCCCATTTGTGTAAGCAAAAGAAGATTTTAGTGAGAATCCCTATAATCAATACCATTTTTTTTTTGATTTTCTAATTTCAAATAATTAAGAAAATCTCCATTGGTTAACTCCCATTTAGCTTCTATTTTACAATCCTACATAGACGTTTTGATTTTAAAAAGAATTTTGTATAGGATTTTGAAACTCTCATAATATTTAACTTTAAAATAATTACAATCCCACATCGAGAAAAGAAATAAAGAGTGAATTGTTTCACTTATATAAAGTGAATCTTATACTCTCATTTAATATTATAGTATTGTGCATATTTCAGTTCAAAATGGTTTAAATTTTAAAACAAAACTTAAAGGTTTTAATTAATTAATTTTGTTGCAAATTGGTTAGTTTTTTAACTTAGCCGATTCGGCTGAATCGTTTTCGGGTTGACTGATTCACTAGTTTAACCATGGTTTTAGTTGTTTTATTAAAATATATTACTTAGATTTGTTTGATTTAAAATAAACTAAGATTGACCTTATTAAAAATTGAACGACTGAGATTGTTTATTAGAAATGAACTTCCCGTCCAAACAACTGTTAATTTTTATTTTACAATCCCACATTAGGAAAACGAGGAAAAAAATGAGTTGTTTCACAATATAAACCTGATGGTTCCATTTAATATTGTAATATTGTGTATGTTTCATTTCAAGATAGTTTAAAATTTTGAAATTAAAATAAAATTTAAAAGTTTTAATTAATTAATTTTTGTATAAGTTGGTTTGTCCTTTGACTTAGCTGATAAGGTGAACCGTTTTTAATTTGACTGATTTGCTGATTTAACTGCGATTTTAGCTATTTTATCAAAATATATTGATTAAATTTGTTTGATTATGAAAAATTTAAAAATTCTGGAGATATTGATTTGTGATTATGTGACAATTTTAAGCAATAAATAACAATCCCAATTAAACAGTTAAAGACAAATCAATACAACGATTTAATGTGGAAAAATCACAATTGGAGTGCCTCCAATTGTGATAAAAAAAATCACGGGTCAAAGTCACAAAACAATCGATTAAGAAGACAAAAAAAAAATTAAACAAATGTACTTTCAATTACCTAGCGAATCCACGCCAAAATTGAACCGACCCCAATATGTCTCTTCCACCACCGTCTTCACCTCGGAATTATCTTGTCCAACGTTGAATCTGCAATGCCGATGTTGAATCTGACGATAAACCACTCCGGAATCCACCGAAGAATAAATCTCTCTTTTGTAAATAAAACAAACTAAACAAACCTTTTAATATAATCCATTCAATTCATGATTAAACTCTCACAAATATTAAAGGAAACAAGTAAAGAAACTCTAGATGAAAACCCTAATACCCAAGAAGAAGATGATCTGGAAGCCATACCTTAGAAACTGAATTAATCGCGGATTTATAGAAAACATAATCGTGATCTCTGCTTGAGCACAAGAATGGTCGCTTGAGCAAACTGACTAAAACACGTGTTTCAGAACAAGGATCCATGCTTAAGCGTAAGAAGTCCCGCTTGAGTGCAAAAACATAACTCCTAGTACTTTTGCAAACAATTCAAACTTTTGGAACCAAATATTCTCTGCTCGAGTACACAAACTCGAGCGGTCAAGCAACCTCGACTGCATTTTTGCTTTTAGCTTCGGGGGTGCTGCCCCTCGACCTTGCCTGTGCGTTACCCCTTGACCCGACATAGTTAGCGAAGTGGAAAACATAATAGAATTAAGATCACAAACTCCTCTGTATAGGTAAAATTCGGGTTAGATTCACATCTAAATACTCAAAGCCTCACTTAAATAAAAGGTCAAATAAAATTACAACTGAAAGAAGTTTTGTCAAACGAGATTGCTAAGAACAAAAACCTAACAGATTGGAAATAAATTTAAGATTGACCTAATTAAAGATTAAACGGTTAAGATTGCTAGATTTGAAATAAACTTCTCACCCAAACAATTGTTAACTTTTAAACAATTAAAAAAATCCTTATTGACTAGCTTTCATTTAACTTTTATTTTATAATCTTACATTGAGAAAAAAAGAAAAAGGTGAATTGTTTCATTCACATACAGTGAATCTTATACTTTCATTTATATAAGCAAAATGAGATTTTTAGTGAGAAGTCTTATGATCATTATCTTATACTAATTTTTTTGATTTTCTTAATTTTAAATAATTAAGAAAATTTCAATTAACTAACTTTTATTTAATTTTTATTTTACAAAATATAAAAAATTAAATATAATTAATATATTTTTATTAAATAATATATTATTTTATTCCGTACAGCATGAGTGATATGTTAGTAATAATTTAGGCCAAGTTTGGCATGACCTAAATAATACAAAAAGTCAAAAAGTCACTATCCTATTTAAGTCACATTATCTTATTTAAATCACATCACCTCTCTAATACATCACATCAAACTCAATCCAAACCCAACCCATACAAGCCAATAAGTCAAAAAATACACTTTTTTAGAACATCCCAAACCAACCATTAAAAGAAATGAAAAAAAGAAAGAAGACAGAAAGGAGAGGCAAGAGAAACGTGAGAGAGAGAGAGAGAGGGGGGGGGGGGGGGGGGGAGAGAGAAAGAGAGAGAGAGAGCATAGAGTAGAAAAAAAGAGACAGTAAAGAGACGTGAAAGGAAATGATAGGATAGGCGCATGACTGAGGATAAATTTCGCACCAAACATAATTTTCACAATCATTAAAATGATTTAAACTATTTAGGTCACTACGAGACACAATTTATAAAAAAAAAATTAAACACATCAATAATTAATACATGAGTAGAGATTATAGGGGCCTTCTTCCCAAATATTTTACAATTTCCCATGAGTTGATTATTAATTTTGAGTTTTCTACTCACTTTGAAATTCGCCCAGTGACTAATAAATAAGATTAATGTTATATATACCAATTAATATATTAATTAATGTATTAATTTATGATATTGTATGATTTAGAATAATACTATATGTATCAATTAATGTACATATTAGTATACTAATAGATGATTTGACATTATTTGTATGGTTTTAGGTATTTGTAACTTGTATAATCAATGTGATCAATAATAATATCATAACACTAGTTGATACACTAGTGTGTATACTAATTGATACATGTAGCACCACCGTATAATTTAATATATTTTTAATATTTATAATTTATATAATAAATGAAGTCAATAATAATATCATAACTAACATTAATATATTAATTAGTACACCAAACCACTCAATAAATAAAATCCCCTGCCCCAACTTGAGCGTAATTGTCCCTTCTTTTGTTAGTGGTCGGTTGGTAATAGTAAGTTTTTATAATTGACTTTTTAATTATTTTATTTTGGGATTAAAAATTTATTTGGCTTGATTTTATTTTTTATTTTTTTTACTTTTGTGGAAAAAAAAAAAAAAGTGATTATGATTTGAATATGATATTTTATCTTATTAACTTATTTAATTTATTTTACCTTTTATACTTGTTTTAGCTAAAAAATTGATTGTCAAACAAGTTCTATCGTACTTGAAAGAATTATGTTAAGAATTTCAAATAAATTATTATATTTTTTATTAAATCTTTTATGTAGGTGTAGAATTTATACACATAAAATTTGTGTGAATCCCACATATACACACATATATATATATATATATATAAAGTTTGATAAAAAAAATTAATAATTGATTCGAGACCCATAATATTTTCTTACTTAAATATTTTTGGAGTTGATGACACAGATTTCCATAAGATCAAATAGAAAATCACGTGAAGAGTGAAATGGTGGGACCATTTGCTAGGGTGGTAGCTAAAAAGTCATTTTGGATAATTTTTCCGGTCATTCGATTGGGGCTGTAGCATTACTGTCATTTTATATAGGCATATTTTGATTGACATACAATTTTAGTTAAGAAATTAAAACCTTATTAAAAAAATTAATATATATATACTTTTTATTTTTTATACTCCTTCCGCTATAAAATAATAATTTTTTTAGAGAATTTAACTTTTTTGGTAGTATAATTATTGTAGAATAATGTTAAAGACTCTAAAAATTTTATCAATGTGAGACATTTAGTAAAATTTTTAATAGAATTTTAGTATATCTAGAATTCAAATAAAATAATAACTTCTCTAGCCTTAATACAAATTAAGAAATAAATATATAAAATTTATAATGTTTGCCGATATTGTAAATCAAAATATAAGAGTAAGTAAAAAAAAAAAAAATTGTACACACTAAACAAAATACACAAATTAAAGCTATGTACACTTGTTAATGTTCTATAATAAAAAATAAAAAAAATTACTAAACACCAAATAAAGCACACCAGCTGCGCTCTGCAATATCAATAAATTAAATTGAAAAAAGCATACCAGCTTGTACTATACAATTTCAAACAAATCAAATATAAAAAAAAAAAAAAAATTAAATATGAAATAATACATAATGCTCTGTAATCTAAAAAAATTAAAATTAAAATGCACACTAACTAGTGTTACTGTTGCTATTCAAATCATAACCACATAAAGAAAACAAACATTATATTGCATACACCTAAGGGCATCTCCAACATTTACTCATTTATTTCATCAAATTTGAGTAAAAACTTCATCTGATATCGTACGCTCCAACGAAGGTTTTTGATCTTTCATCAAATCACCGGTCGACTAGGCGAATGATCGGGTGAATGTTCACCCGATCGATCGGCCAGTGTAAATTGCCTAGTGTAAATTGCAAAGAAGTGGATGTCCGGGAGGACAACCTGCTAGACAACCAACCAGTCGTCTAGTTATCTATAGTAATTTGATGAAAAGTTTTAGTCATTTTCAATTTAATATCAAACTAATGACAACGTTAGAGTAAAATTGTGATTAATTTTTTTTTTTCAAATTTAAATTTAATGAAAGAGAAAGTAAAACGTTAGAAACAATCTAAATGGATTAAAATTTAACTAAACAATCCGTGGATCCAAAACACCATCAACTATGCACAAACCACTATGGTTACATTTGTCATCTCCACAAACATGCTATATATATATATTTTATATAATATATGATCAAATGTAGCACCTCACAAAGCAGCCCCACAATTATTATAGTGGGACCTAGGAGCACCATTTCAAACACTAAATCAAATAGCACCTAACGGTTATAATCACTATAAAAAAAAAAATTAAATAAATAAATAAAATAATGATTTTACCATCAAATGGCCCTCCAACACAACTAGCCTTTAGTTCACCAAAAAATAAAAAAATAAAAAATAAAAAAAATTAAGTTTTCCTCCAATATTTACCCATGTGCTAGACCAACTATCAATGTATCCCAGACATGTGCCTAGTTAAGCCAGACATCTGCTTTTTGTCTTTACCAAATACTGCAAAACTCTGGCCAGCTACTACCTAAATCAGCACTCAGAAAGCCCATTGTAGCTCGACTTTTTGTACTTCTTTCGGAAGACGAATAGCCCTATAGTTCGGACTCTCGCGGTCCTGAATATAATCTCACAAGTACAATGTGAAATAGATAAATACCAAAGAGTCCAAATCCGACATATCTTTTGAAAAAATCAATGTTTGAATCTAATGCCAAAAATGGACTGCTTTGCCAAATTTCAGAGTCGCAACCTAAATATTATTGGGAAATTTGGGAAATCCAAGACTCGTGCCAAAGGCCATTAGTCCATTATCACCAAAGTGTCTCGGCTCGGGAACTTAGGTACGAAAGGGGAAGGTCATGAATTGAGCACCTTACTCGCCCGATCAAAGATCGGCCTCTACTAATCATGATGTGATTTTTATTTACATTATATGCTTTTGTTCTGATTATTAGCTATTTTACTATGTGATACACACAAGTATAGACTAATTTGCAAGAGTTGGAACATTTGATTTCATATTTGTTTTTTGAAAAGAGTTTTTGAATATGCCCCTTGAAAAAGTGGGCTAAAATGGATATTAATCAAATTATCCCAATTCAAGTAACTGGCCTTCATCCATAAGCATTCAAACAATTATATCATTTAAGTAACTAGTCTCATGGAAGTATGCTTTGACATGACAACAAAAATATTCGATACAAGATGCTAAAACAGAAAATTACTCACCTAGTACTCCGAGCCAAAACAAAGCAAAATTTATTAGAAAAAATATGCATGCTTCAAATGTAATATGACTAAATGCAATGCACACACTATGTATTTTATAGGCTCGGCTATGAGCATGGCATATGATTTCATTCAAGACATCCGAGAAAGCACCTATTCAAGTAATGAATTTGAACATTGATATTGAGTTAGTATGATGAGCCGAGCCTTGAATGCATGCAAGGCAATGGATGCAAGGCATAAGAATGGTAGTTTGAAAAAAATGATGTTCTATACTAACTATCGTAAGCAAGTAAATAAAAGGGAAAAAGACGTGGGGTTGGAAGACATACAACTTATTACATAATGGCCCTCATGCAAGAGGGTGCGAATTAAAGTCTGAAAGTCCAAATTAAACTAATTATTACAAAACCGAATGAATAAATAAGCGAAGAATTAATTAGCTAAATACTCTATTACAACAAGGATAATAATGATAAGTAGACTAACTATTTAAACTAACTAGCTATAACAATTACAAATAAACAATAATAATAAATAAATTAATTACAACAGTGATCATGATGTAAGTAAGCATGCGCAAGGGTTGCATGCATAATGTCCAAGAACAACTTCGTTTGCCCCAGGCTTGCTCTGTTTCACCTTTAGCCACTGCCCTCTATTTTCTGCAAAATACGCTACTGGCCAAACATTGATGACCGGCCGGCCCTCAATGAAGCCCGGCTGGGCCTAAAGAAGGCTGACCGTGCCTCAATTTCATGCAAAATTCTATTTTGTGCTCTGAAGTGAAAACAGTGCAGACAGAGTGTTCTAGACTCTGTTTGTCCCTCTCACACTTCTCTGTCATGGGAAAGCCTTGAGAGAAGGTTGAAATTGTTTCTAAAATCATCAATGAGCAAGTTGATTGCTTGATGATTTCGGGTACAATTTGGACAAAAAATCAATAAATGAAAGGAACAACAACCATCCCTTCCTCCTATTATAGAGTGAACTCAAGGAGGGAGGTAGAGACGCTTCAAGATTCATCAAAACATCACGAATTGATGTGAGACAACCCTTGACACAACGGATTCGACATAACATCCGGCCGGACCCCCAGCGAGATAACTCATTTTCTTTATGTGGGCTGGTTCATTTTAATCCAAATTCATTAGTCTTTGCCATCCTTTAACCCATTAAGTCCAAGATGATTGTTACATCCACTAAGTGAGAAATATGTCAAACGGGAGGTGATTCTCAATATGAAAAGAGACTACACCGTTGGCAATGAATCTCCGTAGAGATTAAGCCATTAAACATAAATCGTTAGTTCATGTTTTGAATAACCGTCAACCGATTAAAACAACTCTCAAATGAAAGAAATGAATGGCAAGTTGATTATTAAAGTGAAGTTCTTAAACATGGAAATTAGTTAAGGAAAAGCTAAGAACAATATATAACAAGCTATATAAGCAAACTTATGAGACAACAACCAAGCCAATCAAAGCATTAACTATTTAAACAACCTAGAACAGTCCTAAAATAGCCCTCAATAGATGAAAAATAGTAGCTTAGAATGCATGAAAAGAGCCTAAAAAGATAATCACGAAAGAGAGAAAACAAGACTAGTAAGCAAGAACAAGGAGGGGTGGCTAACCCCTCCACTTTTGAAATCTCAAATCATGATTTTTAGCCCTTTTTTAACTCTGAAAATCAGTTTAGGGAATAAAGAAAAAGAGTGTAAAAGTAAGGGTTTGAGCTATAGGTAAAGGTGTAGAAAGAGTGTAAACTCTCTCTACCCTTTTGGTAGCTCTCCAAACCCAAATTCAAACACTTGGAATAGAATCAAAACAACATAAAACTACAAGAACTAGATAGCAAATGAAAGAACAAGAAGTCAAAGAGAGGATGACAAGCTTATACCTCTCAAAGAAGTGAGCTTTTGCTTGTGAATCAAACTAAGTCTCACCACACTCTCAAGCTTGAATTATGGTGTTCAAGGCTCAACCAAGGTTCCTAGGCTAAGGTGTGAAGGTGTATATGGTGTATGGATATAGGTTTAAGGTGATAGGTTAGCTCAAAATGTTGCTTGCACAAGAAGAAGGAGAAGAAGGAGCTCTCAAGGTGGTGTAGAAGCTTTGTAGAAATTCTTCAACCCTCAAAACTGAGATATATGGTCGTTTTTATAGAATTTGAGCAAGAGGAGTTATAAGTATCTTCAAAAATAGACAGTTGGTGGCCTCCCGCCTAGAACAGTGTTTCTCGCTACTAAGGCACGGCCGGCCCTCAATGAGGCACAGATGGGCCTCAATGTGTTTCCCTATTTTTCTGCTTCAGACTCGGCAGAGGGTGGTACAATGTGTAAAAATGGATTTCTTGGGTAAAATCAATGGAGATACAAGAGGTTTGGTATTGTTTCAGAGCTTAAAACATGGCCCCTTCGTCGAGACCTCGAACCACGCACAAAACCACTTTCATCATCAAGTGTACCGGACAAAGCGCTCGAGCCTTGCGAGTAGTCAAAAATAGGGTGTCCACACCCATGCACATTCACTTCAAAAACAAACCGGTAGCGACCACCTCTAGCAAAAACTTGACCACTTACAACTCCTTGTTGAAGCAAAAAACACTGTTGATGAACCTATAGAACTCCGGTGATGCATCCCACAGAGAAGCACTAAAATACTCCACTGCCGGCAAATACAGTTAGTCAATTAAATTTGCTTCACCCTCCACACAATAACTCCGGCTTCTGAAAAAAAGGCGCAAAAGCCTAGCGACCAGTCGGAGAGGTATTCTGAAATGATCTACATGAAACACACGCACAACATGCGCCACTTTTTCTCTGAAATGGTCTTGTCCCTCATTTTTCTCACACAAACTCTGTTTCTCTCTCTTCAAACTGGTAGCTTTTTCTCTCTCAAACAAAAGCCCTCTTCCCTCTTCTTCTTTCTCTTTCTCTCAAATTGGCAGCTTTCTTTTTATCATTAAACCGGTAACTTTCTTCTCATCATCAGCAACATGTTCTTGTATTGGACAATTTTTTTACAACAAAAAGATGAAACAGATTTGGAAAAAATATAATATATAAACACAAATTCAAACAAAAAATATAATACATAAACATAAATTGCAAAAATTGTTTATTTGTAATATATCAACATCAACATAAATTCATTTTATTTTTTTCTCTTCAGCGTAGATTTAGATCTACACTTTTCCAAATTCCAGATCTGGATGGCTAGGTCGTAACGGCGATGGCGAGAGGCGACGTTGATGGCAAGAGGTGATAAATAGTGATGGACTCAAAATCATCTTCAATGCTCTTTCATTTTCCAAAACCAAAAGTCGTTCTTCATGAGAAGCACTGTTCTTGACGGTGTTATTACACTCCCGCAAAATGAAGGTCGTAAGAGATCTAGCTTCTGACGTTTCTTTTGTCCGTTTTCATGTTCAAACGAAGCTCTATCGTTGACGAACTTCAATGGTTGGATCTCTACTGTCACGACCCAAACCCGCTCTCATAGGTTTAGTGTCGTAACTAGCCAGTAATCCTGGGATTAGCAAAGGCCTCTGAACAAATTAAACAAAATACAGGGGCTAGCGGAAGTAAATACAAACATATAACGTCCATAGAGTTGTGTACACATACATGTGACAGAAAAATTTAAAACTTACATTTATATACAATACGTGACGTCATAATTACATTAGTCTTACATCACCAAACCCACCTAAATACTACGTACAAAAACTTGTTCAATCAAACAGAAGAAAACAAAAACTTAAAACTTGTTAACAGAACATGACCACTTCAAAACAGGAACCTCTTCGGGAGGCATAGTGGTTGGCCGACACAAAAGAATCCAGGCAGCAGCTTAGGCCTGATCACGCGCCTGATTACCTACATACATAAATAATCCGGTGAGCTAGAGCCTAGTGAATAATAACAGAGTAAAGGTTTTAATGAATGATGTCCACAACAAATTTAGAATTCATAATGCAAATCAGAAACAAATTCATATTCATACTTATACTCATATTCGTGTTCAGAGTTCACATATTCCATATTATCATGTGTGGTACATCTATTAGCGCTAACAAATCTGATGACCCATAAAGGGACGAACATAAAGGCATTCCGATGACCCATAAATGGATGACCATAAAGGCATTCTGATGACTCATGTGCATAGATACATTTCTGATGGCCTATAAAAGGACAACCATAAAGGCATTCCGATGACCCATTAAGAGAGGCATGTCATATGATGCTAAGGATGCTACAAATACATTTAAGAAATTTAGACAAGCATTCATTCATACAAAACATATCATTTTAGATAACTGATCATTCCATATCATAATGTTCAGAAAATACATAACATTGAACATAACTTTATAGAGTTATTACTCACAGATGGCTCCAATAACAGAACAGATAAAGCAGATGGATTAGATAGTCTACGACGCGTGACCTACACAACACACAACGGATACTGTAGACACCTCATTTTTGACCGCCCTTAAGACTTGGGTGCCTCATGGTGAACACTCATAGTCAAGCCTGTAAAATACATAATGTGCGAGTTGCATTAGTCATATTGCATTAATTAGGAACATGCATATTTTTCTATTAATTTGCTTTTTTTTGGCCCGGAGTACTAGGTGAGTAATTTTATGTTTTAGCATCTTGCATCGAATGTTTGTGTTGCCATGTGAAAGCATGAATACCGTGAGGCTAAGTGCTTAAATGATATAATTGTTTGAATGCCTGTGGATGAAGACTAGTTACTTGAATTGGGATGGTTTGATTAAATATCGATTTTAATCCCACTTTTCAAGTGGCAAATTCACCAAACAATTTTGAAACAAAACATGAGATCAAGTGTTCCAATTCTAGCAAACTAGTCTATACCTTGTGTGCACATCATATAGTAATATAGCTAATAAATCGGAACAAGAGCATATAATGTAAATAAGAATCACATTATGATTAGTAGAGGCCGATCTTTGATCGGGTGAGTGGGGTGTTCAATTCATGACCTTCCCCTCTCGTACCTAAGTTCTTGAGCCGAGACACTTTGGTGATGACAGACTAATGGCCTTTGGCATGAGTCTCGGGTTTCCTAAATTTCCTAAAAATATTTAGGTGGCGACTCTGAAATCTGGCAAAGTAGTCCATTTTTGGTATTTGATTCAAAATATAAATTTTCCAAAGAGAATTGCCAGATTTGGACTCTTTTTGTGTTTTCACTATTTCACATTGCACTTGTGAAATCAGATTTAGAACCACAGGTGGAGTCCAAACTGTAGGACTATTCGCCTTCCAAAAGGAGCACGGAAAGTCGAGCTACAGTTTCTGGCGACTCTGCTGAGGATTTAGAGAACTTGACTTGAAACTCATGACGTGAATTTTTACTTACACTTATATGTTCTTTGTATTGCATTTGCATGGTTACTTTAAGTCACTGTGTTTTCCAACTGGAATTCTTGGATGGTTTGCCGGAGGCTTGCGCAAAAGGCTTGCCAAAAGGCTGACCGGTCATGGGCTCTGCCATGTTGGAAACACAACCCTTGGATCTGAATTTTCACTGTACCGCTTGATCTACCTTTCACTTCTTGGTGTTAGGTGTGAGAGGTATATTAGGTATTCTTGCTGAGGTACCCTTTTGACCATTTGACCTTGCAGATAGTGAAGCTATAGTAACTATTCCAACTTAGGACAAGATGCTACCCATTTGCAGGATGTTGTGAAACTCGTTGTTTGAATTAGTGCAGCCTAAATCATGCCAAGAATCTAGGACAGGGTAACCCTACCCCCTCATAGGGGTGTTTTGGTTCTTTTTACTTGATATGTGCTTTTACAGTGAGACTGTAGAGGATGGTTCATATCAATATAAAGTTTGAAAATAGAGTTCAGTAGGGATTACAGTTAAGCTATTTGTTATGACTGTTGTGAATTGGGGTCGAAGTGTTGTCTAATTCTGATTTTGTTTTTCTTTCTTTCTTTTTGCTAGGTAGTTTACCATCATAGCTTCAAAAAGACCCGATATTTCCTAAGTTGTGTGGGCCTACTTCGGTAGCCTGTGTAAAACTCAAGACCTTATTGGTGGTCAGCCCATGTTAGTCTCGTTTCCTTTAATCACTCGATAGAGAAGGAACAGATGGTCAGTAACATCAGTACAAAGCACTCCACAAACACCTACCCATTCTTATTCAATCAGTTCACTAGCATCTAGTTCACCCAGACTAGCAGTGGCACAGAATACAACACAGAACGCAGAGGAATTCGCTGCCATAATGACTGCCTTTCAAAGGACTATGGACATTGTAAACCAGAGGATGGCTGCACAAGATGAAATCATTGCCGACCTACGATGTACATCTGGGGCATTAGCATCAACTGTGCACCCGATCCAAGCTGCTCAACCAAATCCCGATCTACCCCCATCAATAGAAAATCTACTAGTCCCAGATCCTTGGGACATGTTTCCCCCGGCTCCAGCTTATCGGCCTCCAGTTCAACCTCCTGTAGGGATTTTTCTTTTCAATATCAATGAAATTGATCCGGCCTTAGTCAAGAATGCCAGATTGAAGAAAGTATTGAAGAAATCCCAGGGCTTCAACTTTATTCCAGATATCGAAGATGGGTACACTGAAGCTTTGGTCAGATTATCGGAGAAATTTAAGATGCCTCATCGATAGATTTGATGGGAGTGGGGATCCAATCGTGCATGTCCAGTTGTTGTTGGATGTATTGAGGCCCATGGGTTTGTCTTGGGCACAGAAGCTTTCGTTGTTTGGGAGAACCCTGTCTGATGTGGCAGCCATTTGGTACGCTAAGTTGGAGGACTCTACAAAATGGAATTGGGAGGAGCTATTTGAGGTGTTTGTTAATCAGTATTCGTATAACATCAAGATAGAAGTAGCCATTAATGAGCTGGAGGCTACTACCCAGAACCCTAAAGAATCATTCATCGATTTTGTCACCCGGTGGAGAGCCAAGGCAGCTCGAATGACAAATAGGCCTGTCGAAAGAGAACAAGTCCGACCAATGGTCCAGAACCTAGAGCCAGATATGCTGCAGAGGATGATAGTGGCACCGTTGTCCACATTTGCTTCCTCACATGAGCTGGGGGTCCTGTAGACGTCCCCGAACGTCCCGGGAAAATCCCGTTTTGTTCATTGGGCTCACTACAGTTCGGACTCGATGTTACGGTTCTGAATCTAATCTCGCAAAGTGCAATGCAAGATCGATAAATCACCAAAGAGTCCAAATCCGGCAAATCGTTTTGAAAAACTGATTTTTAGAAAAACTGATTTTTAGAAAGAAGTGCCAAACATGGACTGCTTTGCCAGATACAAAGTCGCCACCTAAATATTTTATTTTGGGGGAATTTAGGAAACCCTGACTCGTGCCTACGGCCACGTGTCCGTCATCACCAAAGTTGCCTCAGCACGGGAACTTGGGTACGATTGGGGAAGGTCAGCTATGAGCACCCCCGCTCGCCCGATCAAAGATCGGCCACTACTAAACATGATATCTTGTTTTTGAAAACACACGCGTTCTTATTCCGGTTAATTAGCTAGAATTTACTATGTGATGCGCACAACACACAAGTATAGACTAGATCGCCTAATTTGGAACAAAGCATTGCATATCCGCTTGTTTGGAAGGCGGTTTGAAGTTTGCTACTCGCAAGTAGGCTAAATCACGGATTTCAATGAATTATCCCAATTCAAGCAACACAACCTTCACCCACAGGCATTCAGGCAGTTATATCACATAAGCAATTAGCCTCATGGCAAGCATGCTGTCATGTTAACACTTACACACATGCAAGATGCTAAAGCATAAACACTCATAGTGTACTCCGAGCCAAAACAAGAAACTAGTTAGAAATCATGCATGATCCTAGTTCATGTTAAGATGGCTAATGCAACACATGCAAAATGCAACTAGAATAGGCTCGGCTAATCTAAGAATGGCATGTGAAATGCGACAACTCGATACACGTATTCAAGTTGGAATTGAAATACTATGCAGTTTGTATGATGCGCCGAGCCCAGTGCGTGCAATACGAATGAATGTATGCAAACATGCTAACATAAGTATGCTAATTGAAACATGACCTAAAACTAACCATTGAAAGCAGGTAAGTAAAAGGGAGAAAGACATGGGGTTGGAAGACATTCACACACGCACTCACACTTATTACAAAATTCGCCCTCTCGACGGAGGGTCCGAATAAATAATACAAATTAACTAATTAACTAACTAACAAGCTAATTAATTATTACAAAACACTTAACTATTTAAAAAAATTAACTAAGCTATGAAAAGCAGTAAAACAGCCTCGGGAAGAGGGACGAATGCATGCTCGGTCGGCTTCGCTCGGAAATCCATCGCCATGGCTCATGTTGCCTCTGTTTGCACTGTTTTGCACCTCTAAAAATTGTGAAAATCCTTAGGATACTTCTGAACCACCTTGGGGACATGCTGAGAGGCCATCGACCAAGAGATAGGACCACTGGCCAAGTGAAACAGGTCATCGACCAAAAATGGGGCTCTCGGCCAAACATTTGTAGCCGACCGGCACTCTAGATGGTCGACTGGCCATACTTTCCTGCAAAAAGCTATTTTGCTGCAGCAGAGGACAAGCAGGGCATGTCAATGCATTTTCAAGAAAATGTGTGCACAACCACCCTGCTTATCATGTTTAAGACTCAAAGGAGTATGGTCCTCAACCCTCGGGCCACCAATCACGCATTTCGATACATGATGGCCAAAGGTGTCGAATGTGCATTTAACATCAAATGAAATGCACACAACACAAAAGGGGCCCCCAACCTCTATCATGGTTGATCAAGAGGCAAGGGATGCAAACATGCAAGCAAAACTAATGCAACGTGAGCATGTTAATGGCGATGCCATGCAAGGCTAATAGTAACAAGCATGCCAAATGCAATGCAACCTAAACAAGCATGCAAACATGCAAGGCATGTGACAACATTCAAGCATGTAATAACATGTGAGGCAAACATGTAACAACATGTTAGGCAACTTAACAAGAGACGCATGCCAAATGCAGTACCACTTAAACATGCAACAACATGTTAATAAGCCAAGTATGTAACAACATGCAAGGCAAGCATGCAACAACATGCAAACGATGGACTAAAACCAATACGGGCAGCTCTCAAATAGGCCCAAATCAGTGGCCAATCATGATGAAAATGAGGCAACAACACACGCACAAACATGCAAGGTGCAATGGCTCCGAGTCTAGGGCACAAAGCACAACTCTACAAGAGCATTGGAAGGATGAAATATGGCATACAATAGCACAAGTTCCAGCTCTGAAATTGCATACAAGATGGTCCCGAATTATGCAAACAACTCACACCATGCATGTTGGATGGCTCAAGTACCGAAACTAGTGAAGCACATTACACTAGAGGTATGCAAAGCAATGCACAAATGACCAAACCAGCCCCAAATAGTCCCTGTGCAGGCCCAAAACAGTGGCAAAATGGACTAAGATAATGTCTTGAAGTGCGCAAAAATGAAGCTCATGCAATGGCTCATAAATGGGGCATATAAGCACAACTCTCAAACACATTGAAGGCATGATAAACATGAGAATATGGCACACCTATAAACTTTGAAATATCATATTCAATGATGCCAAAACACTAAAATGCCTCAAGCAACACATGCAAGGGACCCCAAAACTCAAAGGTAAGCAAGGCTATTACACTACAACCATGCATGGCAAGCACCAATCGACCAAGAGGCCTAAAAACAGAGCTAAGGCAGCCCAAAATATGAACAAAACATGTTTGGAGTGCGGCCAAAAGGTGCTAGAATAGAGGGCCAAAAAAACATGCAATGTGAGCTAGTAAGCATGATTTACACTACAAGCCTATGAAGCATGTGAGGGGCCACCAAACCAGCCAAAAAAAGAATCATGGCATGCCAAAATATGACCAAAAATCCACTGAAACATGGTCAATACATGCAAGAATGACGTGCTCCTTTGATAAGCTATGAATGGGACTGCTCTACACATGCAAGAAGCAAACAAAAGGTGGCCAAAACAACTATGGACAGAGCCTAGGCAGGTCTCAAAAATCACCAAAAAGTTCCTGAACCAAGGCTTGGAAGTATGAAAATATGGGCTCCTTTGAAAGGCCAAATATGCAAACAAACAAGGCCAAAAGAGAGAGGGTCACTCCTCTCTGATTTTGGCCTTCAAAACCACAAAACCACCACTAAAAATACACTGGATTTCAGTGGTAGGAAGGCCAAGCAAAGACTAACTCGAATGCCTTATGGCATGGCACAAAACAAGGCCAAAACAAGCATGCAAGAGGGTAGATGACCCCCAACACCAAAATGATCTTAAACAAATATGAAAAACACTTAAATATGAAGCTTTTTTTAGTTGACAACAAAGCTCAAATATGTATGCAAATAAGGCTAAGAGAAGGATCAAGGTAATGCTTAAAAGAGGGGAAATGAGTTACCCTTGTAGCTCAGCAAAGACAGCAGCTTCTTGGACCAAACACCAGCCCTTTCAGACCTCTCAAGACCCTCCAAGAACCTTAGAACAATGGTGGAGGTGTGTGCTTAAGAGTTGTGGTGCAAAGGGGTCAAGAACCAACACTTTCCAAGCCTAAATATAGAGATATAGAGAGAGATACAACCCTTGTGCCTTAGACAATTTTTTTCAACCTCTCTAAAGGAGAGGGAGGGCCTCTCTTATAGAGAAACAAGAGGGTTCAAGCTTCTTGGAGAAGCTAGGACAAAGGTTCAAAAGGTTCAAGCTTCCTCGAGAAGCTAAAACAAGGGTTCAAAAGGTTCAAGCTTCCTCAAGAAGTTAAAACAAGGGTTCAAAAAGTTCAAGCTTCCTCAAGAAGCTAAAACAAGGGTGCGAATTCTCCATACACGTGTATGGAGGGTAGGGTGTGTGCTTACCAGCTGGCACAGCTGGTATGCATAATGCCTGAAAAAGGCAAAGAAAAGGTCTCGGCCAGAAAAAGTGGCTGATCGACCAAAACAATGGTCGGCCGACCAAAAACATTGCCGACCGGCCAACACCTTTGGCCGGTAGCAAGAAAACAGGGCCGGTGGCCTCAACCCATGGCCGGTGAGGTGTGGGGATGGCCAACAAGCCACTCCCTGCCCTTAGAAGCAAAAACACAAGTGTTTGGTCCACAACCAAGCACAAAACAAACAAGTCGAGAGGTCTTGAGGCAAGGCGTGCAACCGAGACCTCCGAGAACTCAAAACGAACACAAACATGAATGATCATCGAGTGTTCAAACGATGACGTCCAAGTCTTGAGGACGGTCAAAAATGGGGTGTCTACAGGTTCAGATCAAGAGTGCATTCAAAAAGGGTATTATCCACAGAACAAGTGAACCCGTAAGAAGGCCATTCTCCCGAAATACCAATGCTAGCAGTAGCACTATCCCACGGCCTGCGGATGTTAGTACTGTTGTTTCAATGGCTAAGATGGTTGATCCCTTTGCTATTGCCACAACTTCACAACCTTCACAAAATACCGGTCTACCTTGGAATAGAAGAGTTTTTACTTCCCTCCATATGAGCCCAACCCATGCCCTTAAGCTATTAATGCAAAAGGGGCATCTCAAGCCTCTCGATCCTCGTCTACTTCCAGACCCATTGCCACCCAAACATGACCCTACCCAGTATTGTATCTTTCACCAATAATATGGCCATCCCACGGACATGTGCTACCATCTACGTCATGAGATCCAAGATCTCATTGACAACAAAGTCATCGCCCCACCCTCCAAACCCAACGTAACAACCAATCCACTTCCTGCACACAACCAAGTCCCCCCGCCCAGAAATATTAACTACATCCATACGCTACCACCCACCTTCAACTCTAGCACATACATTACCTCATCCCACCTACCAAAACTGGAGGTGGTCATTCCAGAAGGCACAGACATGTGCATGATGGATCTAACACCACAAACCCAACTCAGGCCCGTGGCAGTAGAAAAGGAGAAAGAGAAGAATGCACTGAAGACAGGGTCGTTTGATACCCGTGTCATAGAGAAGGGGGTCTTGCTCGCAGAGGAGTACAATCCCAGTTTATACATTGTGGCCATCGATTAGTCGAAGCCAATGGTCATATTGCCAGACTTTCTCAGCATTAATGCTATAGGGGAAGACCAAATGACGCAGAATCAGAATGAGTGGCTTGAGTAAGGCCTGAATGACTTAGCAAACCTAGAGGAGGATTTGGCAGAATTAGAAAAGGAACTGAAGGATCTTTACTTCTTCGAGGAAGAAGATACAAGTTGTGTGCAGATGGGATGATGGGACCCGAGCCAGGTAGAAACAAGCAATGGATGGTTAAGTGAGGAAGAGTCTGATATAGAGGAACAAACAGGAGGGACTGGGATAGAAGAGAAAATTACTGTTAGTGGCAAAGCTAAAGCTGAACCTCTGACTGAGAAAGAACATGCACTAGAACAATTTCTAAGGGAAAGGATAGAGGAGATCCAAGTGAAGATAGCTCTGGAACAGAAAATGGGAAAAGAGAAAGAAGAGGTTGAGTCCACAACCGGCGATGGTCAAAACGCCAAGAAAATCGAGTGGGAACCTAGTGATCGGAAGAGAATGTTAAGGAAACTTAGAAAGTACTGGGATATTGAAACCCGAGCTGTGGTGGAAGAAGAATGGTGTGATGATGGGGAGTGTGATGTTAATATGCTCCGGATAGAACCCGATGCTAGTCCGATCATGACTTCGGGAGAGTGGTGAGAAGACAGCGACCTAAGTCATGCATACATTGACGAATGTTGGAAAGCTGATACCTCGGATGACACTTGGTATACCGATGAGATCAATCATATGACCTGGAATGGTCGGTATTCAAAACTGCAGCGGTAGACCAGCTAGAGACCTCTGGAAAAAAGGCTGAGAGAGCAAAAGAGAAGTCAACTCAAGAAGATTCAGGCCGACATATCCATCTAGGGATTGATAATGGCGTCTCGGAAGCATAGACAAGCCCTGTTCGAAGCAATGAACCGAACCAAACTGTCCATTGACACCACCGCTGACCAATTGGTGTTGTTGGTCACCTCTAGAGGCGGTATGCCAGTAATATTCTTCACGAATAAAGAATTGCCTCCCGAGGGTGCCAACCACAGCCGTCCCTTGTACGTAACTCTGGAAAGTCGAAAAAAGTGGATTTTGGTGGTGTTAGTAGATACCGGATCAGCGATCAATGTGTGTCCAGTGACAACTGCCTATGCCATCGGTTTGAGGCCGATTGACTTTACACCCACGACCCAAGCTATCCGGGCTTATGACAATATGAGCCGAGATGTTATGGGAACATTCAAGAGCAATATCCTAATTGGCCCGTCTGAACATGAGGTGGAATTGTGTGTCATGGATGTTCCGGCCACATTCAATCTACTACTGGGAAGGCCCTGGCTACATCAAATGAAGGTTGTATCATCAACAGTCCATCAGTTAGTGAAATACCCCTTTAAAGGCGAGATTGCCACTGTGTACCGTAACTCTGCGATCCATTCTCCCTTGGGAACCACCGCACCATTATTGGAAATCATATCATACATGGGGAAGATGATGTGTTCCTTTCCGGCTTCTCTCTGGCAGAAGCTCGGTTGGTCTAAACCATCATGGCAGAAGACGAGGGGCATTATGTGAACGCGCAATCCATATATATAATGAACAAACATAGGCATATGCCCGGGTCGTGACTAGGCCGAAGCGGCAGACATGGAGGTACTGTTGTTAAGGAGATCAGTCATAATCCCCATGCTTTTGGGCTGGAATACAAACCTACCGCTGTAGATTGGCAAAGGAAATGGCAGGAGCTAAGAGAAAGGCTGAAAGCAAAGAGGACTGGGAAACAGTACGAGTTAGTCCACAAACCAATAAAGGGAACCTTGAACGGACGTTTTGTCTGCTAAGGGGAAGACTTCCCCTTTTGTGGATTCCCTAAGCCTTGGTATGATTGGGAAACAAAAACAAGGTATCCGGGGTTTGAGATCTTTTTCGAACACCAGCTACCAGAAGAAGGAGATGAGTAGGCAGACTTAAGCATTGGTATAGATTAAGGCAGGACTGTAAACTTGGACTGCAAACTTGGACATCGAAGAGGAGGAGCTGTTGGGAAAAGTGCTGGCTGGCTTACTGACAAGTTCAACTGTTGGAGCTGAGACCACCAACTTGGGGGATAGTTTTGCTATCTCAGTGATCGGGGATACCCTAGCAGTGGATTTCTCCAATCTTATCGTGAATGCATCTGAGGCTCCACGCCTGGTCTGGAAGTTTGAGAAAGGCGTCATCGACAGTTCTAAATCGGATAGTGGGTCTGGATCTGATTCCACTGAGTCTGTGGAGTCAGAGCCAAATTCGAGTTCCTCTAAGTCTGGTACTTCTAGGAGTGGTAACCCGGATACCAAAGTCCTGTCTAGGTCATCTTTTAACTTTTCTTTTGAGTCCACTGTAACTAAAGATCCAGACTTTTTGAATGGGAATGCTGTGAATGTTGCCTACTTCTTGTGCCTTTGGTTTGTTGTACTGATCTTAATTTCGACAGAAACAAAGAGGAATAAATTTCTTGGGTTTTGAAAAATTTGGTTGATCATGAGGAGGAGAGGCGTGTTATGCCCTATACGGATGAAATCGTATCAATTAATGTGGGTACTAAGGAAGATCCTCGCTTGGTCCAGATCAGGTCCATGATGTCTTCGGAGGAATGCGCGCGTTTAATCGCTTTATTAAAAAATTTCAAAGATGTTTTCACGTGGTCCTACGAAGACATGCCTAGAATCGATCCTGAGATTGTACAGCATCGGATCCCTTTTGACCCTAAGGCCCAGCCAGTTAAGCAAAAGCTACACAAAGTTCACCCAGATTGGGCTTTGAAGATCAAGAAAGAAGTTACCAAACAGATTGAAGTAGGGTTCTTGCTTGTATCTGAGTACCCGATGTGGTTGGCCAATATTGTTCTAGTCCCAAAGAAGGATGGCTGAATCAGAGTTTGTGTTGACTTCAAGGATCTGAATAAGGCTAGTTCGAAGGATGGTTTTCCACTGCTGCATATTGATGAGTTGGTAGACTTCACCGTGGGCCATGCATTGCTCTCGTTTATGGATGGGTTTTCCGGGTATAACCAGATTCTGATGGCACTCGAGGATAGGGAGAAGACCGCTTTCACTACCCTGTGGGGCACCTAATACTGCCGAGTCATGCCATTTGGGTTGAAGAATACTGGGGCCACTTATCAAAGGGTTGCAACTACCATTCTACATGACATGATCCACAAAGAGGTTGAGGTGTACGTAGACGATATAATTGTCAAGTCCAAAGATTGAGAGGGCCACTATACCGCATTGGAGAAATTCTTTTAGTAGATCAGAGAGTATAGATTGAGGTTGAACCCGCAAAAATGCAATTTCGGCGTAACAACAGGAAAATTGCTGGGATTCTTAATCATGCAAATAGGAATTGAGGCAGATCCTTCCAAAATCAAGGCCATCTTAAAAATGCCACCACCAAGGACTGAAAAGGAAGTGCGCCACTTTCTGGATAAAGTGCAATTCATAAGGCAGTTTATTTCAAAACTAACCTTGACTTGTGAACCACTATTTGGTCTCTTGAAAAAAGGAAAGAAGTTCCAATGGGACGATTATTGTTAGTTCACTTTTGAACAGGTCAAGCAGTACATGCAGAATCCGCCTGTGTTATCACCGCCAGAACCAGAAAAATCGCTGATCTTGTACCTGTCAGTGACAAACTCAACTATAGGGTGTATGTTAGCTCAAGAGTTTGAGGCCAAGGTGGAGAAAGCCATTTACTACTTGAGCAAGAAAATGTTGGATTACGAGACCCGTTACACTCCCCTTGAGAAATCTTGTCTAGCCTTGGTATGGGCTACCCGGAAGTTGAGGCACTACTTGTTAGCTCACTCCGTAATCCTGGTTTCGAGATTAGATCCCATCAAATATCTCTTTGAGAAACTAGCGCTTACAAGTAGGCTAGCCCGTTGGTTGCTTCTTCTCTCCGAATTTGATCTTACATATGTTACACACAAGTCGGTTAAAGGGAGAGCTATAGCAGAATTCGTAGCAGATCACCCAGTAGAGGGGGATGAAGCGGTGGAGTACTTGTTCCCATATGAAGATATTCTGAAAATAGAGGAGAAAACATGGACGATGTACTTTGACGGAGCAGCCAATCAGTACGGTTATGGGGGATCAGTGTATTGCTGATAGCACCCGATGACTCTCATATACCCTTAGCATTCAGACTCCAGTTCAAAGTATCCAATAATGAAGCAGAATATGAGGCGTGTATTGCTGGTTTAGAAGCTGCCTGTAGACACCCCATTTTTGACCGTGCTCAAGACTTGGACGTCATCGTTTGAACACTAGATGATCATCCATGTTCGTGTTCGTTTTGAGTTCCCGGAGGTCTCGGCCGCCCGCCTTGCCTCAAGATCTCTCAACTTGTCTATTTTGTGCTTGGTTGTGTACCAAACACCTGTGTTTTTTTGTTTTTGAGGGAAAAGAGTGGCTTGTTGGCCATTTTCTCAACCCACCGGCCAAGGCCTAAGGCCATCGGCCCCTTTTTCTTTCCACCGGCCAAGAGTGTTGGCCGATCGGCACTGTATTTGGTCAGCCGGCCTTTGTTTTGGTCGATCGGCCACATTTTCTGGTCGAGGCCTTTTCTTTTCCTTTTCCAGGCATTGTGCATGCCAGCTGTGCCAGCTGGTGAGCACAAACCCTGCCCTCCATACACCTGTATGGAGGGATTTGAGCCTTGTTTAGCTTCTTTTGGAAGCTTTTCAAAATTGGATTTCTATAAAAGGAGGGCCTCCTCTCCCTTTCCAGAGGTTCAGCCAACTGATATAGAAGTTAGATATATCTCTCTCTCTATATCTCCCTCTCTCTAGATTTGTGTGTGTGTTTGAGCTCAAAAGTGTGTTTTGTTCTTACTATTGCACATAAACACCTAGCACTACACTATCCTTGGTTTCTGAGTCACTAGAAGGTTGATTTCAGAGTTTTTAAGTTGGTTTTGATCCAAGAAGGCTGCTGGAGTTGGTGTTCTTGAAGTGTTCTTCAAGGGTGAGTCAACTTGCTTTTGATACCCCATTTTGGCTTAAGCTTTTACACATACTTCCATATTGTTTTAAGCTTGGCTCTAAACTACAAAAAGTTCTATTTTTGTATGCTAAATATGCTTGTTTGAGGTTACTTTTGGGTTGGGGGTTGTCTACCCCCTCTTAGGCCTTGTTTGGCCTCTTTTTGTGCCTTCCTCTTTGGGCTTTGGAACCCTTTTGTTTTGATCTTCTCACCACTGAAATCCAGAGGATTTTCAGTGATGGAGAAATGGTTTTGAGGTCTTGTATAGGGGAGGGACACCCCTCTCCCTTTGTGTCTCATTTGCTTGTGTTGTTGGCTTATAAGAGTAGCATGTTTGCTTAGCATGTCTTGGTTCTATTTCAGCACTTTTTGGTGGTTTTTAGGACCTTCCTTAACTCTATTCCGTGTTGGTTTGATGGCATCTTGCATGCTTCACATACTTGTAGAGTAATCTTGCATGTTTGCATAACTTGCATCTTGCATTTCGACCATCATGCTTGCATGTTTTAACTTAACTTTGAGAAGTTTTTAGCCTTGTTTCACCATGCTTAAGCTCTGTTTGGGGTTGTCTTGGTCATGCTTGCCATGCTTTGTATAGCCACCATGCATTCTAGCTTGTTAGCTTTGGGTGTGTGAGTCATTAGCATGCTTTACTTGGGCCATTTCAGTGATTTGGTATCACTTGTCATGTTATTTCATTCCATGTTTCATGCTTGTATGCTTGCATTTGCCATCCTTTCAATGCTTTGAAGAATTGGTGTTTTATGCTCTATGTTTGGGTCATTGTGCATGTCTCCATGATTAGGTCTTTGGGATGCCATCTCATTGGGTTTCGGGGCTTATTTTGACATATTATAACTCTGTTTTTCATTGCATAATCCATGCCATGTTTGGTTGTAATAGGTGTAGTTCAATTGCCCTTTTTGGCCTTATATGCGTCTTGTTTTGTGCTCGCCTTTCTAGCATGTTTTGGCCTCATCCCATGCATGTTCTAGCCTTGTTTTAGCCTGTCTTGGGACTGTTTTGGGTCACCTTGGTCCTTTGGGGCTTGGTTGATATGGCCATAGTTCAAGTCCCTTGGCTAGTTTCAAGCTTTGGGCTTTATTGCATGCCTTACTTGCATGCTTTGGTTGATTTGGCATCCTCCCTAACATGATTTCAGAGCTTAACATGTTTGCCTAATATCCATGTTTGTCTCCTTTTAAGTGTTCTTAAAAGTTGCTCTACTATGCTTAAAATAATGGACCATTAGCATGCATGTTTGTATGTATATTTCATGCCTTTGTCGCATCATTTTGGCCACTGATTTGGACCTATTTGAGAGCTGTCCATTTTGGTTTAAGACCATCCCCGCATGTTGTTGCATGCTTGCCTTGCATGTTGCCGCATGCTTGTTGCATATTTGGTAAATTGTATGTTGTAACATGCTAGTTCAATTGTGCCTTGTTGCATACTTAGTCCTTAACATGTTGTTGCATGTTTAAGTGGTATTGCATTTGGCATGCTTTTGTTAAGTAGCTTTGCATGTTTGCATATCTTGTCCCCTTACATGTTGTCACATGTTTGCTTTGCATGCTTAAATGTCCATGTTGCATTTTGCATGCTTGTCTAAGTTGCATTGCATTTGGCATGCTTAGCCTTGTATGGCATTGTCATTAACATGCTCATGTGCACTAGTTTTGCTTGCATGTTCACATCCCTTGCCTCTTGATAAACCATGATGGAGGTTAGGGCCCCCTTACGTGTTTATGTGCATTCATTGTACATTAATTTGCACACTTGGCTCCTTTGGCCATCATGCATTGAAATGCGTGATTGATGGCTCGAGGGTCGAGAACCATACCCCTTTGAGTCTCAAACATGATAAGGAGGGTGATGGTGCAAACATTGCCTTGAAAATGCATTGCCATGCTCTGTCTGTCCTCTGCTGCAACAAAACAGGATTCTGCAGGAAGAGATGGCCGGTTGGCCATCTTCAGTGTCGGCCGGCTATGTATTGTTGGCCGAGGTCCCCACAAATGGTCAATGACCAGTTCCTCTTGGCCGGCGGCCTTCAATTTTAGCCGGTGACATCCCACAGTGCTCAGAAGGTGATTCAAAAGCATCCTTGAGACTTGTGAAGTTTTCAGAGGTGCAGAGTAGTGTAAACAGAGGCAGCATGAACATGGCGATGGATTTCCGAGCGAAGCCGTCCGAGCACGCATGCATCCCTCTTCCCGAGGCTGTTTTTACTGTTTTCTTAGCTTAATTAGTTAAGTGTTGTGTAATAATTAATTAGCTTGTTAGTTAGTTAATTATGTAATTTGTATTATTCTTTTGGTCCTTCCGTCGAGAGGGCGCAATTGTTGTAATAAGCGTGCGTGTGTGCGATGCATGTCTTCCAAACCTCAATTTCTTTCTCCCTTTTACTTAACAGCTTACGATGGTTAGTTCTAGGTCATTTTCAATTAGCATCCTTATGCTACGCATATTTGCATCATTCATTTGTATTGCATGCACGGGGCTCGGCGCATCATACTAATCGCATAGTATTTCAATTCCAACTTGAATACGTGTATCGAGTTGTCACATTTCACATGCCATTATTAGATTAGCCGAGCCTATTCTAGTTGCATTTTGCATGCGTTGCATTAGCCATCTTAACATGAATTAGGATCATGCATTGATTACTAACTAGTTCTTTGTTTTGGCTTGGAGTACATTGTGAGTGTTTATGTTTTAGCATCTTGCATGTATGTGAATGTTAACATGAAAGCATGCTTACCATGAGGCTAATTGCTTATGTGATATAGCTGCCTGAATGCCTGTGGGTGAAGGTTGGATTGCTTGAATTGGAATAATTTATCGAAGTCCATGTTTTAGCCTACTTGCGAGTAGCAAAATTCAAAACCATTTCCAAACAAACGGATATGCAATGCTTTGTTCCGAATTAGGCGATCTAGTCTATACTTGTGTGTTGTGCGCCTCACATAGTAATTCTAGCTAATTAATCGAAATAAGAACGCATGTGTTTTCAAAAACAAGATATCATGTTTAGTACAGGCCGATCTTTGATCGGGCGAGCGGGGGTGCTCATAGATAACCTTCCCCAATCGTACCCAAGTTCCCGAGCCGAGGCAACTTTGGTGATGACGGACACGTGGCCTTAGGCAACGAGTCAGGGTTTCCTAAATTCTCCAAAAATAAATATTTAGGTGGCGACTCTGTATCTGGCAAAGCAGTCCATGTTTGGCACTTCTTTCTTAAAAATCAGTTTTCCAAAACGATTTGCCGGATTTGGACTCTTTGGTGATTTATCGGTCTCGCATTGCACTTTGCTGGATTAGATTCAAAACCGTGACATTTGAGTCCAAACTGTGGAAAAGCATAGGCCCTCGGGGCGCGTCCACACCGCCCTAGAACTAGGGGCAAAAACGTTGGACGTCATCGGGGATTCAAACTTGGTTGTGTCTCAAGCCAACAAAGATTGGCGGGTAAAATAAAAGAAAATGAAGGTTTACCATCAAGTCTTGGATATGCTAATTCCGAGGTTTGAAAAGTTAATGTTTACCCATCTGTAAAGAGAGAACAACCGATTTGCTGATGCACTAACAACTCTATCTTGGGAGTCAGGATCAGGATGCGTCTGATCATTATTGAACAGAAGTACACGCCAGCCTATGAAACCATTGCCGCGATAGATGAGGCTTCAGACAAGAACCCCTGGTACTATGATATCTGAAATTTCCTGAAAAAGGAGGCGTATCCTCCAGGAGCAAATGCCAAGGACAAGGGAGGAATACAGCGTCTGGCTATTCATTTTATCATCTGTTGAGGCAAGTTGTACAAAAGAGGTCATTTGGGAATGCACAAGTTATGTGTTGAGGAAGAGGAATCAAAGTGCCTTATGGAGGCCATCCACAGAGGAGAGTGTGAAGCCCACATGAACGGTGTGATGCTCGCCTAAAAAATCCTTAGACAAGGCTACTACTGGTCAACCATGGAAGAGGATTGTATTGGTTTTGTTCGACGATGTCACAATTGCCAGATTCATGCCAATTGCATAAACATTCTGCCGCCTAAACTCTACAATATGACTTCACCATTGCCATTCTTTGTTTGGGGGATAGATGTTATCAACGCAGTTACGCCAAAGGGATCAAACGGTCATGAGTTCATCCTGGTAGCAATTGATTACTTCACAAAATGGGTAGAGGCCCAATCCTACCCTATGCTGAAAGCATCGCATGTGGCTAAGTTCATTAAGAACAACATCAGCTATAGGTATGGGGTGCCCAATGAGATTATCTCTGATAATGGGACACACTTCAAGAAAGAGGTGATAGACTTGCTTGAGAGATATAACGTGGCTTTCCATAAGTTATCAACCTACAGGCCACAAACCAATGGAGCTGTCGAGGCTACAAACAAAAATATCAAAACAAATCTACAGAAGATGGTAGAAACTTACAGGGACTGGCCAGATAAATTGCCATTTGCACTCTGGGGCTACAGAACCTCGATCCGAACATCTACAGGGGCAACCCCCTATTCTCTTGTCTATGGGATGGAGGCTATTTTACCGATCAAAATTAAAGTGCCCACGCTACGAGGTATGGCTGAGTGTCAAATAGCAGAGGCAAATTGGCAGCAAAGTAGGTTTAAGGAGTTAATGTTGTTTGATGAGAGAAGACTAAGAGCGTTGTATCATGTCTAGGGCTACCAACGTCGATTGCCAGGGCATTTAACAAGAAAGTTAAGTCCAGAAATCTTCAAGAAGGGGACATGGTGCTGAAAGACAACCGAGCTCCAATTCATGACCCTAAGGGCAAGTTCAAACCTAATGGGACTGATCCTTACATCACCAAGTCAATCTGGTTAGGAGGGGCGGTTATTCTTATGGACTTGGATGGCCTGAAGTTCTCACAACCAATCAATATGGACAAGTTGAAGAAATACTACCCCCTGAGAGGCTCGCTAGGCCGAAAACCTGAAAGGGCGACCTAGGCAAAAGTTAGAGCATGAAAAATTAGAAATAAAGAAAAACTGAGCTCGCAAGGTTGAAAACCCTAAAGGGCGACTTTGGCAAAAGTTAGAGTGCAAAAGGAGAGAGTTAATACTCGAGTGAACCCAAACTGAACTACATAAGGCCTGATTTCCATTTTGGGATATGTAGGCAACTTCATCTCGATTCCAATTCAACTGTCTTATCCGTTTTCTTGATCAGGTCATCTTCGTTCATCATTTGTTAGTTCGGTTGCGCTCTTTATCTTGGGAAGAAAAGTTGATTGCAACACAGAACAACAATGATATGCAACCAGGGGCAGTTATGATTTTTTTTATCCGGGACTATACATCTTGAGGATTGATTCTGTGCGTGTCAAGTGGTGATCGTTTCCGAAAATTATTTTGAAAAGTTTTAATAAAAGTTGATTTTGTTCAAAATTTTACCCTTTTACAATTTGGACCTTTTTTGGGACCGAAAGGAAAATTTTCAGTACTCGCAACTTTAATTTTATTGATTTCAACACAAGTACATTCTCCAAACTCTTTGATTTAGATTAAAGTTACTTTTTACATCTTAAAACTTGAAAATGAAAGATCAAAATAGTAAAACTAGGAGCATAGCTAAGTCAGGTGGCCCTATGCCAAAGACAGCCCAACCTCTGCCTCCTCTTCAAGCCAAGCCAAACACTCCTTAGACAAGGTGTAACTGAAACTAATGGCAAGGGCCAGAATCTCTCTTGTCTTCCAGGCCGTGAGATACCGGGGTAGGTGCGAGGCGTGAACTGGAAATGAAATAGTGTATTCCACTCCCTCATCTGGTCGTATCTGATCATGCCCGAATTGGCATTGGAACCAGAGAGGAAAATAGAATACGGAATGTGTGAGGCCAATCAACTCTACACCCGACTGTCGGGACATGCTGTAGCTCATCTTAGCCAAATTGAGCTAGGGGCAACGCCGAGTTATGTCAGCTGTGGACCGGCTACACATCCAATCACACCATAAACCCTCTAACGGGAAATCCACTAGCTGTTAATGAAAGAAGTAAGCTTGAGCTGAGTACTCAGGGCAAGGGTCCACTACTTGTAGTTTATCCATGAGCCATACCTGGGGAGGGATGAAAATTAAGAGAGATTAAAGAATAGAGAGGTGCACGATGAGAGAAAAGTAAGGAAAGCGGTCTTAAGAGAAAAACAAAGGATGAGTGTTGCGTGATGTAAGAATCATAAATTAGAAGGGTGGAAAATAATACCTGGAGAAGTAGTGGACTCCCTGCCAACCAGGTGGTCTCTCATCGGCGGAAAGCATCTAAACCCATCAAGGTTTCGGCCAGTGCCAAACCCATGCAACTCTTACCCTCTTTCAGACGTTGAGCTACTTCGACCAACTGGATGATAGCTCTGCCGAAACTAGGGGCAAGGAGGAATTGTGCAAGAAGGCATAAACAGAGAGCATGTTGCCGGCATCTTCACCAAAGAAGGTCACTCCTGTCTCCAACAACGGAAAATCGATGAACTAAACTGGGGATGTCTAGCTCCCCATCATGTGCCAAAGACTGAGCCTCGTGTAATAATAACCCACACATCCATCCCAAAGCATGGGCATGGCCAAAACGGAGCTGCGGTATGATTTCTTTGTCGCGCCGAGACTCCATCAAAGCTTGAAATTCCTTGAGTGTCGGGCACACCTCTTGTGATCTGAATTGAAACACATGTGTGATTGGGTTCCAACATTGAATAGCGGCGTAAAGGAATGGAAAGCAAAGAGAAGTGAAACTCAGAGGAAAAAGGGCATTTAGACCAAAACTGCGAAAATTCACCTTTCCTGAGCTGTCCAAAGTGGCTATCCAGTCTCAGAGCCTATTGTTGCATAATGTCTCCATCTTGAGAGCAAAATATCAAAGACTTGCTATTCTACTAGAAAAACAACATGGGAGCATCATTTATAGAGGATGAGAAGGAGCAATGCATGACAACTGGGCAGCACTGATTGACCTCACACTGAGGCCCAGTCGTGCCTCAGTGAAGCCCGTCCATGCACATTTAGGCCTGGCCGGGTCTAAATGATGGCTCAGATCAGTGCAGTTGCAGAAAAAGCTGACCTTTTCCTTGACGTAACACAGTTGTATTTTGAGTCTTGTTTTGTTTGTACCAAGTGTTTTTTTTTAGTATTTTTGAGTTGTTTCTATTTCGTTTTCCTGTTATCAAGTTGTATTTCATGTTTTGTCCGGTTATAGGTAGTTATCTGATTCAAGAATGAATGCAAGATCAGATATTCATTGTTTCAAGTCTTATACGAAGTTACCATGCAAAGGTTATGCCATTCATCACATGCAACTACCATTCATCACATCGTGCAAGGAAATCATTCAAAAAACTTGTCTTTTATAACTAGCGGGTCCAACCCCGATCAGTATTTTACAAGGCAAAAAAAACAAGACAAAATAAAAGAAAATCTTTCAAACCAAACAAAAGGGTCTATCTGAAGCTAGTCTTTAACTACAAAGCAAAAACAACAAAAACTAAAACTAAAACAAAATCGTCGCCTTTATCAATAACCCATCCTCGCCCTCTTCCTCCTCGGTTGCAGGGGAGGTGCATCACTATCGTTGCTAGGGCTACTGGACTGCAAGTTAACCTCCTCTCCCTTGTCCTTGAGGGTTGTAGACCCGTCAAAAGACTCCTCCAAAGGTGAGCACTACCTCGCTCAGCCTCTCCCTTGATCAGCTCCCCCTCGGCCCCTCACTGGACCCTATCTATGTTTACTAGCCAAAGGAGGTCCTGCAGGCACTGCTGGCGCCGACTAAAGCTGAAAAGAGTATAGGTATCGATATGGACTAATAGGAGTATAAACAGTATTACAACAACAGTGAACTATAGAGAAAATGTATCTTGATCCCATGAGTGACTAAGGCGGTCTGCCTCCTCCGTACCATAAGGAGCAATCGATCAATCGTCCATAGAAGGTCATCGGCATATGCCAGGGGTATCTTCAAAAGGAATAGAATTTGAAAAGATAGATAGAAGTGACAAAGAACAATGAACAGAAATAGTAGAAAACAAGACAAGACAAAGTGCAGTGAGTAGAAGCATAAAGAAATATGTACCTGCTCGATGCCAGGAGCAAACACTAGCCTGCGGTCCCTCTCCTCGATATGCTCAAGCGGGATCTGCTCGATCACTCTATCTGGACGCATGTACATGATCTCAGTGGGAATCACGGAAAATCCAGAAAAGGGAGCAACGGTAGGGGCACCTCTAGCAGGCACATCACCAGCCGCAGCAGCAGCAGCAACCTCCGGCATAACGCGAACCACGCCCGGAGTAAGAGGCACTATCACCCGAGTATGTAAGAAGGTAGTGAAGTCACCAGGCTCATGATGATGATCACCATCCTCACCCAACATCAGGAGGTCGATCTGAGGACCGTCCTGAAGCTCATCAACTACCCTCAGGACTGGAGGAGGAAGATGTTGAATGTTGGGGTTAGCGACGCCCCGCGTCTAGCGAATGAACCTCTCTCCCAGGTAGTAAGCCCAGCCAAAAGGGCCCTTGAATAGAATCCGCATAGTAGAGGCATGCTATGCCGTGACATAGGTCATCCTCGACACTTGGGGAATGCCCGCCTAGGGATGCCAGTTGACCTGTGGAGGCAGATGTAAGAATCAGTGCAGTGAAATCAATGTAGTGTTAGAAATCAGTGTAGTGTGAGAAATCAGTGTAGTATGAGAATGGTAGTGCAGTGTAGAAGCAACAGTATTAGAATAACTGTGTAGTGTGGAAAACAGTGCAGTATGCTTACAGTGTATGACAGTTAAAGGTTGGCATTTTGTTACCTGGTCCGTAGTGATCGTGTCAAAGAAGCAACAGAAGTAGGGGAAATCTCGGTCTACACGGAGACGACACTCAAATCGGGAGTTGTAGTATCGTGAGCAGGGTACTGACAACTCGATCGATCTTACATGGACCGGAGCCAGAGAGGTGAAGTATGTATAAACCCAGAGCTGCAAACAAAAAAAGATTGATGAAGTAAATAAGTAGAAAATGAAATGCAAATGAGCAGAAAATGCAGAAGGAACAGAATGCGCAGAAAAGATGAGTGTGAGGCATACCTCCCAAACACTCTAGTAGCCGCTGAGTAAATTCTTCTTGCGGAGGGAGATGGAGCTCATATAACAGTATAAGGTGGCCAGGCCGGTGCCACCCCAATCATACTCTGTCATCTGGGGGAGGTGCACCCGTGCCCCAGAAGGTACAACCCCACGGTATTTTCCCTGTTCGCAAATAGGGTAGTACCAAGGAGATACATGAGGAAGCCGTGGTTGTACTGGGCAACCTTATCTGGGGTAGCGGGCTGGGACTCAGAGAAATGATTGTAAAACCAGCTGTACCTCACCATCCCGTGATTGGTGATGTCTGGGATCGCTTCAAGAAGCTGACGCTGTGCGGCTCTCCACTGCGTCATGTCAGGATCACTTGGAATCGGGTCGCCAACTCCATCCCGCAGGCCGGTAACCATCGAAAAGTCGTACGAGGTCAGAGTTAGCTCCCCGATCGATGAGAAGTGGAATGAGTCTGTGGTGTCCCACCATCTCTCGACCAGGGCCCCATACAATAACGACTCGGCTCCCATTTGTATGAGCCCTAAGCAGAAGGGCCCAAAGCCAGCTGCATCAACTAGTGCATGGACCTCCGCGGGAAGTCTCTCATACCAGCGTCGGGGGCCGGATATGGATCCGTATCGGCCAATCTTCCTAGTTATCACATGCAAATGGGAAATATATGGCATTTAACTAGTGGTCTACTTGTGAGATTCAACAATGCATTAAAACAAAGGAAAGTTGCTTACCATAGAGGCATCAGCGGATAAGTGCTTTGTGGGCTCTCACAGTAAGATGTCCTCGTCTATCCTAGGAATGGCCCCTCGAATCTGAAAATACCACCCGGGGGTGGAGCATGTGTGCGTGGTCGGTATGTGGCCGCATCAAATGGCCTATCAACGAGGGAAGGCAATGCGGGAGCGTCCTCGGCCTCCATGTCTGTGCCTAGGGCAGCCCCAATACCAATGGCGGGGTTCGGGGTGGGAACTTCATCACTAGCCATGGAGAAAAGTGGAGGAAATGAAGAGAAAGCAAGAAAAATATAAAGGGCTAAACCCTAGGGGAGAGAAAATGAGAGGGGAAAGTGAAAACACGAGAGTGAGTACACAAAAAACCAAGAAAACCAATGAGAAACAAGTTTAAAAATAAAATAAAAAAACAATTGGAAACCTAAAAACTTGACCGAATCAAAATCCAATCGGTTCAAAATGTAAAGGAGGCGAAGGGTTTCAAAGAAAAAATGGCGAGGGTTGTTGTGTACTGCAAGGAAAAGAGGAAATCTAGAGAGAGAGAAAAGCTAGAGGAGAGGAAGGAATTTCAGATGAGAGGGTGTGAGGAAATAGGGTTTGAGTTTGTTTTAAACAAATAAATTGCGAGGAAAGGCCGAAACTGCCCCTGCCGCTATCGAAGCCCGGCCGGCTGTCGCGATGCCCCACTATGCTTCATTGAGGCCTGACCGGCTCTCAGTGTAAACCCAGTCCAGTTTTTGTTTTTCTTTACTTATGGGGTTAAAAAAGAAAAAATAAAGAGAAAAAAAAAGGGAGTTGAAAAAGGAAAAAACCAAAAAAAAGAGTTGAAAATAGAAAGAAAAAAAGGAAAAAAGGAGAACAAGAAGAAAAAGAAAGAGAAACAAAAGAGAGTTGGAAAAGGGAAATAAGGAAAATAAGAGAGCAAACAAAAAAGAGAAGAGAGTAAAGAAATATGAAAAGAGTGGAAAAGAAAAGAAAGAATTTTTGTTCATTTGGATTTATTGTACGAATGCATGATTTGATTCATAATTTGTTTGTTTAAACTCATTTGTTTAACTCACAGTTTAAGTCGTAATTTGATTTGTTTAAATTTATTTAAACTGTTCCGTTAGTTTATAAATTGTTTTGCCTAAATTGTTTGTTCAGTTATATCGTAACCAAACGATATTTTATGTACGGTTCATTCAGAGGACTTCTAGAGAAGTTCCTGATAAAATCATTCGTGCCACAGTAAAATCATCATCCATTTCACAACCACATTGAGCGCGATGTGTTGTGTTCATCATTTCAACACATTGGCAAATTGGCTTTCACTTTACTATACCGCTTTGATTGTTTTGATTTTACATATGCGATTTGTTTGTTCTTTTATTAATCCATCTTCCTCCTCTCGCATGCAACGCATTAGGATTGTACCCTCAGTTAAAAATGGTAGGTGCGCTTGTTCGTTTACACCATCTTTCCTCCTCTCGCATGTGACGCGTTAGGATTGTACCCTAGGTTAAAAACGGCAGGTGTGCCTGTTCGTTCACACCACCTTTCCTCCTCTTGCGTGTGACGCATTAGGATTGTACCCTCGGTTAAAAACGACAGGTGCGCCTGTTCGTCCACACCATCTTTTCTCCTCTCGCGTGCGATGCGTTAGGATTATACCCTCAGTTAAAAACGACAGGTGCGCCTGTTTGTTCACACCATCTTTCCTCCTCTCGCGTGCGACGCGTTAGGATTGTACCCTCGGTTAAAAACGGAAGGTGCGTTTGTTCATTCACACCATCTTTCCTTCTCTCGCATGTGATGCGTTGGGATTGTATCTTCGGTTAAAAATGGTAGGTGCGCTTGTTCGTTCATACCATCTTTCCTCCTCTCGTGTTTGACGCGATAGGATTGTACCCTCGGTTAAAAACATCGAGTGCGCCCGGTGTACACACCGCCTTTCCTCCTCTAGCGTGTGACGCATTAGGATTGTACCCTCCATTAAAAATGGCAGGTGCATCTGTTCGGTCACACCATCTTTCCTCCTCTTGCGTGCGACGCATTAGGATTGTATCCTTGGTTAAAAATGGCAGGTGCGCCTATTCGTTCACACTATCTTTCCTCCTCTCGCGTGCGACGCGTTAGGATTGTGCCTTCGGTTAAAAATGGTAGGTGCACCTGTTCGTTCACACCACCTTTCAATCCTCTTGCGTGTGGCACGTTAGGATTGTATCTTCGGTTAAAAACATCGGGTGCGCCCGGTGTTCACACCACCTTTCCTCCTCTCGTGTACAACGCGTTAGGATTGTACCCCCGACTAAAAACATCAGGTGCACCTGTTTGTTCACACCGCCCTTCCTCCTATCTTGTGCAACGTGTTAGGATCTCGGTTGAGACCTCGGGTGAGCTCGATGGTTGTGTTGCCCTTCCCCCTTTTTACATGAGGCATAGTTAGGTCTGTATTTTCTTACATCCTTTCTACATGAGACGTGGGTTGGTTTGTGCTTTCTTTGTGTTTTTCATGCGAGACATGTCTGTTTATTCACTTCGTCTAGTGTGAAACACGACAAGGTTTATTTTGCTTTGTTTTGCATTGTCATTCAAATGTTGCATTCTTGTCTAGAGTGTCGCGTTGTTTCATTACTTCATTTGCATTATGTTTCATTGTATTGCTTCATTGCATGATCATAAGTTATTTGCTGCATTTCATGTTGCATTTTGCCCTCGAGTTCAATCTTTGCATTTATGTCTTGATTTCTTGCCTGAGCCTTGCAGCCTCGTCAAATAGGTTGTCTTTGGGCTTTGACATTCACTCATGTCACTTTATGACTTCGAGCTCTGTCAAAGAGGGAGAACTATGGACACCCCATTTTTGACCGCCCGCAATGCTTGAGCGCTTTGCCCAGTACACTCGATGATGAAAGTGGTGTTGTGCGTGGTTCGAGGTCTCAACGAAGGGGCCATTTTTTAAGCTCCGAAATAATCCCAAACCTCCCATATTCCCATTGATTATACCCAAGAAATCCACTTTTACACCTTGTGCCACCCTATGTTGAAGTTGAAACAGAAAATAGGGGAATTCATTGAGGGCTGGCCATGCCTCATTGAGGGCCGACCGTGGCTATTGAGGGCCGGCCGGGCCTTAAAGGCAAGAAACACTGTTTTGGGTGGGAGGCCGCTAGCTGTCTATTTTTTAAGATATTTATGATATTTCTGGCTCAAATTCTATAAAACGACCATATATCTCTGTTTTGAGGGTTATAGAATTTCAAGAAAGTCCATATACCACCTTGAGAGCTCTTTCTTCTCCTTCTTGTTGTGCAAGCAACACTTTGAGTTAACCTACCACCTTAAACCTATATTCATACACCATACACACCTTCATACCTTGGTCTAGGAACCTTGATTGAGCCTTGAACACCATAATTCAAGCATGAGGGTGTGTTGGAGCTTAGTTTGATCACAAACAAAAAGCTTACTCCTTTGAGAGGTATAAGCTTGCTATCTTCCCTCTTGCTTTCATTTCTTTCATTTGCTACCTAGTTCTTATTGTCTTGTGTTGTTTTGATCCTATTCTAGGTATTTGAGTTTGGGTTTGAAGAGCTATCAAAAGGGTAGAGAGAGTTTGCTCTTTCTACACCATTATCTTTAGAGTTTAAAAAAGGCTAAAAACCATGCTTTGAGGTTTCAAAAGTGGAGGGGTTTAGCATTTTAGGCTCTTTTCATGCATTTTTAGCCACTATTTTTCATCACTTGAAGACTGTTTTAGGGTTGTTCTAAGTGGTTTAAATAATTCATGCATTGATTAGCTTGGTTATTGTCTCATAAGTTTGCATACATAGGTTGTATTATATTGTTCTAAGCTTTTCTTCAATTAATTTCCATGTTTAAGAACCTCATTTTAATAATCAATTTACCATTCATCTCTTTCATTTGAGAGTTGTTTCAATCGGTTGGCTGTTATTCAAAAGGTGAACTAGCAATTCACGCTTAATGGCTTAATCTCTACAGAGGTTCATTGCCAACGATATAGTCTCTCTTTCACGTTGAGAATCACCTCTCGATTGACATATTTCTCACTTAGTGGACGTAACAATCACCTTGGACTTAATGGATTAAAGGATTGTGAGGGCTAATGAATTTGGCTTAAAATGAACTAACTCACATAAAGAAAATGAGTTATCTTGCTTAGGGTTCGGCTGGACGTTATGCCGAATCCGTTGTGTTAGGAGTTGTCTAACATCAATTCATGATGTTTCGATGGATCTTGAAGCGTCTCTACCTCCCTCTTTGAGTTCACTCCATGATAAGAGGAAGAAGAGTTCGTTGTTCATTTCATTTATTGATTTTTTGTCCAAGTTGTGCATCGAAATCATCAAGCAATCAATTTGCTCATTGATGGTTTTGGAAACAATTTCAACCTTCTCTCAAGGCTTTCCCATGACAGAGAAGTGTGAGAGGGACAAACAGAGTTGAGAACACTCTGTCTGCACTGTTTTCACTTCAATATACAAAATAGAGTTTTGCACAAATTTGAGGCACGACCGGACTTCTTTAGGCTCGGTCGGGCTTCATTGAGGGCCGACCGGTCCTCAATGTTTGGTCAGCAGTGTATTTTTGTAGAAAATAGAAAGCAGTGACTAAAGGTGAAACAGAATGGTCTGGGCAGACAGTGCTGTTCTTGGACGCTACGCATGCGAACATTGTGCATCCTTATGCATTCTTGTTTGATGATTAAATTATTAGTTATTATTGTTGTAATTAATTATCATTATTGTAATTAATTATTGTTATTATAATTGACCTTGTTTATTTGTAATTGTTGTAGTTAATTAACTTAAATAACTAGTTTACTTATCATGGTTACCCTTGTTGTAATAACCAAGTTAGCTAGTTAATGCTTTAATTTATTCATTCGGTTTCATAATTAGTTTAATTCGAACTTTGGACTTTAATTCGCACCCTCTTGCATGAGAGCAACTATGTAATAATGTGTATGTCTTCCAACCCCACGTCTTTTTCCCTTTTACTTACTTGCTTATGCTGGTTAGTATAGGACATCACGTTTCATTAGCATTCTTATGCTTTGCATCCATTGTCTTACATGCATCCAAGGTTCGGCTCATCACGCTAACCTGATATCAAATGTTCAAATTCATTACTTGAATATGTGCTCTCTCGCATGTCTTGAATGGAATCATATGCCATGCTCATAACTGAGCCTATAAAATACATAATGTAAGAGTTGCATTAGTCATATTGCATTAATTAGGAACATGCATATTTTTCTAATAATTTGCTTTGTTTTGGCTCGGAGTACTAGGTGAGTAATTTTATGTTTTAGCATCTTACATCGAATGTTTATGTTGCCATGTCAATGCATGAATACCATGAGGCTAGGTGCTTAAATGATATAATTGTTTGAATGCTTGTGGATGATGGCTAATTGCTTGAATTGGGATGGTTTGATTAAATATCCATTTTAAGCCCACTTTTTCAAGTGGCAAATTCACCAAACAATTTCAAAACAAAACATGAGATCAAGTGTTTCAATTCTGGCAAACTAGTCCACATAGTAATATAGCTAATAAATCGGAACAAGAGCATATAATGTAAATAGGAATCACATCATGATTAGTAGAGGCCGATCTTTGATCGGGCGAGTGGGGTACTCAATTCACGACCTTCCCTTCTCGTACCTAAGTTCCCGAGCCGAGACACTTTGGTGATGACGGACTAATGGCCTTTGGCACGAGACTCGGGTTTCCTAAATTTTTCAAAAATATTTAGGTGGCGACTCTGAAATCTAGCAAAGTAGTCCATTTTTGGCATTTGATTCAAAATATCGATTTTCCAAAGAGAATTGCCGGATTTGGACTCTTTTTGTGTTTTCACTTTTTCACGTTGCACTTGTGAAATCAGATTCAGAACCACAGGTAGAGTCCGAACTGTAGGTCTATTCGCCTTTCGAAAGGAGCCTGGAAAGTCGTGCTATAGTGTTCTCATCGATTAAGGAAGCACCTTAGAAATAATGTATTACAAAACATTCATTAAACTCGGCTTCACTGATTTGGATATGTTATCGGCCGATTACCCATTGTTTGGCTTCAACGCCAACCCTGAGTATCCTTTGGGCAAGATCACACTACCAATATAGGTGGGTACCAAATCAGTCGACGTGGAATTTGTAGTCGTCAAACTCCCGTCACCATACAATCTTATCATGGGAAGAACCTCGCTACATGTTATGCAGGCTTTGCCAAGAAGCTACCATCAATTACTCAGAAATTGGCACAGGCATGCTATCTTATTGCTGCCATTAAAAGGCCAAAGGAACTGGAAGTGAACTTGATTGAAGTATTGGATCAAGAAAGCCTCGAAGACATTGGGAAGACCCCCAGTGACAAGGAAACTAAAGACCTTTATCGGGTTAAAATCAATGGGACCCTGACAAGTTCTTCATGTTTGGCACTTCCCTGAATGAAGTTGAAAGACACGAGTTGGTTTCCTTTTTACTCGGCAATATCGACGTGTTCTCCTAGACACCATAGGAAATGCCAGGGGTGGATCCAGTCGTGGCCCAGTATCGTTTAAACGTCGACCCAAAAGTCAAACCAATCATCCAAAAAAGTCGGCGGTCTTCCGCAGAGAATGCATCGGCCGTTGTTGATGAAGTTGACAGGTTACTTGATGCCAGGGCAATTCGTGAAGTAACTTATCCCACATGGCTATCCAATACCGTGGTTGTAAAGAAGAAAAATGGATCTTGGCGTGTTTGTGTGGATTTCACAGACTTGAACAGGGCTTGTCCCAAGGATTGTTTTCCTCTTCCCAAAATCGACCAACTTGTGGACACAATGGCGCATCATCAGTGCATGAGCTTCTTGGACGCCTACAGAGGTTATCACCAAATTGTCATGCATCCAGAAGACCAGGAAAAGACCGCATTCCTCACCCCAAGGGGGAACCTATTGCTACAAGGTCATGCCCTTCGAACTAAAGAATGCGGGGGCAACATACCAGAGGTTGGTTACCACTATGTTTAAGGAACAACTCGGTTGCACCATGGAAGTATACATCGATGACATGGTGGTGAAATCCAAGGAAAAGCACACCTATTTAGCCGACTTATCAGAGACCTTCGGCATTCTCCGAAAGTACAAGATGAAAATGAATGCCTTAAAATGGGCATTCGGCATCGAATTCGGCAAATTTCTCGGCTACATTGTGAACCATCGCAGAATAGAGGTCAACCCGAAGTAGATCACAACAATTCTAGAACTTGGCTCCCCTCAGTCAGCCAAAGAAGTTCAGAAGTTGATGGGAATGGCCGTCGCCCTTAATCGGTTTATCAGTCGTTCTTCAGATCGCTGTCGACAATTTTTTCGCACACTTCAGCAGGGCAAAGCATTTGAATGGACACCGAAATGCTAGGCCGCACTGGACGGCTGGAAAACATATCTCTGTTCAGTGCCACTTTTGGCAACCCTATCGCCAGGCAATCCACTCATCTTGTATCTGGTGATATCCAACCAGGTAGTTAGCACCGTGTTACTGAATGAGGAACTCGGGGAGCAATGACCAATCTACTATGCAAGCAAGGCAATGGTTGACGTCGAAACACGATACCTACCACTGAAAACTTATCCTAGCTCTTATCATGGCTGCCATGAAGCTGATGCACTATTTTTGGGCTCATACCATAGGGGTGTTAACAGACTATCCTCTTCGAGCAGCACTTCGTAGCGCAGAAGCATTGGGGCGAGTCTCTAAATGGGATTTGGAACTCGGCCAGTATGACATCCAGTTTTTGCCCAGAACGGCCATTAAGGGGCAGGTTTTGGCCGACTTTGTAGCCGAGTTCATAGGATGCCATGTCGACTTCAAGTCTGATCAAGTCCACCAACCACAATCCGATTAGAGAATGTATGTTGGAGACATCTGGCAAATGTATTGTGATGGATCATCCAACCAGCATGGCAGCAGGGTAGGCGTAGTAATCATGACCCCCGATGGGGCAATAATCGAACAGGCAGTCAAACTGGGTTTCAATGCATCAAATAACGAGGCCGAATACGAAGCACTGCTAACTGGCCTTCGAAACGCACTTCGTCTTGGTGCACGACGGTTACATGTTTTCTGTGATTCAAAGTTGGTCATCAACCAGTTGAAAGGGGAATATGAGGCTAAAAATGACCGAATGGCAGCCTACATGAAAACGGTGAATTCCTTGGTCACAAAATTTGACCACCATGAGCTGAATTAGACAACCTGGGATCAGAACATGCATGCGGATGCCCTTGCTTGCCTAGCTTCCGCCATTAACTCAGAAGTGAAACGAACCATCGAAGTAGAGTTCATCCCAGAGTCGAGTATCACTTCTTCTGAAACATTTCAGATTGACATCATTGATTCAAGACCGAGTTGGATGGACCTTATCGCTGCATTTCTTTCCTCAGAATAGCTCTCAACAGATAAGAAAAAAGCTCACAAATTGCGGAATAAAGCCCTGTGATATTATCTGGATCCGCAGGGAAATCTATATAAAAAATCTCTCTCTAACCCATATTTGGAATGTGTCCACTCAGATAAAGTTGAGGACTTCTTGGCCTAAATACATGAGGATAGTTGCGGTGCTCACTCTGGAGGATGCTCATTGGCTCACCGAGCCGTAACATAGGGATATTATTGGCCAACCATGCGTACAGATGCCGAGAACTACGTAAAGAAATGCGAACAATGCAAAAAGTTTTCCCTGTTAACTCATCTACCTGCTAAAGAATTAAATTCCACTACTAGTCCTTGGTCGTTCGTTCAATGGGGACTTGACATCGTCGGACCATTACCACGGGCTCCGGGAAACAAGTGATTCCTAATTGTCGCAACAGACTATTTTACAAAGTAGGTTGAAGTAGAGGTATTAACACATATTCGAGATGTCAATGTTAAATGCTTCGTATGGAAAAACATTATAACTCGATTCGGCATACCGAGAGCACTTGTATCTGACAATGACACCCAATTTGATTGTGGTGTCTATAGGGAGTTATGCAATACATACAATATCCGGCCCTACTTTTCCTCGCCGGCATACCCGCAAAGCAACGGTCAAGCTGAGGCCTCCAATAAAGTAATCCTGGAAGGCATCAAGAAACGATTGGAGAAGGCCAAAGGCAAGTGGGTTAAAGAGTTGCCCAGTGTGTTGTGGCCTCATCGCACCACTTCGAAGCGGTCTACTGGAGAAATGCCGTTTGCTTTGTGCTTTGTGACACAGGTTATTATCCCTCTTGAAATCGGCCTGCCCACACTGAAATCCAAGGTTTTTGACATAGAGTGTAATGACATGATGTTGGCCTTAGATCTAACTTTGATTGAAGAACGCCGAGATTGTGCTCTTGTGAGCATGGCGCGGTATCAGCAATAGCTTACCAAGTCGTATAGCCAGCGCTTGCAGTTGCGTCGTTATACACCTGGAGAACTGGTCATCAAGAAAGTGCTTCCTGCTACTAAGAATCCAGCAGACGGTAAATTAGGCCCTAACTAAGATGGTCCTTACCGGATTGATTCGATTGCCGGAACGGGGGAGTATCGGCTTTCAGACATGGCTGGCAGAAGTTTACCACGCCCTTGGAATTTGACCCACTTGTGTAAATTTTATCATTAAGCCAACTTGTACGACATGCTAGCTCGTTTTTTATTTTTGCTACTATACTAACATATACGCATCTACGTATTTTGCAATGAAGTATGCCTTTTTTATTGCCGTCTCGTTAAAAATGGTTGAATTATGAAAAAGCCTCCGAATTTGGAGTGCCCTTCGTGCATGTTCACGTTTGGGCCAAATAAGCCTTCGAATTTGGAGCGCCTTTCATGGATGTCACGATTGGCTATAAATAAGACTCCAGATTCAGAGCGCCCTTCGTGCATGTTCACGTTTGGGCCGAATAAGCCTCCGAATTCGGAGCGCCCTTCGTGGATATCACAATTCACCGAAAACAAAGACTCTGAATTTGGAGCGCCTTTCATGCATGTTCATGTTTGTGTTGAATAAGCCTCTGAATTCAGAGCGCCCTTCATGGATATCACGATTGACCAAAACAAAGACTCCAAATTCAAAGTGCCCTTCATGCATTTTCACGGTTGGGCCGAATAAGCCTTCGAATTTGGAGCGTCCTTCGTGGATATCATAATTAGCCAAAACAAAGACTCCGAATTCGGAGTGCCCTTCGTGCATGTTCACGGTTGGGCCAAATAAGTTTCCAGATTCGGAGCGCCCTTCGTGGATATCTTGATTGGCCAAAACAAAGACTCCAGATTCGGAGCGCCCTTCGTGCATTGTCATGTTTGGGCCGAATAATCCCCAGAATTCGGAGCGCTCATCATAAGGATTAGATCAGCGTAGCCTAAGTCGGTGAATGTTAGTAATTACACTAACGGTCAATGGAAAAAGCAATTCTAAAGATGCATTAATAAGCTAGGAGCAAGAAGATGGCATGGGACCACAAACACACATTCCTGATGGGCAAAGTATCAAAACAAACAATCACAAAGGCTATTTATTCCTTTTTTCAGTCACACTCTTATCAGCGTCTATTTAAAGAATCCACAGGCCCCACGCATGCCTGATTACCTCGTATATTAATTGTGGGTACAATTATGAAGCACACGCTGTCTTCGCCTACCTATGTATTTGGCGATTACGCTATGTGATCAGCTGAGGCAAGGGCAGGTTTATTATCTTATTCGGCTTTTCATTAGTTTTGCCGAATTCATACAAATGCCCCACCTAACCCCATAAGCTTCTTTCAGACTGTATTCGACGGTTATGCTATGTGATCAGCTGGGGCAAGGGCAGGTTTATTAACCTATTTGGTTTTTCATCAGTTTTGTCAAATTCATACAAATGCCCCACCTAACCCCATAAGCTTCTTTTAGACTGTATTAGGTGGTTAAGCTATGTGATTAGCTGGGGCAAGGGCAGGTTTATTAACCTATTCGGCCTTTCATTAGTTTTGCCGAATTCATACAAATGCCCCACCTGACCCCATAAGCTTCTTTCGGACTGTATTCGACGATTATGCTATGTGATCAGCTGGGGCAAGGGCAGATTTATTAACCTAATCGGCTTTCAATTGGGGCAAAGTAAGATTTACAAGTCATGTTCTTAATTGATATGCCATATTTTAGTTTTTTAATACCTAATCATTAACATTCATTAACAAAACGGACATTTTCATTAATAAACTGCTAGAATACATCCACTTTATACATGAAAATGGCCTACGTCCAAAAATAGAATGCTAACAAAAAATAATACAAGTTTGCAAGACAAAGAAATAGCAGAATATCTATTACAAAAAATGCTAATCAAAAGTCCAAATCCTCTGGATCTGATTCCAGCAGTTCGACTTTCAACTGTTCATAAGGAATCGGCTGATCGAGAGTCACCTTGGCGGCTGCCAAAGCTTTGAGCCATCCGTGCTTGAAGCCTTGATTTTCGAACTTCAAGGCTTCATCAGCGTACAACTCATTGCCTTCAACTGGTCGGCATCAATGTCTTTGGCTGCGTCTACCTTAGCAAACTCCCTCGCCTTTTTCTCTGCTTCAAAATCGGTCTTCAGTTGCGAGATTTCTTCTTGAGCCGACTTTAGAGAGCCGTCTATAAAGTTAGCTCTCTCTTCGATGGCCCTGCGGAGCAGATCAGCATGATGAGCTTTCTCTTGAGAAGTAACTGCCTTTGCCTGCTCTTCTTCGACTTTTGTCATCGCTGTAGACATATTGGCAATCCCAGCAATGGCCTTGCCCTTCTCTTCTTCCAGCTGGCACTCAAGGACGCCGACTTGTTCTACGACGTCATAATGACGACGACCAATCTCTGCGATCCTTTCTGTCGACTGGAAAAGCAATGAAGTCAACATAAGTTTGAGTAGGAACAATTATTTAAACTATTGGGAAATTTTAGGTGTTTTAATAACTTACCAAAATCACCGATTGTTCCTCAAAGGCAATTGAAATGACATCTAGTTCGGCACAGAAAGTTGCTCGGTTAACCGACAGAGAGAGCGCCAAAGCCACGCTCAGGGCCATAGCGGGGTCTTTGATGGCCGACCCACTGGTAAGCACCGGCGCATTCTTCATCTATGGTTGGATAATGAATGCCTCGTCTAAATCATCTTTGACGGGCGGTGCATCCACCCTTGGCCGTTTCTCGATCGGCGCATCTACTAAATCAATCAGGGTCTCGGTAGGTCATTTCTACTCTATTAGATCGGCTCTTAGGACTTCTATCTGATTCTGTTCAGGAACCAACTCAGCCACAGTTGATTCGCACGCTGTCTCTTCTTGACGCACCTCACGAGTCGGTGTTATTTGGCTCCTCCCAAACCCGCTGACTTGCCCTTTGGCCACCATCTTCTTTGCATTTCGTCTCCTGGAAAATTGAGCAAGTGATTCTCCACTCATCTCTTCGGCTTCAGATTCGGCCCCAGGAAGATTTTCTAAACTAGTAAAGATATCATCCTCTGGAGCAGATAATTCTATTTGGCCAAAAGTGGAAAGGAGATCGGTGCAACGGTCTGGATCGATATGCTTAAACGCCAATTCAATTTCTCTATTCAACTCCTGGTCCTCTGCACGACCCTTTGATTGTGCGTACCTCTTCGCCAATCTCTTCGTCGGCGTCGGAACCCTCAGCACCAATATCTCTTAGGCTTTTGTAGCTAGGCAAGATAAGTGTAGTAAGCTGCCATTTGTGTGTCAGCACAGGGATATTATCTGCGGCCGAGAATGTGGAGTATGTAGGATCGTACTTCAGCAAGATATGGGCTGCTCGCCTTTGACCTTAAAGATTTGTACAACCTTTGTAATTGAGAACCGCCTTCACTTGTTCAAGGACAGCTTCGTCCGCCGATGTCACTGCCCGTTTTAAATTGTTGCGTGCAAGACAGAATTGACACTACAAGAAAAAGCAGAATTGGCGACTAAAAATAGAATTTTCGTCGTTGAAAGTAGCAGAATTGGCGACTAAAATGGAATTAGTAGCCAAAAGTGAAGACTTTTGGCGACTAAAACAGTTTAGTAGCCAAATGTATGGTTATGGGCGACAAAAAATCAGTTTAGTCGCCGATTATATGGGTATTAGCGACTAAAAAAATTTTAGTAGCCAAAAGTGAAGGTTTTTGGCGACTAAAAACATTTAGTAGCCAAAAGTACAGGTTTTGGCGACTAAAAAATAGTTTGGTTGCCGATTATACGTGTTTTACCGACAAAAATAAATTTTGTAGCCAAAAGTGAAGGTTTTTGGCTACTAAAAAAAATTTAGTAGCTACAAGTGTACAATTGGTGACTAAAATTCAGTTTAGTCGCCAAAAGTGGAGGTTTTGGTGACTAAAAATAAGTTTAGTCGCCAAAAGTGGTTATTTTTAGGTGGGAATGAATTTTTTTAGCGACTAAAATATAATTAGTAGCCAAAACTATAGAATTGGCGACTAAAAAACAGATTTAGTCGCCAAAAGTGGTCTCATTTTTTTTTTAGTAAATAATTTATTTTTTACGTAAATTATAAATTATAAAAATAATTTTGTTTATATATATAGTTTTATATTAATACAGGTCAATATACTATATAAATAATATATGTTGCGTATATATTCATATGGTGTTGTAGTGGCATAGTGGAGAGAGTGTGTTGCTAAAGGTTTAGAATGTGGGAGGTTGGTGGTTCGAATCTCAGAAAAAGTAGAAAAGTTAGTATTTTTTTTTTTCACGGAATAACCTTTGGCGACTAAAATTATTGGTCGCCAAAAGTGTTTCTTTTGGCGACTAAACGGTTTGGTCGGCGATTCATTGACTATTGGCGACTAAAAGATTAGTCGCTAAATGTATAATTTAAAAAAGTGTAATTCACTATTGGCGACCAAAATTTCGGTCGCTAAAAACCTATTTTTTGCCGACTAAAACTTTTTTAGTCGCCAATACCTTCCCCGACCGTGTTTTCGCGACAAAACCGGCGACTAAAAAATTTAGTTAGGGAAACTAAAAAGTCGACTTTTGGTGACTAAAAATTTAGTGGCCAAATGTGCTTTTTCTTGTAGTGTGAGTTCAGTAGCTAATAGTTAAGCCGAATGAATTGTTTATACAAAACATAACATTTATAGTCGGCCATCTGGCTCGGCTTTTCACTTTGGCACATGGTCTTGGCGATCTTTTCCTTCGCTGAATTCCCAATTACCTCAAACGGTGACCATAACATCGTCCACTCTTTTGCCAAAGCTGGTGAGCATAGTCACCAAGTGGTGATCAATATCTTTGGCTCTCAGGAAGTAACGACCTTGCTAACCGGTTGATTTCGCCATGACGTAGCAATGCCGAATAGCTGGGATCCCTAGGTTAAGACCTAATTGGCGGTTCAATTCTACTACACCCATGATTATTCGGTAAAAGTTCACGTTAGGTTGGAAGGGAATTAGCCTCCAATAACGTAGGACAGTCCTAAGGAAAGGGTGAAGGGGGAATCAGACTCCACCCCCAGTGATTGCCAAAAGTGGGAAATTAATTATGTTCATGTCAGCCCTCTCCATATCCACCATATTATTTGTGACAAGGGATAGATAGACGTCGTCTGGAATCGAAAAATGACGACGGAAGGCTACAACTCGATCCATTGAGAGGAGAGCTTTCAAATGCCTAGCCATTTGAGACGGAATGAAAACAAAGTGTATAAAATAAAACAAAGTAAAAACACGCAGGGAACTGGAATAAAGAATAGAGCAAGAAGAGAGAGGGGGGACTTACAGGTTGAGGACGAAGATGAACAGTAGGAAGGGGGGTTGCAGAGGTCTTAAAGAAGGTTGGAATGGAGAATGCTCAAAGAATGGCCTTTCGTTTCAAGAGTATACGGATTTACATATTTTAAATCGCGTTAAATGAATGTCAAAACACAAAGGGCGGGAAGCTGTAATGATTAAACGCGTTTGCTCTGACAAATCAGTACGAAAAGGAGTGTAACCGCCGTATCTCTGAAATTTGAAGATTTTCTAATCTGCTAGCCGAGAAACCAAACACGCCGAGTAAATATGTAATTCGGATGTTTGGGGGGCAATTGTGGGGGTCGAGTAAAAGAGACTGCTCAAGAGCTTCTCCAAGAGGATGCTGAGAGCGGAGAAGACTGGTGAGGATAACTCGGCATGACCAAACCTATCTAAACAAGACCAAGGCCGAGTAGAATCTACTTGGGAGGCCAAGTATTCCATAATTCTTCTGGCACATCTCGGGGTCCCAGATGTGACGGCGAAAGGAGATGATGGGAAAGCGAGCCCCTAGAGTGCAGTATAAAAAGAGGAGCTTTAGCCAAACTGAGGTATGTAAAAAAATAAACGAGATAACTTGAAATAGAGGTAAATTTGAGAGAATACTGACTGGCCCATCGGAGTGCTAATTCTGGCAGCCCCGACTAGAGTGTTCATTCCTTTTAGGTAGCAACCAGAGAATCAAGAGCATCTACCTAGACCAAAGAGTATTTCCAAACCACTTTACCACAATAATGATACAAAACGATCATAAAAATCAGTGTTACAATTTCTTAAAAATAAATTCAATAATACTAGAGAAATATTATATATTTATTTTTTCACTGTTCTGTATCACCATCTATGTAGATGTTTATGATTGATTCCTTGTTTGGAAGCAATTATTAAGGAAACAATGAAAACTAATAATATATTGCCGGGTACTCAATGATATAAAATGATGAAGAAAAAAATGTGATATATAGCAGTCTTCATAATATTATGATGACTATATTATGGTATCGTCAGCTTGAATATAACGGTCAAGTTTATATATAAACTTGAAAAAAGTTCAATCCATTTTGTTTGTCATTTTATGTATTAACACTTGATATAGAATAATAATTTAATGTAAAATATAATAAATTATTATAATATTGATTTGTGAGATAAAAAAATATATATAACAGTGTTACATTCACACAATTTCTTTCTTTCATAATCTCCCGAATAAGGTAATAAGACAGAATATATATAAGGAGAATTTCAAAAAATATTGGAGTATGAGTCAATTTTCAAATTTTATTTGTCATGTTATTTGAAAAGATTTAGGCCTCGTTTGGAGAGTAACTATTTTAGTCAAAAAGTCAAAAAGTTATTATAAATTGTCACATCACTCTCTCTATTTTTTTACACATCTTTTCATAAAAAGTCAAAAAAATTACTAAAATAATTTATTCCCAAACAAAGCCTTAGAGAGGAAAAGTTGTATGGATGAATATTTTTTTATAAAAATATATAATAATAAGGGAAAATTATTTATAAGTCCTATTAGGGAGACTTATGTTACATATGGTCCTACTAAAAAATTTATGTTCCCATAAGTCTTATGGGAAGTTTGTTGACACATTTACCCTCAATATTAGTTGTTAATATCATAAATAATAGTAAAACCATATATAGAAAATTGAATGTTACCATAGATCATATCTATATAAACGTAACGTAACATGACACCTACACGTAACGTGACACCTACATAAACGTAACGTGACACCTGCATGTTACCATAAATCATATCTACATAAACGTAACGTAACGTGACACCTACATAAACGTAACGTGACACTTATGATCTATGATAACATTCAATTTTCTATATAGGAAATTGAATGTTACCATAAATCATATCTACATAAACGTAACGTAACGTGACACCTACATAAACGTAACGTGACACTTATGATCTATGGCAACATTCAATTTCCTATATAGAAAATTGAATATTACCATAGATCATATCTACATAAACGTAACGTAACGTGACACCTACATAAACGTAACGTGACACCTATGATCTATGGCGACATTCAATTTCATATATAGAAAATTGAATAGGAAATTGAATGTTGCCATAGATCATATTTATATGAAACGTAACGTGATATCAACATAAACCAGCAACATTTTCACATTTAATTTAAAAAAATAAAAGCTCATTAAGTTTGTGAAACGTAACGTGACACGTTACGTTACATTACGTTACGTTTATGTAGGTGTTACGTTACGTTACGTTTATGTAAATGTCACATCACGTTACGTTTATGTAGGATCTTGTGAATACATTCCTATCTAAATAGGACTTGAGAATCTATAAGAAATTACACAGGACTTAACCTATCATAAGTATCTAAAAAAAGACTTATAAATAAGTCTCCCAAATAATAACAGATGCATTCAACGAAGGCATTATTATTAAGAAAATAGAACAAATGCACTAGGCCCTACATGAAAAAAAGAAATATTAATAACAGTTCTCACATATTATTAAGAAAATAGAACAAAAGCACTAGGGGCCCTACGTTAAAAAAAGAAATAATAATAACTGTTCTCACAAGAACATGTGAAACAATGGATCATATAAATGTGTGGATGAAGGGACGGTGTTTTAAAATAAAGATTTACGTATAAAGTCTTTTATTATTTAGGCCAAGTTTGGTAATATAAAAATAATCTATTTTTTTATCTTTTTATCTTTTTCTATCATATTACCTCTCTATTTTTCTACACATCTTCTCGTAAAAAGACAAAAAGTACACTTATTTAGGTCATTCCAAACAGTCCCTTAATAAGTTTTGTGAAAATTAATATCATTTTTTATTAAATATTATTAAAAAAATATTACTAATTATTAATTTACAGTGATATTTTAAAAATCTTGTTACAAAAAATATCACTAATTATAAATTTTAACTACAATTTAAAAAAATTATTACAAAAAAAACGTTAGTAATTTTTAACTACTAATGATAGTTTAAAAAATTCGTCATAAAAAAAGATACTAATTGTAAGTTTAAGGTATAATTTATAAAAATCGTGACAAAAAAAATTGCTAATTGTCAATTTTTAGCGACATGAGCAAAAAAATCGTTACAAAAAGTTATTTTTAGTGATAATTTTACTATGACTTATTTTCAATAGAATTTTAGTCAAATTATTATAACCTATTGATAATTTATCCTTTTAAAATAATGGTGTCGACATAGCATGTTTTGCAAATCTAAACATCCATTGTTTGTATTCCATTCAATTGTCCCTAAATCAAGATTTTTACAAAATATAAGATTATATGTAATTATACATTTATAATCTCTAAGACTTAATCTATAACATGTAACTTGTGAAATATAAAAGTAATTTAACATCCAAATACGTGCCCTATGAGCTTCCAGATTACTAAATTCTTGCTCTATTACAATAAAAGGGTTTCAACCCAAATACACATAAGCTCTAAGCTTTACTAGACGAAACAAAAGTGGGCATTTCACCCCAAAAACCCTCCATGGTCTTCACTTCACTTTAGCTTAACTTTAGCGGAAGTACATCGTCAATATCTGATAATAATTTTTCACAAAACAATGGGTATAAAACCTAATAAAATAATTTTTAATAAATTACACGAGTCTTAATAATATTATGATTATAAAATTCAATGAAATGCCATGTACAAAATAATGATTGTCTATCTATCATAATGATTGCCTATCTAACATGATTACAGAATATAATACTTGTCGGGCTATGACAACTAGGGCGAAGGTAAGGACAAATTTCTTTTGTAAACTTTTTAAAATTTTATTTTACGCATGTAACACATGTAACTAATAGAAAACAAATGAAATATTCACATATGAAGATTTGTTCCCCAATTTTGTTTTCTTTTGTTTGTTTTTGTTTGTGTGTGTGTGTGTGTTGGGTTGGTTGGTTGGTTGGAGGGGGGGTGAAGAAAATAATTCTTTTATTATGTAAGTCATGTTCACATAATTATGTGTCAGATGAAAATAACTAGCTTCATTCACATTAGTTTATATATGAAGAAGATAGGGTTAGCTGGATATGATTTTATTATAGAACAAAAAATGTAATAACAAAGATTTATTAAGTGTGTATATAGAGAGTGTTTGGTGTGTAAAAATCAAATTACATAATATTTAATTACTTAGCGAAATGTTTGTGTTTGAGTTTACCATTAGGCTACTTTTACTTGATCTTATTTACAAAAAACTATGTGGTGGTCTTATAGTAAGGCCATTTGTTATTCTAATTTGATATTATTGATTAAGATTGTGAGATTTAATAGTTAAAATGCTAAAGAGATAACTTGACAAGTGTCAAGAATCAATTGTTGTGGAGCATTAGTCATAGACCACAAATAGCCTCTCCTTATACACCTTTCACCAATTGTTAAGAAAATATATATTTATATTTTTTGGACAATTTTTACTTATTTTATTGGCCTTTCACCAATGTTAAAGGATATAATATTTGTCTGTCTATGACAATTTCGACTAAGATAAGAACCAATTTTCCTTTAATTTTTTTAAAAAATTTATTTTATGCATGGGACACATGGAAGTAATAGAAAACAAATAAAATATTTAGAAGCGGAGGTTTGCTTCCCCAAATTTAGAAGTGTAAATTTGGCCCGGCTTGCATATGTCGGATCAAGCGGGTTCATACCAAAATTTGGACCGGACCAGTTCACGGGCCAAAAAATTAGACCTAAGCCCAAGCCTATGGGGTATTCAGGTCTCGAGCTGGGCCTACAATATTTTTTTTAAAAAAAATTTCTTAATTTTTTCCACCCAAATTTTATTTTTTTCACTAAAAATGAAACTCGACCTCGGGCGGGCCGGATCTTGAGTGGGCCGATGGGCCGGGCCACAAGCCGAGCTGGATTTCAAAATGACGGCTCAGGCTCAGGATCCCGAACTGGGTTTGGCCTGGGCCTAATCGGGTTGGGCCCACCCCGGGCCACGAATGGGCTTCCGATTACCCACGGGCCCGGGTCATTTTTACACCCCCACCCAAATCTTTATTTATTTTTTAGTTTTTTTCTAATGGGATATTTCTCACAAATCTTAAGATACCTTTAGATAGCAGAAAAAGATTAAAAAAAAAAAAAAATTATGAGAAACTACATGCAGGTGAGAGAAAGAAAAAAAAAATTACTAACATATGAGGGGTGTAAATGTACTAACATATGAGGAGTGTAACTGTGCCTGTGATGGGAAACAAATAAAAGACTGTGGGGTGCAAATGTCAATTGCATCGCCTCATGTGTTTATAATTTCTTTTCGCTTCTCTTACTTGTATGTAATTCTCTAAAAAAATTATTGGATACTTTAGTCTTTTTTTGGTCTTTTACACTGATTTTGTAATTTCTCTTGCATTAAGTTTCAAAGGTACTATTGCAGTATGATTAGTAGATTAGGTATTTCACTATTAAGCGAAATGCTTGGATTTGAGTCGATACGTGGGTAAGTCTTATCCCGTTACGTTGTGTAATTTTTTTTTGTATATATATAAATATTGCATCTACTGTGAACAAAAAAATAAAAAAGAAAAAGAAAAAATGGAAATCATTTTTTTTAATGGTATACTAATGAAAACCCGTGCTATGTATGTGGTGCAAAAAATTAATAAAATATGTTTATATGAAATAATATAAATAATTAAATTTTTATATGTAAATTATGAAAATAAAAAAAAAATATTAAAACTTATAATTTAAGCTTTATAATTTTATCACAATTTATGTATCAATTTTATTTGCCACAATTTCAATAATGTAACTTTCAATCTTATTACTAAAGTTGTAAATTTGGCCGAGTTGAACCCAAACAACTAAACTCAAAGTTGTAAATTTTTAAAAATTATACAACATAATTTTTAATTTGGTGAGAACTTATGTAAAATTAAAAAATTCGAATAAATTTGAATGGACTTGAATAGAAACACTAAATAACTTGAGCAATCGAAACAAAATTGTATATATAAATATATAAAATTATTTGCTAATTTATTTTTTAAGATTAATTAAAAATTTAATACTAATGAACAAAAGCAAATATACCTTTTAAAAGGAATCATCGAATAGATTGATATTAAAAAAATTATATTTTGTAATGGCATAAAATAATTTAAATATGATTCTTCAAAAATTATTTTTAATTTAAAAATTACAATAAAATATTTAAATATAATAAAATTAGATTTCTTCAAAATAAAAAGATTTGTATAAAAAAAGGTAAGAATAAAATTTAGAATGATATTCTCATTTGATTTGAAAATAATTATAGATGGCTAATAAATTATCACGTATAACTCTTATTTTTTAAAATAAAAATATATATTTCACAAACCATCACTTTTATTAGAAAAATAACATTTATTTTTAATTGTTTTAGCAAAACTCACTTTTTATCAATTTGAGCAAAAAAAATTTCATTTTTTTTATTTTAGTTTGTTTAATTGACAACTGAGATTAAAAAAAATTTAACAAGATCCACTATATTTCGCAAGTGCTAAAAAAGTCTAGATGAACAATAAGAAAAATGTTTGAGACCCACAAAAAAATACCCACAATTGTATTCACAATGATATGATATCATATGTGTCAACTCTTGATTTGTTGTACACTCAATAACATGAGGCCCAACTCCCTTGTCACATCATTGTGGCTAAAAATGTGCGCATGTAGCATTGCTGGAATAATAAATTTTACATGCAACCCCTATTTTTCTTTTTTTATTATATAAAAAAAAAAAAAGTTTCACCAACTATCACTTTTAATAGAAAAGAATATTTATTTCTATTTGATTTTAGCAAAAGTCACTTCTTAACTATTTAAGCCCTCCCCCCCCCTCCCCCAAAAAAAAAAAATTAATTTGTTTAATTGACAATTGAGATATATATATATATATATTAATAGAATCCATTATATTTGGCAATTGTTAAAAAAAAATTATTCAATTTCTTAATGTTTTTATATTTTGTTAAAAAATATATTTGTATTAAAAAAATTTATTGTTTAAGTCCTCATAGTTTAAAAGGACATATTTATTTACCAATAAATCTCATCTCATAAACAAATAGTTTAACACTCGATTCACAAGTTTGACACTCGATTCATAAGTGTAGGCTGCGCAACTATAGAAAATAAGGCCGCAGACTCAACAGATTCACCCAGAAGCAAATCGAATTCGCCAAGTACACCCAACATTTCCCACTTTTGGATGGCTACACAAGCTATATCACTAATGGATTTCCTACTAAGGGCATCGGCCACAACATTTGCCTTCCTGGGATGATAATGCAACTCGAAATCGTAATCCTCAATGAACTCCATCCATCTTCTCTGTCTCAAGTTCAAGTCTTTCTGTGAAAACAGATACTTCAGACTCTTATGATCCGAGAACACCTCGAATCTCTCACCATACAGGTAGTGCCTCCAAATTTTCAAGGCAAAAATTACAGCTGCTAACTCTAGGTCATGTGTAGGGTGATTCTCTCATGTGTTTTCAACTGCCGTGAGCCATAGGCTACCACTTTCTCCTCTTGCATCAACACACAACCCAAACCTTCTCGTGAGGCATCACAATACATTGCATAACCCAAACCCCTCTTCGGAATAATCAAAACTGGAGTGGTAGTAAGTCTAACTTTAAGTTCTTGGAACGACTTTTCACAAGTCTCACTCCACACAAATTTGACCCCTTTTCGCGTCAGTCTAGTCAGAGGCGAAGCTAGCCTGAAGAAATCTTTCACAAACCGACGGTAATACCCGGCCAAACCCAGAAAACTGCGGATTTCAAAAACACTTTTAGGATGTGCCCAATCTTGCACTGTCTCTATCTTGGATGTATCAACAGACACTCATTCCCTAGAGACCACATGACCTAAGAATTTAACATCTTTTAGCCAGAACTCACACTTCCCAAACTTAGCATACAGCTTATGGGCTCTGAGCAACTCAAACACCACTCTCAAATGTTCCTCGTGCTCCTCCTCTGAAGGTGAATAAATCAGAATGTCGTCCACGAAAACGACCACGAAGCGATCTAAGAATTCCCGAAAAATTCGGTTCATCAAGTCCATAAACACTGCCGGTGCATTGGTGAGCCCAAAATGCATCACCAGAAACTCGTAGTGGCCATACCGCGTACGGAATGCCGTCTTCGGGATATCCTCCTCTCTGACCCTCAACTGATGGTAACCTGATCTCAAGTCTATCTTAGAGAAACAACGAGATCCTTTCAACTGGTCAAACAGATCATCTATACGAGGCATAGGATACTTGTTCTTAACCGTAGCCCGATTCAATTTCCGGTAATCGATACAAAGTCTCAAAGCCCCATCTTTGTTTTTAGCAAAGAGGGCCGGTGATCCCCACGGCGAAGTACTAGGGCGGATAAAGCCCTTATCTAGCAACTCCTGGAGTTGAATCTTCAACTAACTCAACTCAGCTGGGGCAAAACGGTACGGTGCCATGGAAATCGGTGCCGTGCCAGGCACTAAGTCAATAGAGAACTCAATCTCTCGACGGGGTGGAAAACTAACAAGATCCTCGGGAAAGACGTTCGAGTACTCACAAACCACTCTTGGCAACTCAGCCTGGGTCTCATTACACTCACTACTTATACAGCTAGCGAGAAAATAACTAAGCTCACTTCGCCCTCGCGAATCACACACCGGTGGCAAAATCCTACCAACCCGATCCCCCAAGAAGTGAAAACAATCCCCGCTCAAGGTACATACAGTAACCCTCTGGCGGTAACAGTCAATAATGGCCCGGTATGACGATAACCAGTCCATACCCAAAATCACATCGAAACCCGACATAGCCATTACTACAAAAGAAAATGGAAGCCGGCGGTCGGCGACCTTTATATCACAACCTCTACACCCCTGTTTCAAAATCAACTCACCCCTGATAGGTGATACAACACAAATAGGAGATGCTAACTGTGCCAACTCCAACCCCAAAACAGATGCAAATGCAGCAGATATAAAGGAATGGGATGCACCCGTATCAATCAACACATTAGCAACCGAGTTGCAAAACAGAAAGGTACCTCTCACAACAGATGGAGCTGGTACAAGATCCTGCTCAGTAACAGCATACACGTGCCTTGTAGGCCCCCGATCTACCTGCTCACCTCTCGGAGCAAAAGACTGCTGCACAGACTGAGCCGAAGAGGCTCCCTGATTGGCCCTCGAGGCCTGAACTGACTAAGCTAGCTGAAAACTTTGCCTCGACCCAGACGCACCAGATGTGCCACTCAACTGTGGGCAGAACCTCTTCAGGTGCCCCGCCTGACCACACTGGTAACTAGAGAGCAGCTGGCCTCTACTCTGACTCTAGCTCTGCGGACGAGCCAAAGATGAAACTGCTCTCTGCCCTCCTCCCCTCTGCGGGCAAGTTGGAGACTTGTGGCCTAACTGACCACACTTGTAACAAGTAAAGTCTCCCTGACTGCCTCTCCCAGAGCCTGAACTCAGCATTGGAAAGATAGATCTCGCAAACGCACCCTGGGACTGCTGAAGGTTAGAACCCTTTTGCCTCCTACCATCCCCCTGGCCATCCTGACTCCTCTTGGAGCCCCTCATCTTTTCTTCCTCCTCATGCATAATAATCTCAAGATGGGCCGCAGCATCCACAAGGCACCCATACTCCCGAGTCATGGACCCCGCAACCCTAAGCTTAAGCCCAGTCCTCAACTTCTTTTCGAACTCAAGACAACAGCGTTCCTCAGACGCCACTAGCTCAGGAGCAAACCTTGATAAACTGGTAAATGCGGCCGCAAACTCGGCCACTGGTGTATTCAGCTGCTTAAGCTGACAGAACTGGTCCCTCAACTTCTCCCTAATAGCGGGAGGCAAAAACTTCTCCTGGAAGGCATCAATGAAAGCCTCCCAAGTCCCTCCAATACGACCTCGAACAAACTTCCACCACTGACCCGCGTCTCCCTTTAACTGGAAGGATGCCAAGGTCACCCTCAAGGCTCTGTCTTCGATGCCTAGCATCTCAAACGTCTTCACCGTCTGCTCAAGCCATTCATCGACCTTAAGTGGTTCTTTAGGATCCCCCAGAAACTCATTCGGATTAGATCGAAAAAACTCTCTCTTCAAAAAGGACGACCCTGCCTCAACAACATGGGCCTGGACTAGATTCTCAGCCTTGAGAATGTCCATGGATTCCCTTAATGCTCCTGCCATCTCGCGGGCTAAGGCACCCATGGCCTGCTGACCTACTGGCTTGGCCACATTGGCCTGATCAACACCCTCTTGCTGCGCCGGAATCTCATCCGGTATAGGCATCTCCTGCCTCCTAGGCCTACCTCGCCTACCACCACGTCCTCGTCCTGACATCCTAATAAAGGTAACGAAGACATTAGCATATTCACAAATGTGCCGAAGCTATAACACTCACGTCCTAATGCATTGGACAACAGTAATTCATTCCACGTAAGCACATAATCACATAAGCACTTACGAATTTCATTTCCGGATAATGACAGTCCCATGGCGTTGCTAGAGTTCCAGTTAGAAACAGCATTGATCAAGTGCTTTTCCAACAGGACTCCCAGAAACCCAAGGATTCAATCAACATTCTAGAAACTAAATTCCATACCCATATAGTCACATAAGCAGGTTATCAAATAAACACATAACATCATACATAAGTCTCTAACAAGCGAGACAACCCCACTGTGGTACTAACCACTTCCCACGTACCCAAAGTATTCAAACCCGGTACGCTCTGATACCAAGTTGTCACGCCCTCAAAATAATACATATAAACCCCACATTATTAACATGCATAGACATGAGTGAATAAAGCATATTTCCATTTATCAGAGTATTAAGTACAAAAGTATTACATGTTGACATCAAAAGTAAATACCTTATGGGCTTACAACTTTCCAAGTCAACACTTGGTTACAAAAAGGAGAGTACTAGCTCAAAACACAAAATAAGCCCTTGACTTGATTTACATGTAATACAACAAGAAAACAACAAAAACAAATATTCACCGAAAAAAAAAAACAACAAAACAACAAAAGAGTCATTCAGCCTCTAAGCCTCCCAAGCTACGTCCTTGGAGGTGGCATACCATCTATACCTGAAAATGATGTCCCATAAAGGGTGAGCCAAAGCCCAGTAGAAATATACTAAACCAAATATGAGAAATAACTAAAATATTAGCATTTGATAAATGGTTAACACTTGCAAACCAACTTACAACACCTTCCAGTTCAACGACAAATACAACCGTTTTTCATTTCATTTTCCTTTGCTTATCCAATTCAGATTCATAAACATGGCTCATTATCTAGCCCAACAATTTCATGAGACTACAACTCATAATAAAACACTTCAATTATCCACAATTCAAATTAGACTACATCTCACATTAAACACTTTCATACTTCAATTATCTATGTTATGCAAACGTAATCAAGATTTCAGGACTTTCACCCTGGACACTCCGGCCAACTTAGTTATCAATGGAGTCCATCCCCTATCTCCTCCCAAACAGGTTTGAGAATACATCCCCTATCTCCTCCGAAACAATATACATATACAATGTATTTAATATTCATCATATACAATGATCAATCACTACATATATTCAATGTATTATTCCAACCGTCATAATCGATGACATATTCCAGGTGATTAGTTTCAATTTTCCCTAATCAACATACAGTGTCTACAACAATCAAGACTATCCTCCATCGATAGCCCAAAGCAGTTATCTCTAAACAGATAATACATCAACATTTTCATAGGTGAGCAATTTATTTATCCAACTACACCATTCAATCTCATAATTTTCCAATTTCATGATGCTCAACTCAATTTCATATTTCCCCAAATTAATTATTCAAATTAATTATTCAACATACTTAGGGCATTTTTTTCCTTTTTCTCAACGTCGACCAAAAGGTCCAAGTATCATCAATAAACATCAATAACCTCATTTTAAGACCCATATACACATGTATAGTTCAAAAGGACCAAAACCCCTTGTAGACGTCCCCGAACGTCCCGGGAGGGAATCCCGTTTTGTTCATTTAGGCTCACTATAGTTTAGGACTCAGTGTCACGGTCCTGTATCTAATCTCGCAGAGTGCAATGCAAGACCGATAAATCACCAAAGAGTCCAAATCCGGCAAATCGTTTTGAAAAATAGATTTTTAGAAAGAAGTGCCAAACATAGACTGCTTTGCCAGATACAGAGTCGCCACCTAAATATTTTATTTTTGGGAAATTTAAGAAACCCTGACTCATGCCTAAGGCCACGTGTCTGTCATCACCAAAGTTGCCTCGGCTCGGGAACTTGGGTACGATTGGGGAAGGTCACTTCGTGAGCACCCCCACTCGCTCGATCAAAGATCAGCCTCTACTAACCATGATATCGAGTTTTGAAAACATTATGTGCTCTTATTCCGGTTATTAGCCTAGAATTACTATGTGATGCGCACAGCATACAAGTATAGACTGGATCGCCTGAGTTGGAACAAAACATCTCATGTTTGTTTTTGAAAGATGGTTTGATGGTGCTACTCGCAAGTAGGCTAAAACACGGGTTTCGACGAATTATTCCAATTCAAGCAACCCAACCTTCACCCACAGGCATTCACGCAGTTATATCACATAAGCACATAGCCTCATGGTAAGCATGCTATCATGGCAGTCACTCACACGCATGCAAGGGTGCTAAAGCATAAATACTTACCAAGTACTCCAAGCCAAAGAAAGAAGCTAATTAGAAATCATGCATGAATCCTAACTATGCCGAAATGCCTAATGCAACACATGCAAAAATGCAACTAAGATAGGCTCGGCTATTCTAAAATGGCATATGAAATGCAACAACTGATACACGTATTCAACTTGGAATTGAAATACAATGCAGTTAGCATGATGCGCCAAGCCCGGTGCATGCAATACAGATGAATGAATGCAAACATACGAACATATAGATGCTAATTGAAACGTGCCCTAAAACTAACCATCATAAGCTGGTAAATAAAAAGGAGAAAGACGTGGGTTTGGAAGACATACATCACACACACACACACTTATTACAACATTGCCCTCGCTCGGAGGGTCCGAATAAATAATACAGTCAGAATAAATAATTAACTACTCTAGCTAATTAAACATTACAAAACCCTAATTAATTAACAAATTAACTAGGAAAGCGAATAAACTAGCATGCAAGCTATAAAATGGACTACCTCAGCTCTTGTTCCGAATGATGAAAGATGGATGCGTGCTCGAGTCGCTTTGTCGGGAAATTCCTCGCGATGCCCCGATTTGCCTCTGTTTGCAATTAATCCCGGATTGCTGTGCAAAGCTCTAGAAGGCTGCTAATTTCTGGTTTGCTGCAACAGAGAGCAAGAAAGGGGCATGGCAAAGAATTTTCAACACGTGTGTGCACGACCACTCTCCCCGTCATTGCACAAGCTCTAGGGAGTGTAGTCCTCGATCTTCGTGCCATCAATCACGCATCTCGATGCATGATGGCCAAGGAGTCGAATTGCACGACTCAATGTGAAATGAATGCATATATAAACACAACAAGGCCTAAACTTCATCATGGATAATCCGGAGTGTCGGCGACCGGAAATTGAGACACGTTTCGTCACTTGGAGTACGAAACGCCCCTCATTTCCCGTGTTTGGACTAACCCTACTCCAAACACAATGTAATGAGATGTCATACATAATGCGACTAACATGCAACCCTAAACGCAATGCAACCTAATCATGCTGGCACGCGGGGGATGATATGCACACATGCAACCTAGCATACGCAATGCTATGGACTAAAATGGCATACACAATGCACATGAGCTATATGGCATACACAATACACACATACGAAGACTATCATGCACAGATGAAGACTATCAATGAGATGATCAAGGCATACGCAATGCAATGGCCAAACATGCAACAACATGAACTAAATGGCATATACAAATGCAGGGTGGACTTAAACCAATATGAATGGACCTCAGCCACACTCAAATCAGTGGCCATATGATGAAAACGAGACAACCGAAATACATGCAAACATGCACGAATGCAAAGGACCGATCCTAAGGCACAACATGCAACTCTAACTAAGCGTGGCAAAGGATGAAGTATGGCATGCAAACACACATTTTCCAACTTTGAAACATAATGTACAATGGTCTCGAATCATGCAAATGTGTCACACAATGCATGCAAGATGGCTCGAATGCCGAAACTAGTGAAGCGGGTTACACTAGAGGTACACAAAGCAATGCACGAATGGAAAAACCAACCCCAAACAGACCCTAGGTAGGTCTGAAATAGTGGGAAAATGGCCCAAAATGATGGTTCAAAGTGCATGGAAATGAAGCTCATTCAATGGTCCAAAAACAAGGCATTCATGCACAACTCTCAAGCACACTTAAAGAGGAGAAAACATGAGGATATGTCAATCACACAGGCTCTGAAATATGATGCAAAATGACCCCAAAGCATGAAAACACCTCAGTATATGCATGCAATAGACCTCAAATCTCAAAGCTAGGCAAGTGTATTGAACTACAAGCATGCAAAACAAACATCATTCAACCATGAGACCCAAAAACAGAGCTAAGGCAGTCCAAAATATGCACAAAATCAGTTTAAGGCAAGGCCAAAAAGTGCTAAAATCAAGGGTCAACAAAGCATGCAAAATAAGCTAGTGAACCATGATTTGCACTACAACTATATGAAGCACATGAGAGCTCACCAAACTAGCCAAAAACAGAAGTATGCCATGCCAAATAATGCCCAAAAACCCATGGAAACATGGTCAATGCATGCAAGAATGATACGTTCCTTTGAAAGGCCAATAAGAGGGTTATTCAACACATGCGTGATGGACATACAAAATGGAAAAACCAACTTTGGACAGAGGTTATGATGGCCCTAAAACTCACTGAAAAGGGCCTGAAATGAGCCTAGGAAGCATGCAAGTAAAGGCCCCTTTGAAAGGCCTTGAAGAAGATTACTCTACACATGCATAACGGACACTTACTATGGCCAAACCACCTCTGGGAAGAGGTCATACAGGTCACAAAACTCATCAAAAATGGCCTGGAGCATGGCTTTGAAACATGCAAATAGGGGCTCCTTTGGAAGGCCAAGAAAGCTAGTAAAGAGAACAAAGGGTGAGAGGGCCACCCCTCTCTGATTTTGATGCTCAAAAACATATAATAACCACTGAAAATCTGTTGGATTTCAATGGTCAAAAGGGCCAACAAAGCTCACAACAAAGGCCCTAATGCATGGCCTAAAACAAGAGGAAATGAAGTATGCAAGGGGGTAGATGACCCCCAATAGAAAAATGGTATTAAACAAACATGTTTAGAAGATCAAAACAAGACTTTTTCTAGTTTATGACAAAGCCTAAATATGCTTGTAGATAAAGCTAAACTATGAAGCAAAATAAGGCTACAAAGAGGGAAAGAAAGACTTACCCTTGTAGAGAAGAAGGCCAGCAGCTTCTGGACCAAAATAGGCACTCTTCAACCTCTGAAAATGAGCTCCAAGATGTTTAGATGGGTGATGGAGAGGTTAGGTTAGGAGGTGTAGTGCAATGGGGCCAAGAACCAAGCAATTTAGAGCTTAAGAAAGAGAGATATAAAGAGAGATATATTGTTTGCCTTCACCAAAGTGTTCAACCCTTGCAATGGAAGAAGACCACTTCCTTTATAGAGGAGAGGGGCTAAAGCTTCTCTTGGAAGCTTAAAACCAAGCTCAAAGATCCTCCATACACGTGTATGGAGGATCACTTCTGAGGCTTCCAGCTAGCACAACTGGCTAACACTCAGTGAGACAAAAAGCAGGAAGCTGGCCGACCAGGTTCAGGTGGTCGGCCGACCACTCCCCTTGGTCGGCCGACCAAGTTCAAAAGGGCCAAGTGGATTTAGGTGGTCGGCAGCCCTGATTGGTGGTCTCCCAGGTGAATGCAACTCAGTGGTGGTATGGGAGACCAAAAAATGTGGCCCAAAAGTGAGGGAGACCAGCTTCCTAACAAGAAAAACGGCCGGCGGGAGAAAAGGTGGTCTCCAAGAGAATTGCTGGTCTTCCACCATAGTACCACCTTCCTAACAATGAAACTAGGGTCCATGCCAAAAATGAACTCACACCGATGCGAAACGAAGGTTCGGGGGCCAAAACGCGCAGCCGGGGGCCTCGAAAACTGACTATTAAGCACCGGAGGTGGCGTATGACCACAAAGGTGGTCTCCCGGGCCACAGTGTCCCTCTAGGGAGAGGCAACAAGGTGTGTGCCAAAAACCGGAGCAAACGAAGGTAGTTAAGCGGTCCCGAATCGAGGCACACGGCCGACGGCTCCGAAAACCGAAAACTAGTCTCCAAACGGGAAAAATGGCCTACGACCACGAAACGTAGCCTACGGCCACTGAGAGATGGACTACGAGACCTCTCCCTCCCTTCAGGAAGAGAAAACAGGGAAAACAGGACTTGGTTCACAAATCGAGGCAAGGCACAAAAAGGTTCCGAAGCCTAGAGGCAAGGCTCTCAGCTGAGACCTTGCAACCTCAGAACGAGCACAATATGCAACATCACCGAGTGCTCAGTTGGTGACGTCTGAGTCTTAAGGTCGGTCAAAAATGGGGTGTCTACAGTTGCCCCTCTTTGACAGAACTCGGAAGTCATAAGTGACAGGATTGAATGTCAAAGGCTAGAGACGACCCATTTTTGACAAGGCCGAAGACTTAGACAAACAGGCAAGATAAAAGAGATGCGCCCGCAGGCATGCCCGTAGGCGGGGGGCAAAATGCAAAATGATATGCACCAAGTCGAACGTAACTCATGATCATGCAAAGCAGCAAGCTGTAATGAAGCAAATATTCACAAATAGATGCAACAGTTTTAAGCAAGAATGCAAAGCAACAACTACATTTCAGGCAGTAAGAATGTAGAGAATTATTCAATTCTCGCCATGTCTCACACGGAGAAGATACAATACCTGTGCGATTCGTCTGGTCGCACCAGCTTCAAATGAACCGTACATACAATATCGTGCCTGCAAAAGAGAGAAACTTAACAAGCACAACATAGTTAGCAACACATGTTCAACACTACATCGAATGCAGACAAACATGGTGCCGATGGGAAAGTGCATCGCAATGCAAGAGAAACGCGCGTGACAACGCAAGTTAAGCATGGAGGCATGACAATACCAATGAAACGTGCACAACAATGCGAGTGGCATGCATAATCAATGCAAGATAAGTGCAACTTTACAAGCATGTTTAAAATAAAACACCGAGTAAAGAAATGCAAGCTTTGGCGAGGTCAACTCCATCGCAACCTCCGGTTTACCTCCCGGAGGGGTCACAACGTATTCAAAAAGGATACACCTTGCTTTTGACGAATGACAACGAAACACGCATCGAAAGTTGGAGTTGAAGTTCCTGCGGAGGGATTTCGCGCCGGAAAGTGCACTTTCCTTGTACTTTCTCGAGAGCCGGGGACTCCGATCACCACCAAAATTTGCAGGGAGTTCAAAGAGGCATGGGAGACCACTCAGGAGGGCCACCGACCACCTTAGAGGGCCACCGACCAGGTTTGGTGAGAGGGGGTCGTCGGCCTACCAGAAAAGGTGGTCGGCCGACCACCTAGCCAAAAACAGGAGCAGTTTGGTACTTTTACATTCGGATCTTTAAATGCACTTGGCCAAAACACTTTTCCTCACAACTTCAGGTCCGAAATTAGCTCCTCCTCCTTTCTAGACCATTTTCCCTCTTAGATCTGCGCTCTATACGCGTTTTCCAACGCCCCACGCAAAGTTGTTTCGCGAAATCTTTCAGTTTTCTTCACTTTGGACCGATTAAAATTTGATTTCGGAGCTTCTTTCCCCATTTTCACCACTGGAGGTAAGTTTGTCTCAACATTTGGAACATTTTCTCGGGAGTTGACTTTTGTTGACTTTTTCATTTCCCGAGAGTTGACTTTTGTTGACTTTTTCCAATTTTGGCTCATTTTGCTCATTTCTGCTCCTTTTTGCAGATTTCTCGAAATGGCAGGTCATTTTCCTCAGGGCAGAGGTGCTCCAGGTGCCGGGGGTGAGCCAAACATTATGTCTTTACGTCCGAGGATTCGGCCATTTATTCCCGAGAGGTATGACCCTCCGGCGCACATCCTTCCTCCGACCGTTTTCTACCACTTCACCGACTTTGATGAGCGAGCACCTGTAGATCTATTACTGCGGGAGCCAGAGTCCCACCTCTCTTATCAGGCACGAGAGGTATGTACTTCACTTTTACATTTTCTGCAATGTATTCTGCATTTTTCGTGCATTTCATGCTTTTGCTATGTATTTTTTATCTGCTCGTTCTGAACGCGTTCACACACCATACTTCTGCTTATTCTAGCACACAGCCCACAGCACAGTATTTTGTTAAGTCGACACGCAACCCAAGCACTTGAATTTCTGAACACACAGCTCACACTTTGATGATGAACACACAGCCCACTATTTGACGGTGAACACACAGTCCACTATTTTCTGAAATCTGAACACACAACCCAAACTTGTTGATTATGAACACGCAGCCCACTGTTTTTGAAGTCTGAACACACAGCTCAAACACTTGATGTTGAACACACAGCTCGAACTTTGAGATGAACACACAGCCCACTGTTTTGAAATTTGAACACGTAGCCTAAACTTTGATGTTGAACACACAGCTCACACTTTGATGATGAAAACACAGCCCACTGTTTTTGAAGCCTGAACACACAGCTCAAACACTTGACTTTCTGAACACACAGCCCAAATTTTGAGGTGAACACACAGCACGCACTGGTTGAGAGTTGAACATGCAGCCCAAACTGTTGTATTTCTGAACACGCAGCCCAAATTTTGAGGTGAACACACAGCACACACTAGTTAAGAGTTGAACACACAGCCCAAACTGTTGAATTTTTGAACACGCAGCCCAGATTTTGAGGTGAACACACAGCACACACTGGTTGAGAGTTGAACACGCAGCCCAAACTGTTGAATTTCTGAACACGCATCCCAAATTTTGAGGTGAACACACAACACACACTGGTTGAGAGTTGAACACGCAGCCCAAACTGTTGAATTTCTGAACACCCAGCCCAAATTTTGAGGTGAACACACAGCACACACTGGTTGAGAGTTGAACACGCAGCCCAAACTGTTGAATTTCTGAACACGCAGCCCAAATTTTGAGGTGAACACACAACACACAACACGCACAACACATACTGGTTGAGAGTTGAACACGCAGCCCAAACTGTTGAATTTCTAAACACGCAGCCCAAATTTTGAGGTGAACACACAGCACACACTGGTTGAGAGTTGAACACGCAGCTCACTGTCTTCGAAGTTTGAACACGCAGCCCGAATACTTGATGTTGAACACACAGCTCATGGCACTGTATCTGATTTAATTTGCATACAACTCATATACTTTATTTTGAAATTGAATACATGTGTTCATTCTGAATGCAGGTATTTTCCCGTGTTACACGAGGATATGGATCGATCATCGCCAGGGAGTGGTACACAGAGCTCCCAGAGGCCGTTCGCGATCTAGTTGACCAGGCAGGGTTCGGACCCTTCTGCACGGGGATATCACGTTATCCAGCGAGCAGGACCTTCATGGGCGCCCTCGTAGAGAGATGGTGGGACATCACCAACTCCTTCCATTTCTCAGCTACTGGGGACATGACTATGACCCCATTTGATTTTGCCGTGCTGACGGGCCTTGACATGGGAGGCTGGCCGATCCCCTACGACGAGGACATGGGTGAGTGGGAGGCTGCCTGGATTTATCTGTTGGGAGCTCGCCCATCGGTTGACAGATCTTCGGGCCGAGTCTGGTACACTTGGTTTTCCACACATTTCAGAGAAAGGGTACCTGAGACTCCCAAGGAGATAACGCAGTACACTCGAGGGTTTTTGATGTTCCTCCTCGGGACCACTCTGTTCTCCGATAGGGGGAACACCGTTGGACTTTATCTGCTGAGTGCTCTGGTAGACCTCTCGCAGGTCAGCCAATATGACTGGGGTCGCGCCGACTTAGCTACCCTCTACTGCTACATGAGTGTGACCTCCCGCGGACGGGGGAACATAGTTGGCGGCTATTGGAGAGCCTGGGAGGTACTTTCTGCCCTCTTGATTTACATTTCTGCTTGTCATTATCTATACATTGCACACACGGCACACTTTACATTCTGTACTTTGCATTCCGCTCTCAGCATTCTGCATTCTCTGTACATTCTGTATTCACATTTTGCACTCAGCATTCTGTATTCTGATGGCTATTGCCCTATTTTCCACAGCTATGGGTTTTTGCGTACTTTCCGACGCTAGCCCCGGACCTTGAGGTGGAGGTGCCTCTCATGATTCCTTACTTGCTTGTATTTGAGGGCCAGTACCGGCCGAGAGCTCAGGAGACTCTGCCCTACCTGCGGCAATTTTTTCATACAGTGCGGCCGACTGAGGAAATTCAGAACTCTCAATTCTTCATGCTTTCATCTTTGATTCATCTTGCACATTTACGATTTCTAATCAGCTTATGCATTGGTTATCCGCAGATCACATGGCAGCCCTGGGCGCCCTTTGGTGGAGATACCCGATTTCAGTTTGCTGGGGGATGGGCTGCTTCTCGGTACAGGATCCTATTTGAGGGGCTAGCTGGTAGGGCCTGGTTTCTGGGGGACCGCTTCATGCGCCAGACTATGGGCTTCCCCAAGCAAAGTGTCCCCGCAGCACCTCCGGACGATATGCAATCCACTAAGAGGCTCACTCCCCAGGAGGTCGACAGCACCATGTTGGGTATCGACGTATTTCTACATTTGGAGGAGGGGGAGTACGCGACTTACCGTCATACATACTTGATGCCTCCATTGACAGGTGTCCGTACTCCCACGAGGAGGTCTGCTGGCATGCCATCATCGAGTCGAGCTCGGGCTGCAGGTGTCCCTTCTACTAGCAGGGCCGGTACATCGAGAGGGGGGCTGGATTAGTCCCCCCGATTCCCCAACTTATCATCACGCCGGATGGCCAGATATTCCGATTAAGTTGAGAGGATGGCAATACGGGACTTCCTACCCGATTCCGATAGAGCCTCCTATGCCTGGTCACCCATACGTCAGAGATCCTGACTCGCCACCGGTATGCTTTACAGTTTTGATTTATCACTCAAATATTTGGACATTTATTCATTCACTGATAACTTACACTTGCATCTGCAGCCTCCCATCGAGTATACTGAGGGGTTGCTTGGGTTGGTGGCCTCACTCGAGGGTATGGTCCTGCGGAGAGAGACGCAGTTGTCCATCGTCGGCGTCGCGGTACTCTTTAGTTTTCTTGCATTTATCATACTTTTGATGACATGCTGAACTTGAACATTTCACTGCATTGATTGACTGTATGTGTAGAGCACATCTGACACACACCACATTCATGTATTGTATCTACATACACCCACTCTATGTAGTTTTCTTGCATCTGCATCTGATATACATACTTTGGCTGATGTATTCAAACTGCACTCTTTCTTTTCAGATGCCTCCGCTACATACTGGGCCACAGGCCGGGCCATCTAGGCCTTCTCGGGGAGCTGGGATAGGGGACTCGTCTCGCAGACGAGGCAGGCGCAGAGCACCTGTCATAGAGAAGGAGTCCAGCGAGGAGGAGGAGTCTGCGCATCCCCAGTCAGAGACATCTGCAGGCAGAGAGGATGACTCTGAGTTCGGTTCTGAGGGCGGAGGTGATGCCGAGGAGGGTTCCGAGGACAACCGAGGATAGCAGCTCCGATTCAGATGGTGGTGCTAGTGGAGGTGGTGTAGGGACTTTTCAGCCGAAGTGGACGAAGAGGGCCTCTTATTCTTGCACTTAAGAGCACTGATGCAGATGTTCCTGCTTTATTTGCCTTTTTTACTAGTAGTTGTAGCACATTGTACATTATTAGGCAGTTTTATTTTCTGTAAAACTTGTACCCTTGTTGTAAAATGTTGTAACAAAGGAAGCATGATGGAATGAAACAGCTTTTGTTCAAAAAGTGTTGTATTTTATATTCTTAGCATCGCATCGCATCATTTTGCACAAAAATAAGATTGAATGAAAATGAGCATTGAAAATTGCCAAGTCAGGTAGCGAACCGACGCAACAAACAAAACGACTTATCTTACTAAGAGACAACGAGACCTTAGCAAGCTTACAACTCGATAAGCAAATCCCGGAAATGTTGATAAACAAAGAACAACAATTTCAACGAACAAAACTCGACAACTCGATAAAACTTAACAACTCGATAAACTTAACAACTCGACTTGATAAGCAAAACTCAACAACAACTCGATAAACAAAACTCAACAACAACTCGATAAACAGACGTATCTTGGACGATCGGGGTGACGGAACGCATCCGAAACAGAGGAAAACTTGCACCTTCAACACCCCCAATGCATGGAAATGCTAGGAACTTTCTTCTAGAGACTAGGATAAGACCTAAGCCACACTTCTCTCCATGGCCGACCACCTAAGGAAGCTGGCCGACCAGCTCTTTCCATTGGAGACCAAGGGGTGGTCGGCCTACCAGAAAAGGTGGTCGGCCGACCACCTGGTTTGGCAACCACCAGTTTTTCGACACGTGTCCCCCGAACAGTGCCTTATCCTCTTTAAAAGTTCCAGCCTTGTGGTTCATTCATTTCATCTCAGTTTTGCATCAAAATGGAGGCGTTCCTCATCCAAAATCTCACAGCTTGGATTGCTTCTCTGGATGGCTCGGAAAAGTTGAACTTCCGGGGCTTCGGCTTGAATGCACTATTCACGCTGGGCCGTACTCCGCTGCATCTTCCTTTCCTCCATGCCGCGGCAAGGTTTTGGAATCCGGTAACACACGTCATTAGCTTTAGCGGGCAAGAGATGTGTCCTACTTTCGAGGATTTCCAAGCTTTGATGGAGGCCGAGCGTAATGAAGAGATCTTGTCTCAACTCCGATTCGGTCATGTCCAAGCACTTTGCATGATGCTCGATCATTGATTCACGACGGGGAGCTGGACATCCCAAGCTTGGTTTGCTGGTTTTTTGATGCTGGTGACCGTGGCGACCATCATTGGTAGGGCTATCGGCGACACGCGCTTTGCCTATGCTTGCTATCTCATTTCTTGCTTGCCCTAGGCTTCGATGGATTCAGTGTCCGGTTGATCGAGGTTGCCCAAGGTTTGAAGGAGGGCAAGAGCTGCATTGCCATGACATTGGCTGAGACATTGATGAGCTTAGACGCTTTTCATCGCCGGGAGATGGCTAGGCTTGCGGGGAGCCCATTACTATTGCAGGTAATGTTTCCCACCCAATCTCACATATGTATTGCTCACATCACTCGGCCCTCAGGCTCGGTTTTTCTCACAAAACCCTTTTCTTACTTTTCTCTCATCGTACATCTCTCTATTCTTTATTCTCTCATTTTTCATCCCTTCCCAGGTATGGTTGATGGACAAGTTACAGATTGTGGAGTCTTGCCCAGCATACTCAATTCGCGGCTACTTTTTTTGACAACGCCTGGTCGATGCCCTGGATGAGGGGTGGTGGTACAACTGGATGTGCAGCTTGTCTGTAAACCACATCACTTGGCACTGCCCTTGGCTCAACCTGCCGGCAATGAGTTACAACATGACCTGTCAACCTGGGATTCAATTGATTGGCATGACACACTGTGTCTTCTATTTTCCGTTCCGGTTCCGACGCCAGTTCGGACATGATCAGACTTGCCCGCCAGAGGGGATAGAGTACCCTGCTGCATTCCCAGCCCGAGGTGCACAGCTTGCCCGGTATGCCACAGCATGGAGGACTAGAGAGCTCCTGGGCCCCGCTCCCACTTTTGGTTGCACATTCTCTGATGAGTACATAGATTGGCTCAATGAAGAGGCACAGATGGGGCCCAACTTGGCGTCAGAGGCTTCAACCAGCTCTGGGAGGGGGCGTAGGAACACCTGACTTATCTATGCCCCAGATTTATTGCTTTATTAGTACTTTCAAGTTTTCTTTATGATTGTAGCCAAAAGCAACTTCAATTTGTATGCAAGAGCAGGAGAACTCTGTATTGAAATCAATGAAATTGAAGGTTGTGGGTACTGAAAATTTTTCGCTTTGGTCCAAAAATGGTCTAAGTTGTAAAAAGATTAATTTTGAACAAAGTCAACTTTTATTAAAACTTTTCAAAACCATTTTCGATATGGATCAAAACTGGACACGCCTGAAATCTGTCACTGAGATGCACAACCTCGGATCCTAGCAACTGGAAAGTTGCCTCTAGTCTGAATAGTACCGCGGCATTGCACAGCAACGGAAAGTTGCCCCTAGTCTGAAAAGCACTGCACCGGAGATCATAACCGAACTCTTGAATGCTGAATAGACAAAGATGGCCGAGATGATCAAATGGACAAAGTTGATCAGGGAAAAGTTTATGGCTGAACTTCAGGATGAAGTTGCCTACGTATCCCAAAGATGGGAATCAAGCCTTACATAGTTCAAGCCCGGGTTCACTCGAGTATTTTCACTCTCCTTTTACGCTCTAACTTTTGCTAAGGCCGTCCTTTGTGGGTTTTCAACCTTGCGAGCTCAGTTTTTATCATTTCAAAAATTTTTTGTGCTCTAACTTTTGCCTAGGTCGCTCTTTCGGGTTTTCGGCCTAGCGAGCCTCTCAGGGGTAATATTTCTTCAACTTGTCCATGTTGATCGGTTGGGAGAACTCTAGGCCATCTAGGTCCATCAGAACCACAGCTCCACCTGACCAGATACACTTAATGATGTAGGGACCAGTCCCATTGGGTCTGAACTTGCCCCTTGGGTCATGGATGGGAGCTCAGTTGTCCTTGAGCACCAAATCTCCTTCTTTTAGATTTCTGGACTTAACTTTCTTGTTGAAAGCCCTGGCAATTCTGCGCTGATAACCTTGAACATGGTACAGTGCTTTCAGTCTGTGCTCGTCAAAGAGCATGAGTTCTTCAAATCTACTCTGTTGCCAATCTGCTTCGGCTATCTGACACTCAGCAAGCACTCTCAAAGACGAAACCTCAATTTCAATAGGTAGAACGGCCTCTATCCCATAAACCAATGAATACGGAGTCGCCCCAGTAGAAGTCCTAATTGAGGTCCGGTAGCCCCACAGAGCAAACGGCAGCTTATCTGGCCAATCCCGGTAGGTTTCCACCATCTTCTGCAATATGTATTTGATATTCTTGTTGATGGCCTCGACCACTCCATTGGTCTGCAGCCGATAGGTGGATGACTTATGAAAAGCCACATTGTATTTTTCTAACAAATCAATCACTTCCTTCTTGAAATGGGACCCGTTATCTGAAATGATCTCGTTCGGGACCCCGTAGCGACAGATGATGTTGTTTCTGATGAATTTCGCAACATGTGAAGCCTTCAACATCGCATAGGATTGGGCCTCAACCCACTTTGTGAAATAGTCTATCGCGACCAGGATGAACTCATGCTCATTCGACCCCTTCAGAGTGACAGCCCCGATCACATCGATTCCCCAAACTGAAAATGGCCATGGCGAAGTCATAGCTTCGACGGCGGGATGTTCATGCGGTTTGCATGGATCTGACATTTGTGGCATCGCCGAACAAAGCCGATACAATCCTCCTCCATGGTGGACCAGTCGTAACCCTATTTGAGGATCTTCCAAGCTAACATTACCCCGTTCATATGTGCTCCACATTCTCCTCCATGGATGGCCTTCATCAGGCTCTTCGATTCTTCGGCATCAACGCACAACTTATGCATTCCCAGATGACCTCTTTTATACAGTTTACCCCCACAGATGATGAACTAAGCAGCCATTCTTCTGATTGCCCTTTTATCCTTGGCATTTGCCCCTGGTGGATACGCTTCTTTTTCCAAGAAATTCCAAATATCATAATACCATGGGTTCTCATCTTGAACCTCATCTATAGCAGCAATCGACTCGTAAGCCAGCACAAATTTCTGGTCGATAATGACTGGACGCATCCGGACTCCAAACGGGATGTCTATCATGGAAGATAGAGTTGCTAGTGAATCTGCGAACCTGTTGTTCTCTCTTAACAGATGAGCAAAGTTTAACTTCTCAAACCGAGGAATTAACAAGTCTAAGGTCTGGTGATACATAATCATCTTTTCTTCTTTGACTTTCCAATCTCCTTTCGCTTGAGATACAACAAGGTTCGAGTCCCCGATGACGTCCAACCGTTTTGCCCCTAATTCCAGGGCTGCTTCTAGACCGGCAATGCATGCCTCATATTCTGCTTTGTTGTTCGAGACTTTGAACAGGAGTTTGAATGCTAGAGGGATACGGGAGTTGTCGGGTGCTATCAGCAACACTCCTATCCCATACCCGGACTGGTTTAACGCTCCGTCAAAGTACATCGTCCAAAACTCGTCGTCGATATGTAAAATGGCCTCATCTGGGAATAAGTACTCGACTGCTTCACCCCCTTCCACTGGATGATCGGCTAAGAACTCTGCTACCGCTCTTCCCTTGACTGACTTGCGCGTCACATATTTCATATCGAATTCGGAAAGCAACAGCAACCAACGAGCTAGCCTACCCGTAAGTGCCAGTTTCTCGAAGAGATATTTGATGGGATCTAATCTCGAAACCAACATTACAGAGTGAGCTAACAGGTAGTGCCGCAGCTTCCTGGTAGCCCATACCAAGGCTAATAAAGTCTTTTCCAACGGTGTGTAGCGAGTTTCATACTCCAACATCTTCTTGCTCAGGTAGTAGATGGCTCTCTCCACTTTGTCCTCTGATTCTTGCGCAAGCATGCAACCCATTGTAGTCTCAGTTTCTAAAAGATACAAAATCAACGGTCTCCCCGGCTCTGGTGGTGACAACACGGGCGGGTTCTGTAAGTATTCCTTGATCTGTTCAAAAGCAGCTTGGCATCGGCCGTCCCATTGAAATTTCTTTCCTTTCTTCAGGAGGCCAAAAAGTGGTTCACAAGTCAAGGTTAATTTTGAGATAAACCATTTTATGAATTGCACTTTACCCAGAAAGCCTCGCACCTCCTTTTCAGTCCTTGGTGGTGGCATTTCTAAGATGGCCTTGATTTTGGAAAGGTCGACTTCGATACCTCTCTATGTAATAAGAAACCCCAACATTTTCCCTGCTGTAACACCAAACGTACACTTCTGAGGATTCAGCCGCAATCGAAATTCTCTGATCCTTTGGAAGAACTTTTGCAAGGCGGCGTAGTGGCCCTCTCTTTCTTTGGACTTGACAATCATGTCATCCACATACACCTCAACCTCTTTGTGGATCATGTCATGCAATATCGTGGTCGCGGCCCGTTGATATGTAGCTCCAGCATTCTTCAACCCAAATGGCATCACTCTGTAGCAGTAGGTCCCCCACGGGGTGGTGAAAGCAGTCTTCTCCTGGTCCTCGGGTGCCATTACAATCTGATTATAGCTTGAGAAACCATCCATAAACGAAAGCAAAGCATGCCCCGCTGTGAAGTCCACTAACTCATCGATATGCGGCAAGGGGAAGTCGTCCTTCGAACTAGCTCTATTCAAGTCCCTGAAATCCACGCATACCCGGATCCTACCATCTTTCTTCGGCACCGGAACGATGTTGGCCAACCAAGTTGGGTATTTGGATACCAGCAGGAAACCTGCGTCAATTTGCTTGGTGACCTCTTCTTTGATCTTGAGAGCCCAGTCCGGGCGGATCCTTCTGAGTTTTTGTTTAACGGGTCAGGCCTCGGGTCAAGAGGGATCCGGTGCTGTACAATCTCAGGATCGATTCCAGGCATGTCTTCGTAGGACCACGCGAAAACATCTTTGAAATATTTTAATAAAGTGACTAAGCACTCGCGTTCCTCTGAAGACAACGTGGACCCGATCTGGACCAGCCGCGGGTCCTCCTCAGTACCAATATTCACAGTAGTGATTTCATCCATTAAGGGTTTAACAAACCTTTCCTGCTCTTGTTTAATTAAGCGTTACAAAACCGGAGGAATTTCCTCCTCGTCATTTTCATCAAAATTTTGAAAGTCTGAGTTAATGCAATAAATCAAGGGCACAGAAAAGTACTCAGAAACCACAGCCACATCATTCTCATTAAGCACATCCAAATCGTCCGATTCGTCGGTTACAATAGACTCAAAAGAGAAAGAAAAAGACGACCTGGACAGGACTGTGGTATCTGAGTTATCACCCCTTGGAATACCGGACTCAGACTCAGTCGAGCTGGAACCTGATTCTGACTCAACAGACTCGGTGGAATCAGATTCCGGCTCACTACCTGACCCGGTGCTGCTTGACAAGAATGCCTCTTCATACTGCCAAATGAGAGAGGGTGCGATAGATGCATCCAAAATGTTTGTAGGTAGGCCTGCAGCCGTTTCATTCCCGATCACACATATCGAGAAGTTATCCCCCAAGCACTTCTGTTCGATCGGAGGATCTGAAAGTAGACACGCCAGCGTTACCCCCATTTCACTTTCGGCGTCCTCAGACTCCACTTTCTTGCTCTGCTCAGCCTCAGCTAATGGGTCCGTCTGCTCTTCGGCAACGTCATCCCCGGATAACTGTAGGTCAAAGAAAATCTCAAACCCTGGCACACGGCGCTTCTCTTCGTTTATCCACGGCTCTGGAAAGCCACAAAATGGAAAGTCCTCCCCCTCCCAGACAAAGCGTCCGTTTAGGGTACCCTGGATGGGTCGGTGCATTAGCTCAAAAGGCTTCCCCGCCTGCTTCGCTCTGGCTCTCCTAGCCATCTCCTTACCTTTCCTTATCCAATCCTCTTTGGTGGGCAGATAACCCAAGCCAAAGGTGTGTGGTTTGTGTGGCACTTCGGCCAACGCTGCAACGTCGTTCTGGCCGCTCTTTCCGAATCCCATCCCAGGGATGTGTTGAAGCTTGTTCATGAGGTATACTGATTGTGCGCTAACAGACACCCCCTCATTAATAGCTAAGATGTTCTGCACGACCCGGGCCTCAGCCAGGGTAAAACCCGACATGAATACATCCTCCATACCGTGCTCAATTTCCAAAACTGGCGTAGATACTTCTGGCGGTGGATGGATCGACGAATTTCCAAAAACGATGGCTACTCCCTTCCCATAGGGGTATTTCACCATCTGATGCAAGGTGGACAAAACTGCCTTTACTTGGTGCAACCATGGCCGCCCCAAAAGTAGATTGAAGGTCGCAGGAACTTCTAAGATGTGAAAGTCTACCTCATGCTGTCCCGGCCCAACCTTGGTCTGAATTTTCACTGTCCCCATTACTTCTCTGCTTGTGTTATCATATGCCCGAATCACCTGGGCTATCGGCACAAAGTCTGCGGTCTTTAAACCGATCGTATATGCAGTCTTTGCCGAGCACACATTGATGGCGGACCTTGTGTCGACAAGCACCACAGGTACCTATTTGTTTCTGCACTCCACAGAGATGTAGAGTGGCTTGTTATGGTTCGCACCCTCAGGTGGCAATTCTTTGTCGGAGAAAGTTAACATCGGGGTAGCCCCTCCCGAAAAAACTAAGCCCACCAGCTGTTCAGGTGTGGTGTCTATTGAGAGCTTGGCCTTGTCCATGGCCGATAAGACAGCTTGTCGATGCACTCGCGATGCCATAAGCAGTCCCCAGATGGAGATGTCTGCCTGTATCTTTTTCAACTGCTTCAGTACAGCCTCTTCTTCGAGTTTCTTCTCTTTCTGTTTCTCAGCCTCCTTATCTTTCCCAGACACCTCTGGTTGATCTAGATGTGGGGGCTTGAAATACCGCCCACTTCTAGTCATATGATCGACTTCGCCGATGTACCAGGTATCGTCTGGCTGGTTGCTCCCCCAATCCTCATCCGTGTGGGCAAGACATAGATCATCGTCTTCCCACCACATTCCGTCAGCAGCCAACAGACACCTGTCCGACTCCGATACAATTTTACTCGCAGTACTTTCCGTCCACATGCTCGCAGCATTTTCTATCCTCGTGTACACAGCACTTTCAGTCCCCTCAGGGGCCTTAGCTTTCCTGATTCTCTCAGAATCCCCGAACCTTTCTTGTTCCAACTGCGTCAGTACAGCTGGTTGTTCAACACTTCCCGCATTCACAATGCCCAAGTCCTGAGCAAAATTCTTAGCACCGGCGATGCGTTCTGATTTCCGGCCCTTCCGGCCACAACTGATGTTCTTGCCCCTGCCGGGCCCCGTTCCAACTCAGTTTCGTCGACAACATCTGGTAGGTCATCAAGCCACCCGGTGACCTCTGCTGACTCCTCAAAATCTGACCAGTTGACTACCATGCCCTCTAGATCTTGTTCATTAAAAAATTGGAGGTTAGCAAAGTCCCCTTCCATAGCTGCCAACTCATCTATCCTCTGACCAGATTCATCCCCCTGTATCACACAAAGCTCTGCCCCTGCCGGCAATTCCACATTTGGCCCAACCTGGCCTACTGATAGAATGTAGTCACTCGGACTGTATACCTCCTCAACAAAACTCCCAAATTCCTCAGATTCTGACTCAACAATCCCATTCTCCCCTGAAATCTCCCTTGTTCTGTCTTCGACAGTCACCACCATTGGTTTGGGTTGGGTTATGTAGATGTCCAACATGCACAAGTCAGTGCAGTCAGGAATGAGCACCTCTGGCTTGGGTAGGTGGGATGGGGTGATATATATGCTAGGATCGTAAGACACGACCCCAGTCTGGATGAAGTTGATACGTTTGGGGGGTGGAGCTTGGTTGTGCGGTGGGAGAGAGTTTGTTGTGACATTGGGTTTTTCTGGAGGCATAATCACTTGCTTGTCAACGAGGTCTTGAATCTCATGACACAATCTAAAACATTGGTCAGTGTCGTGACCATGTTGTTAGTGATATGCGCAGTATTTTGCTGGGTTATGAGAGGGAGGGAGTGGGTTTGGCAATGGCCTCGGCTCCAGGGGCTTTAAGTGCCCTTTCCTGATTAATACCCCCAGAGCCTTGGACAGGGGCATATATAATGGGGTGAAGGTTCTCTGGCCTCGAGGTTGGTATTTGGTGGTTTGTGTGTTGCTTCCGGACGCGCCGGAGAAAGGTGTAGCTGCCATGGGTCTTGGAGGGGGAATGGTAGTGACCATGCTTACTTTTGAAGCTCTAGCATTTGCGACATTACTGGTGCCTGTATTGTTGTTGCGGTTGAAGGTTCTTCTGGGTTGCTCTCTGTCATTATCAATCAAGCCCTGCTTCAAGGCATCCTCAATCTGTACTCCTATCTCATGCAAATCTGAAAAGGTACGGAAAGGGAGCACGATCATTTTCTGCATCAGCTTAGGCTGGAGATTGCGCACAATCATCCGGATTTGATCTTTATCAGTAGGCCTTAGAGTCATCATTGAGGCCTTTGCCCTCCACCTAGCTACGAACTCCGAAAAGCTCTCCTTAGGCTCCTGCCTTGTTGTCTCAAGATCACAGGTTGTAATCTCAATTTGCGTGTTATAGGAGTACTGTGCAATGAAAGCCTCGGCCATCTCATCCTAGTTCCGCTTAACATCGTCTTCTAATTTTGCGTACCAGATGGCGGCCACACCCGACAGGGTCCGGCCGAATAATGAAAGCTTCTGCGGTCTGGTGAGGCCCATCGGCCGTAGTATATCTGAGAACAACCGGAGATATACCATGGGATCCCTAGATCCGTCAAAGCGATCAATTTGTGGCATTTTGAACCTATCTGGCAGCGTCACAGCCACGTCAGTGTACCTATCCTCAATGTCTGGGATAGACTTTACCCCTTGGGATTTCTTGAACAACTTCTCGAGGTTGCTCAATTTTAACGTTGTATGGTCGACCTCGAACTCAAAGGGAGAGTCCGGTTGATTGATAGGCGTAGGCGCTTTAGATAGTTGAGGTAGAATCGGGGGCAGAGCCGGTCTTGTCGGAATATCCGTATCTCCCTGGACATTTGGTGCCTCCCCGGGCGCTGGAACTCCTGGTGGGGGAGGAGCTTGGTGTGAAGCAGATGCCCCGGTTTGTTGTTGCAGCCTGGCAATTAACTCTGCCTGCTGGGCCATGATCTCGGCCTGTTGTTTGGCAAATTCATCTCGACGAACAGCGTCCTGCTGCATGGCTCTCATGGTCTCCTGCATCTGACGCATCATTTCCTCAACTCCTATCGTTCCTGCCATACTGCCCTGATCTATCTGAACTACCGGTAGGTCTATCTCTGGAGTAACCTCGGGAAGCTCAACCTGACTGTTCAAAGTCCACCGATCTGGCAATCTCTACTCGGATACACTACGTTTTCTCGACCTCCATCTGATAACCGGGGGTAAGGAATAAAACACTGGTTGTCCGTCGACCAGATCCTCAGATCGATTGAGTCGGCGACCTCTTGTCCAGAGTGCTTGGGAAATATCTGCTTGGTTTGAAGCAATTGTGCTAAACTACCCTAGGAAAAAGATAAATAAAGCAATAATAAGGAAATAAACAACCAGACAAATGGACAGCATAACAGCATAAATAAACACAACACACAATCGGGTATAGTAACACGCAGTTGATAAGCTGAATACACTGTTCTCAGACACTGATCATTGTTCCCAATTCACTGCCCCCAAAACTGAATCTGATACCCGCAGATAACTAATTCCAAAACTACTGAACTGGTGCCCGCAGACCTGATACCCAAACTTGTAAACTGATACATGCATTCCTGTAGAGACGCACTCTAAAAGCACATAGCAAACAAGTGAGAGCCAAAACACCCCTATGTTGGGGTAAGGTTTCCCTGTCCTATTTTGTCAGGAGCTAGGGTTTCACTACGCACGTAGCGGTTTCAAAAAACCTATAATCGGGTAAGCAACCTGTCCTAGCTTGGAATGGTCACTATGGATTCCGAATATGCACTAGGTCGAATGGTCAAAAAGGGTGCCCCGGTAAAAATTGGGGTTTGTGTTCCCGTCGTGGCAAAGCCCGCAACCGCTCAGCCTTACGACACGCTTCTTGAAGCGAGCCCCCGGCAAACCGTTCAGGAATAGCATACGGCAAACACGGTGTCCTAGGCACACCAATGCAAATAATACATCAACATTTTCATAGGTGAGCGATTTATTTATCCAACTACACCATTCAATCTCATAATTTTCCAATTTCATGATGCTCAACTCAATTTCATATTTTCCCAAATTAATTATTCAACATACTTAGGGCATTTTTCCCCTTTTTCTCAACGTCGACCCAAAGGTCCAAGTATCATCAATAAACATCAATAACCTCATTTTAAGACCCATATACACATGTATAGTTCAAAAGGACCAAAACCCCTTGTAGACGTCCCCGAACGTCCCGGGAGGGAATCCCGTTTTGTTCATTTGGGCTCACTAAAGTTCAGGACTCAGTGTCACGGTCCTGTATCTAATCTCGCAAAGTGCAATGCAAGACCAATAAATCACTAAAGAGTCCAAATCCGGCAAATCGTTTTGAAAAACAGATTTTTAGAAAGAAGTGCCAAACATGGACTGCTTTGCCAGATACAGAGTCGCCACCTAAATATTTTATTTTTGGGAAATTTAGGAAACCCTGACTCGTGCATAAGGCCATGTGTCCGTCATCACCAAAGTTGCCTCGGCTCGGGAACTTGCGTACGATTGGGGAAGGTCACTTCGTGAGCACCCTCGCTCGCCCGATCAAAGATCGGCCTCTACTAATCATGATATCGAGTTTTGAAAACATTATGTGCTCTTATTCCAGTTATTAGCCTAAAATTACTATGTGATGCGCACAACATACAAGTATAGACTGGATCGCCTGAGTTGGAACAAAACATCCTCATGTTTGTTTTTGAAAGATGGTTTGATGGTGCTACTCGCAAGTAGGTGAAAACACGGGTTTCAACGAATTATTCCAATTCAAGCAACCCAACCTTCATCCACAAGCATTCACGCAATTACATCACATAAGCACATAGCCTCATGGTAAGCATGCTATCATGGCAGTCACTCACACGCATGCAAGGGTGCTAAAGCATAAATACTTACCGAGTACTCCAAACCAAAGAAAGAAGCTAATTAGAAATCATGCATGAATCCTAACTATGCCGAAATGTATAATGCAACACATGCAAAAATGAAACTAAGATAGGCTCGGCTATTCTAAAATGGCATATGAAATGCAACAACTGATACACGTATTCAATTTGGAATTGAAATACAATGCAGTTAGCATGATGCGTCGAGCCCGGTGCATGCAATACAGATGAATGAATGCAAACATACGAACATATAGATGTGTGGGGAAGTGGTTTGGAAATACTCCTCAAATCCTGGAAGACGCCAATGATCCTCAGCTAGTCACCTGCAAAGATACAAATACTCCGGACGGGGGTGCCGGAATTAGCCCTCCGACGGACAAGTTAGTTCCTGAACTCAAGAAAGCTTGTTCACTAAGTTTTTAGAATTGATTCTTACATACCTTTACCAATCTGAAGCTCTTGTATTTATATCCACTCTCTGGACCTCGGGGCCAGAGTCTACTTTTTTATTTATTATTCTTTCATTCGTCCTGATATGCCTTCTCAAGTCTATTCGGCCTTAAGAACGTATTCGGCGTCCTAGTTGAGCAGAATGGAGCCGTTCAGTTCCCGGCTCCTCGGGTGTACCAGATTTCGTTCCTCTATTTATTCGGCTCCCACAATTGCCCCCCAAGCGTTCCGTCAATGACAATTGGGTGAAATGCTTGGTTCCGATTTTCAAATACTCTGAACCGAAGTTTGGGGGTTAGACTTATCATGCGGACGTTTAATTACTCCCCCTTTAATCGTCGTCTCAACTTCCCGCCCCTTTGTACACGCCTAATTATTATGATTTGAAATCTGATGTCCTTTCGAATCCGTGTTCTATGATGCTGGTTGCTGGGTGGCTCTTCGAATCGCTCTTGCAATTTTTCCCATCCGTGATACTCTCTTTGTTTTTATAAGTTTTCCTCTCCCCTGCTCTGAAGCTTTTCCTAGTTTGTTTATTCCATCGCATGTTCCTATAGTCAGTAGGTTATGGCGAAACATTTGAAAGACCTCCTTTCGTCAAATCGAATTGCTGGCTTTAGACGCCATTTCTCTATCCCTGACGATGTCCACCTGTCGTTTGTGGCTGACGGCACTCTTGACATGGAGAGGTAGGACGAATCCACGATTGTCTTTCCCTTTTGTCAATCGCAGAGGGTGGAGTCCGCTTTCCCCTTCACCCGTTTCTGAGGGCTGTTCTTCGCCATTGGGATTTGATCCCTTCCCAGCCCAATGTGAATTTCTTTAGAATTATCATGGGGGTCGTAGCGCTGAACCGTTGCCTTGGAATTAATCTTGGCATTCCTGCCATTCGGCACTGTTATGCTTTAGCCAAGTCCTCTGGTCGGCACGGGCGTTACTTCCTCAGAGCTAAGGATACAGATCATCAGTTGATCACTATGCTTTCCAGCTCCGGGAAACGAGTTGATGATGTCATGGTCGTTGTCCGCGGCAACTGGGAGTTCGGCGAAGGGGAGGATCGTGTCGATCCTATTCCTAGACGTAGGGGCGAACCAGGTCGCCGAATGCCCTCCTGCTCGTATTATGTGTTCATATTTGCCATACCCTGTTTTCTTGAGTCTTGCGGCTTGTCTTGTGCAAGGAACGATTTGAAAAAAGTCCAAGCTTCAACTGACGACGCCGTCCTTTCGGACATTAGGATTGCTCTTAGTTATTTCGGCCGTCACAGTCTTCATAAGCAGGGAAGAGCAGCTCGCGTTTTGCTTTGCTACGAGCCTACATATACAACCTTTTCAGCTGCGGAAAACATACCGATTCCAAAGGGGGAGGATTTTCTCGTCGCTCGTATTTTATCCGACTTCAAAAACTTGAGACAGGTAGGTTTTGAAGGGTCCGATTCGGAGAATATCGAAGTATCCCATACTGCCGAATCAGATCAGTCCGAGGCCGAATCTGAGGAGGTATTGGATTCTGCCGATCCTCCCTCTACTTCGGGGCGGGGGAACCTTTCTGTTGACGACGTTCCTCAGCGTACAGACAATCTTCCCATCTCGAGACCCACTAACATGGCTGGGTTAAGCCTGACAAAGCTTGCTAAGAAGGCGAATGCGGAGAGGTTAGCCGCACGGCGAAGAGCGGAGGGCCTTTCGACCGAACCCTCAACATTCCCTCCCAGTTACCGAATCGAGATCCTTAGAAATTGTTGAGGAGGCGGCAACAAATAAGTATGCTGAATAGGCATCGGTTGGAAGAGCCGTTCAGGATGTTGAGGGAAAGGCGGAGAAACGCGCTCGGGATCGTGAGGTCGGTTTAGAAGATCACGGCGGCAAACGTCCTCGAATGGAGGGATCGAGTGAGGTTGTGCCCTTTGTGATTCGACCGATGGTAAGAAACATGCCGGTTCCTTCGGATGCCTCGGCGCTTAAAGACCCAGAAGTCGCATTCGGCGTGGCAACGTCTTTGTCGTTGCCGTCTGATATGGAGGCTTTCCAGTTGGAACCGGATCTGAATGCGACAATGTTAGCCGCGCAGTCGGCCCTTTTGGTGCGTATTCTGATTTTTCTTTTACTTCGTCCAAACATTGTTCACGTTACGTTTTTTGTTTGAATTTTTCTTTTGCAGACCGTTGGTAGAATAGCCGATGTAGGCCGACGCCATCTCGACGCCGTCAAGCAGATTAGTCGTTTACGAAAGCAAGTTGAGGGCCAGAGGAAAAGGGCCGAGGACGAATTTTTAAGAGCAAACCAGGAGGCTTCTCGGGCAGAGGCCGCGGTAGAGAAAGCTCGTGATGCGGATAAGTTGAGAGCGGAGGCCAAGAAGAAGGCCGACGATATGGAAGCTGCACTTGGCTTGTCCCAAAAGGCAGTTATCAGGCTAGAGGCTGAGTTGGCTGAAATGAAGGCAGCGAAAGTGCTTGCCGATTCAAAAGTTTTCGAAGCCGGGAAGGAGGCTGGGCTCGCCGAGTATGTGGACCAGGTCTCTCGGTTTGAGAATCGGGGCTTCAAACATGGTTGGCACAAGGCCCTTGCTGCAGCTAGAGTTTCGCTAGATATGCCAATACCGTATGAGCAAGTGGACATCGATCCGTTGGAGACTAATTCCGAGGGTTGATCTTTACGATACACAATTGTTATGATTTCAAGAAAGTACTTTTGCCGTTTGTTTTTGTTATTTCGTATGTGTTTATCAGACATGTTTCATGCGGGCTGATAATAAAATGTTATGATACAGAAATGGACGTCGATATTCTTTTGTAGTTATAAAATGTTATGAATTCTGCTCAATGTGCTGATATTTCCGTCATTTTATGGTGATATTTCTTAATGGATCTATAATCTGCCCTTGCCTGGGCCAGGGCGCGAGCGTGAAGAGCCGGACGGTTCACACTCGTGGGCTGGCCGAGGCATCTTTGAAAAGGCGGCCGATTAGATTAATAAATCTGCCCTTGCCTTGGCCAAGACGTGAGCGTGAAGAGCCGGAGGGTTCACACTCGTGGGCTGGCCGAGGCATCTGTGAAAAGGCGGCCGATTAGATTAATAAATCTGCCCTTGCCTGGGCCAGGGCGCGAGCGTGAAGAGCCGGACGGTTCACACTCGTGGGCTGGCCGAGGCATCTGTGAAAAGGTGGCCGATTAGATTAATAAATTTGCCCTTGCCTTGGCCAGGGCGCGAGCGTGAAGAGCCGGACGGTTCACACTCGGGCTGGCCAAGGCATCTGTGAAAAGGCGGCCGATTAGATTAATAAATCTGCCCTTGCCTGGGCCAGGGCGCGAGCGTGAAGAGCCGGACGGTTCACACTCGTGGGCTGGCCGAGGCATCTGTGAAAAGGCGGCCGATTAACTAGAGTGTAATGCAACAACAGACTTCACTACGAATAAATCGGCTTTCATTTTGAATGCCCGTCTTTGGTTGTAAAATATTTTGATTGTAAAACGTTTCTAGTTCAAACGTGTCGATTCATTTTATGGGAATATTTGGATTTTGATTAGAATATTTTGCACTGCATGGTATAAACGTTGAGAAATGCATTAGTGGGCCCCAAGGCGTCATGCCCTAAAGGGCGCTCCGAATCCGGAAACTTATTCTGGTCAATCGTGACATCCACGAAGGGCGCTCCGAATCCGGAGACTTATTCGGCCCTAAGGCGTCATGCACCAAAGGGCGCTCCGAATCCGAAGACTTAATCGGCCCTAAGGCGTTATGCCCCAAAGGGCGCTCCGAATTCGGAGACTTAATCGGCCCTAAGGCGTCATGCCCCAAAGGGCGCTCCGAATCCGGAGACTTAATCAGCCCTAAGGCGTCATGCCCCAAAGGGCGCTCCGAATCCGGAGACTTAATCGGCCCTAAGGCGTCATGCACCAAAGGGCGCTCCGAATTCGGAGACTTATTCGGCCCTAAGGCGTCATGCACCAAAGGGCGCTCCGAATCCGGAGACTTGTTCTGGCCAATCGTGACATCCACGAAGGGCGCTCCGAATCCGGAGACTTATTCGGCCCTAAGGCGTCATGCACCAAAGGGCGCTCCGAATCCGGAGACTTCTTCTGGCCAATCGTGACATCCACGAAGGGCGCTCCGAATCCGGAGACTTATTCGGCCCTAAGGCGTTGAGCTCAAACATGTAAAAACACGAAATCTTGCATTACAACGACATGGGTACAAGTATCAAGCCCACAGGTCGGGTCATTGATAAAATTTACGTAGATGTGTTGAATTCCACGGCCGTGGCAGGCTTCTTCCAGACATGTCTGAGAGCCGATATGCCCCTGTGCCTGCAACGGAATCTATCTGATAGGGGCCGTCCCAGTTCGGACCAAGCTTTCCATCGGCCGGCCTCCGGTCGGCTGGTAGTACCTTCTTTAGGACCAGTTCTCCTGGATTGTAGCGACGCAACTGAACTCGCCAATTGTATGACTTAGCGAGCTGCTGCTGATAACGTGCCATGGATGCTAAGGCGCGGTCTCTTCGTTCTTCAATCAGAACCAGGTCCAGGGCGAGCATCATGTCATTTCGGCCCGTGTCAAAGGCTTGCGATCTGAGAGTTGGTAAGCCGATCTCTAGGGGTAAGATTGCCTGGATTCCGAAGCATAGGGCAAACGGCGTTTCTCCGGTAGATCGTCTTGGCGTTGTACGATGGGCCCATAGTACACTCAGCAACTCTTCAACCCATCTGCCTTTGGCACTCTCCAGCCTCTTTTTGATGCCGTCCAAGATGGATTTGTCACACCCCAAACCTGCCCCTAAAAGTTTGGGCATGACCTATTCATAAATGGACATGTAACCTGATGTGCAAACCTATGGGGCCTTATCGGAAGCATGAAACACAAACATAATATAGATACAACATGTACCATTGAGCTATTTCTAATATGCCAGGATCTCATGCGTCATGTACTTCAACAAAAATAGGCAAGTTTAAAACTAAATCTCTGGATGTTGGTTACTACACACATTACATTTACAGTCCCAGCCCCATGATTGGGCGTAAACAAAAATAACATGAAAGTTATGTACAACAACCTTAGATGGCACTCAACAAAAAAAAATGCACTAACATCTTCATGGTTTCACCAAAAATGGATGGCTTGGTATAGTGCCTGGACATGTAAAGGTTGACAAAAGGAAGCGGCATCCTGAGCTAGGATTAACCACCTGGTGGGTGACCTACAGAAACAGACAAAACTGAAAGTGAGCCGGGCTCAGTGAATAGTAATATATAAATGAAACATTGGGTAACTTGAACAGATGACATAACAATACATTAGTCTGGTTCTACAATGCATACATAATGGCCTTAGGCCTAATCTTGTAATGAACTTGGTGGCTATAAGCCCTTGGAAATGGTGGCACTATGGCCCTTGAAACTTGTTGGCACTATGGCCCTTGGAAGGTGGCACGAAGCCCTTGTAAACATGTTGGCACAACGGCCCTTGAAATACATAGCATCACGCCCTTGAAACTTGTGGCCTTAAGCCCTTGAAAATATATATGGCATCAAGCCCTTGAAAATATATGGCATCAAGCCCTTGAAAATTGTACTTCCTTACATACTTTAAACATTAACATAACATAACATAGTTGCCTTACATGTCTTCTTGAAACATTAACACAATTGCATAACCTTTACATGACAGGTTGCCTCACATATTGCAAAACATTACCGGAATTACATAACGTACACATAAATATTACTACTCACTGTGTTGGGATGACGTGCCTGTTCCACCCGTAGTGTGCCCTGCACACATTGAAAACTCACACTTTAGTTCATCTCAAATTACATTTCGTTTTGCTTCATTTCGTTTCATTTCGAATGAATTAATCTATATCACAAAGACATCAAATACACATTCCGGCAATGTTAGAGGGTTCTACACGCAAAACGGAGCGTATCAGATTTTTCAGCATGGGCCGCACGTGCGGCTGTGAGCCCCGCACGTGCGGCAACCTCCTCCCGCACGTGCGGCAAAATGCCCCCGCACGTGCTTTTTAGGCAGAATGCACACCCAAAAATTGAACTTCTCCCGCACGTGCGGCCACAACCCCCGCACGTGCGGCGATTGGCTCCCACACGTGCGGCCATGACTCCCGCACGTGCGGCGATTCAGCAATTTGCCCAGTCCGAAATTCTGTATTATTCCCACTTTTGGTGCATCATTAAGGGGTTCAACATGGGGCTTTTTATGGCTACTTCATGGTTCAAAAAGCATATAATTCAAGGCATAACACACCATAATCTAGCTTGAATTAAATCCACAAACATGGCTCAATTGATTTGGACAAAATTGTAGCTCAACAACATGGTTTCATTCTTGAAACTCCTAATTTCATTCACACACACACACACATACATAATTGTACAAAACATAACTTAAACATGGAGCTCAATTGATTAATAAGGAGCAAGAGGTTACTCATGACTTCAATTAAGTTCAACATGCACAATTGATAGGATTTTCATGCTAGACTTGAAGACATACTCATCCAAAGTTTCCATTTTATTTCCAATCACACCAAATCATAAATTTGCTATTTGAATTGAAGGGAGAGGATTAGATTAGGGGAAGTCAACTTACTTGGTTCCAATTTCTCTCTTCTCCCTCTTGTTTTTGATCTCTCTTCCTTTCTCCCAAGAAGTGTTTACTTAAGTTTATGAAGCTCAAGAACAACATTGATATATATATATATATTAGGCTAATAAGACGAAAATTAATCGTTTAATCATTCCAAAATTAAAATTTCGCGAGCATGCTTAATATTACTGAAAAATTATGCTGAGCACAAATATATTATCAATTTTAGATAATTAAGCTGTTAAGGCCTCCAATTTCTAATTCAAATGTTTTAGTGGTGACAGATAGTTTTCTTAAGAAACAGATAGGCATCTAAAAACATGGATTTCACTTGCTTAATCAAAATTTTTCATGGACCATTATAGTAAATGTTTAAGAGCACCAATCGAGGGTTGAGAATATAACAGAAATCATGTGCGAGGGTCGGGTTATTACAGGATTTGTTTGAAGCTTCCGCTTGACCGTTACTTTGGGGGTAGGCTGGCGTAGAGAAGTAAGGCTCAATACCATACTTGCTGCACAATTCTCGGTATATGCCACAATCGAACTGAGTACCATTATCCGAGATCAACGCTCTTGGAATGCCGAATCGCGTAATGATGTTCCTCCACACAAAGCGCTTAATGTCAGAATCTCGTATATGGGTTAGAGCCTCCGCTTCGACCCACTTTGTGAAGTAATCTGTTGCTACGATTAGAAATCGCTTGTTCCCTGGGGCCCTCGGCAATGGTCCTACGATATCAAGTCCCCACTGAGCAAACGGCCAGGGGCTTGTGATAGAATTCAAAGCTTCTGCCGGCTGATGAGTTAGTGGGGAGAACTTTTGGCATTGTTCGCATTTCTTGACATAATTTTGTGCGTCGGCTCTCATCGTCGGCCAATAATATCCCTGTGTTATCGCCCGATGGGCCAGGGAGCGTCCCCCCGAATGGGCACCACAGCTGCCCTCGTGTATCTCAGTGAGCAGCTCCTCCACTCTGTCCGGGTGCACGCATTCCAAATATGGACCAGAGAGGGACTTTTTGTAAAGCCCTCCTTGTGGATCTAAGTAGTACCGCAGGGCCTTGTTTCGCAGCTTGTGTGCTTCTTTTTTGTCCTCCGGGAGTTGCTCAGAAGAAAGGAATGCAGCGATGGGGTCCTTCCAACTTGGAGCGGATTCTATAATGTTGATGTGGGTTTCCTCTGGAGGGCCGATACTTGGTTCCGGGACGAAACCTACTTCGATGGTACGCTTGAGCTCGGAGTTGATGGCGGAGGCTAAGCAAGCCAGGGCATCCGCGTGTGTATTTTGATCGCGTGTTATTTGGTTTAATTCATGATGGTCGAATTTCGCCAGCAAGGAGTTAGCCGTTTTCATATAGGCCGCCATACGCTCGTCTCTTGCCGCGTACTCCCCCTTCAGCTGGTTAATTACCAATTTTGAGTCACAAAACACCAACAGCCGCCGCGCGCCGAGCAGATGTTCGTTCCGCAGTCCGGCTAAAAGGGCTTCATATTCGGCTTCGTTATTTGATGCTTCGAAGCCGAGCTTGACGGCCTGCTCAATTACTGCGCCGTCTGGAGACATAATTACGACGCCGGCGCCGCTGCCCCGTTGATTAGACGATCCATCACAGTATAACTGCCAAATGTCCCCAACATAAATTCTCCAATCTGGCTTTGACCGAACTTCAGCCTTTGGCTGGACGTCATCAGGCTTGAGGTCGGCAAGCCCTCCTGTGAATTCGGCAACAAAGTCGGCAAGCACCTGCCCCTTGATTGTAGTTTTGGGTAGAAACTGAATGTCGTACTGGCCGAGTTCGAGAGCCCACTTCGAAACACGTCCTGATGCTTCTGCATTCCGTAGTACTGATCGAAGGGGGTATTCTGTTAGCACCCTAATGCTGTGTCCTTGGAAGTAATGCATCAGTTTTCTTGCTACCATGACCAAGGCTAGGACGAGTTTTTCTAGTGGTAGGTAGCGTGTTTCGGCGTCCACCATTGCCTTGCTCACATAATACACTGGCTGTTGCTGCCCTTCCTCCTCTTTTAATAATACGGCACTGACGGCCCTGTCGGAGACTGCCAGGTATAGAATGAGGGGGTCACCGGCGGCGGGTGTTGTTAGAAGAGGTACTGTCCGGAGGTAGGTCTTGAGCCCGTTAAAAGCTGCTTCGCATTCGGCGGACCATTGGAAAGCTCTGCCCTGACGTAGTGTCTGAAAGAATTGTCTGCAGCGATCTGTAGATCGACTGATGAACCTGTTGAGTGCAGCAGCCATTCCCATCAACTTTTGGACTTCTTTCACTGAACGGGGGGAACTCAGTTCCAAAATTGCTGTGACTTGCCTCGGGTTGGCTTCGATTCCTCGGTGGTTAACGATATAACCCAGGAAGTTGCCGGAGCCGATCCCGAATGCACATTTGGAAGCGTTTAGCTTCATTCTGTATTTGCGTAGGGTGTTGAATGTCTTTTCCAGATCGGCTATATGGTTTTGTTCTTCTTTGGATTTGACCACCATGTCATCGATGTATACTTCCATAGTGTGTCTGAGCTGTTCTTTGAACATCGTGGTGACCAGTCTTTGGTAAGTTGCCCCTGCATTCTTCAGTCCAAAAGGCATAACCCTGTAGCAGTAGGTTCCTCTTGGAGTGAGGAATGCAGTTTTGTCCTGATCATCCGGATTCATGGCGATCTGATGGTAGCCTCTGTAGGCATCGAGGAAACTCATGCGCCGGTGGAGTGCCGTCGCATCGACGAGTTGGTCAATTCTAGGTAAGGGGAAGCAGTCTTTGGGGCAAGCTTTGTTCAGATCCGTGAAATCGACGCACACTCGCCAAGTTCCATTTTTCTTTTTCACGACCACTGTGTTGGAGAGCCACGTGGGGTAGGTGACTTCTCTAATTGCCCCGGCGTCAAGCAATTTGTCAACTTCTTCTACAACGGCGGCGGTGTGTTCTGCGGAGGATCGCCGGCCCTTCTGAATGATCGGCTTACACCGGGGGTCGACATTGAGGTGGTGCTGTGAGACTGATGGGTCTACTCCCGGCATCTCGTATGGAGTCCACGCAAAGACGTCGAGGTTGCCGAGTAAGAAAGTGATCAGCTGCTGTCTGTCGACCTGGCTCAAAGAGGCGCCGATCATAAAAAACTTTTCCGGGCTTCCATCGATGTCGACCCAGTCTAAACCTTCCGTGGCCTTTTCGTTTGGTTGACGCCCGACGTCATCCAGGATCGCTTGACTGGGCACTTCAATGGAGTTTACTTGTAGTTCCTTTGGCGTCTTGGCGGCGAGAAGGTAACATGCTTGCGCCGACTGTTGAGAGCCACGGATCTGCTCAACGCCGTGTTCCGTTGGGAAACGTAGCAGCTGGTGGTAGGTGCTTGGAACGGCCTGCAGGGTATGCAACCATGATCGCCCCATGATGAGATTGTACGGCGACGGTAGCCTAACGACCAAGAATTCCACATCCACCGTTCTGGAGCCAGCTCGAACGGGTAGACTAATCTTTCCCAATGGGTACTCCGGGTTGGCGTTGAAGCCGAATAGTGGATAAGGAGCTGGAGTCAGATCCGAATCGTTGAACCCGAGTTTGATGAAGGTTTTATAGTACATAACCTCTGAAGTGCTTCCCTGGTCGATAAGGACGCGTTCCACGGTGAACCTGTTTACGCGTAGCGCAACAACCAGAGGATCTACGTGAGGGAGTGTTACGCCGCTCAAATCAGAGTCGTCGAAGGTGATGGTTGGCGCTTCTCGAAGCCGGGGTCGCTTTGTTGGGGTGAGCTGATGCTGGGGGCTTGGAAGTGACTGGATTGCATGTACAGTCGGGGCTATTGGCAGGCTGTATATCATATGCACGGTGTCAAGCGGGACGCCTCTTGGGTGACGTGCGTCCTCTGTTACCTCCTCAAGGTAATCGGTTAAGGCGCGGGGACTGTCGGCATTATGCTGTTGGCCTCGAGGTCGTTGAGGACCTGCCCGTGGGAATCGCTCAGGAACCTTGAGACCTGCCCCTTTGGACTTTGCTTTTTCTAAGGCCAGATCGCGGCGAAGGCGTTCGTTCTCAGCGATGATATTATCCAAACTCTGTTTGGTTTGTCTGGCTTGTTCTATGGTCGCTTGCATTGTCTCCGTCGTTGAAGTCGTTGGTGAGTTGGAGTTCGAGGCGCGTCGATGCGCGACAGTTTCCTTTCTGAGCGTATTTGCCGAAGTGAAGTCGTCTCTCTATGCGGTCTCGCCGGTGGCTATCGGAGGATCTTCAGTCACGTCTTTCATGGATATATTCGAGTATTCCCATAGACGGCGCCAATTGTGGGGAAGTGGTTTGGAAATACTCCTCAAATCCTGGAAGATGCCAATGATCCTCAGCTAGTCACCTGCAAAGATACAAATACTCCGGACGGGGGTGCCGGAATTAGCCCTCCGACGGACAAGTTAGTTCCTGAACTCAAGAAAGCTTGTTCACTAAGTTTTTAGAAGTGATTCTTACATACCTTTACCAATCTGAAGCTCTTGTATTTATATCCACTCTCTGGACCTCGGGGCCAGAGTCTACTTTTTTATTTATTATTCTTTCATTCGTCCTGATATGCCTTCTCAAGTCTATTCGGCCTTAAGAACGTATTCAGCGTCCTAGTTGAGCAGAATGGGGCCGTTCAGTTCCCGGCTCCTCGGGTGTACCAGATTTCGTTCCTCTATTTATTCAGCTCCCACAAGATGCTAATTGAAACGTGCCCTAAAACTAACCATCATAAGCTGGTAAATAAAAGGGAGAAAGACGTGGGGTTGGAAGACATACATCACACACACGCACACTTATTACAACATTGCCCTCGCTCGGAGGGTCCGAATAAATAATACAGTCCAAATAAATAATTAATTACTCTAGCTAATTAAACATTACAGAACCCTAATTAATTAAGAAATTACCTAGGAAAGCGAATAAACTAGCATGCAAGCTATAAAATGGACTACCTCAGCTCTTGTTCCGAATGATGAAAGATTTATGTGTGCTCGGGTCGCTTTGTCGGGAAATTCCTCACGATGCCCCGATTTGCCTCTGTTTGCAATTAATCCCGGAATGCTGTGCAAAGCTCTAGAAGGCTGCTGATTTCTGGTTTGCTGCAACAGAGAGCAAGAAAGGGGCATGGCAAAGAATTTTCAACACGTGTGCGTACGACCACTCTCCCCGTCATTGCACAAGCTCTAGGGAGTGTAGTCCTCGATCCTCGTGCCATCAATCACGCATCTCGATGCATGATGGCCAAGGAGTCGAATTGCACGACTCAATGTGAAATGAATGCACATATAAACACAACATGACCTAAACTTCATCATGGATAATCCGGAGTGTCAACGACCGGAAATTGAGACATGTTTCGTCACTTTGAGTACAAAACGCCCCTCGTTTCCCATGTTTGGGCTAACCCTACTCCAAACACAATGTAATGAGATGTCATACACAATGCGACTAACATGCCACCCTAAACGCAATGCAACTTAATCATGCTGGCACGCAAGGGATGATATGCACACATGCAACCTAGCATACGCAATGCTATGGACTAAAATGGCATACACAATGCACATGAGCTATATGGCATACACAATGCACACATACGAAGACTATCATGCACAGATGAAGACTATCAATGAGATGATCAAGGCATACGCAATGCAATGGCCAAACATGCAACAACATGAACTAAATGGCATATACAAATGCAGGGTGGACTTAAACCAATATGAGTGGACCTCAGCCACACTCAAATCAGTGGCCATATGATGAAAACGAGACAACCGAAATACATGCAAACATGCACGAATGCAAAGGACCGATCCTAAGGCACAACATGCAACTCTAACTAAGTGTGGCAAAGGATGAAGTATGGCATGCAAACACACATTTTCCAGCTTTGAAACATAATGTAGAATGGTCTCGAATCATGCAAATGTGTCACACAATGCATGCAAGATGGCTCGAATGCCGAAACTAGTGAAGCGGGTTACACTAGAGGTACACAAAGCAATGCACGAATGGAAAAACCAACCCCAAACAGACCCTAGGTAGGTCTGAAATAGTGGGAAAATGGCCCAAAATGATGGTTCAAAGTGCATGGAAATGAAGCTCATTCAATGGTCCAAAAACAAGGCATTCATGCACAACTCTCAAGCACACTTAAAGAGGAGAAAACATGTGGATATAAGCATGAAAACACCTCAGTATATGCATGCAATAGACCTCAAATCTCAAAGCTAGGCAAGTGTATTGAAATACAAGCATGCAAAACAAACATCATTCGACCATGAGACCCAAAAATAGAGCTAAGGCAGTCCAAAATATGCACAAAATCATTTTAAGGCAAGGCCAAAAAGTGTTAAAATCAAGGGTCAACAAAGCATGCAAAATAAGCTAGTGAACCATGATTTGCACTACAACTATATGAAGCACATGAAAGCTCACCAAACCAGCCAAAAATAGAAGTATGTCATGCCAAATAATGCCCAAAAACCCATGGAAACATGGCCAATGCATACAAGAATGATACGTTCCTTTGAAAGGCCAATAAGAGGGTTATTCAACACATGCATGATGGACATACAAAATGGCAAAACCAACTCTGGATAGAGGTTATGATGGCCCTAAAACTCACTGAAAAGGGCCTGAAATGAGCCTAGGAAGCATGCAAGTAAAGGCCCCTTTGAAAGGCCTTGAAGAAGATTACTCTACACATGCATAATGGACACTTAATATGGCCAAACCACCTCTGAACAGAGGTCATGTAGGTCACAAAACTCATCAAAAATGGCCTGGAGCATGGCTTTGAAAAATGCAAATAGGGGCTCCTTTGGAAGGCCAAGAAAGCTAGTATAGAGAACAAAGGGTGAGAGGGCCACCCCCCTCTAATTTTGATGCTCAAAAACACATAATAACCACTGAAAATCTGCTGGATTTCAGTGGTCAAAAGGGCCAACAAAGCTCACAACAAAGGCCCTAATGCATGGCCTAAAACAAGAGGAAATGAAGCATGCAAGGGGGTAGATGACCCCCAACAGAAAAATGGTATTAAACAAACATTTTTAGAAGATCAAAACAAGACTTTTTCTAGTTTATGACAAAGCCTAAATATGCTTGTAGATAGAGCTAAACTATGAAGCAAAATAAGGCTACAAAAAAGGGAAATAAAGACTTACCCTTGTAGAGAAGAAGGCCAGCAGCTTCTGGACCAAAATAGGCACTCTTCAACCTCTAAAAATGAGCTCCAAGATGTTTAGATGGATGATGGAGAGGTTAGGTTAGGAGGTGTAGTGCAATGGGGCCAAGAACCAAGCAATTTAGAGCTTAAGAAAGAGAGATATAAAGAGAGATATATTGTTTGCCTTCACCAAAGTGTTCAACCCTTGCAATGGAAGAAGAGCACTTCCTTTATAGAGGAGAGGGGCTAAAGCTTCTCTTGGAAGCTTAAAACCAAGCTCAAAGATCCTCCATACACGTGTATGGAGGATCACTTCTGAGGCTTCCAGCTGGCACAGCTGGCTAACACTCAGTGAGACAAAAAGCAGGAAGCTGGCCGACCAGGTTCAGGTGGTCGGCCGACCACTCCCCTTGGTCGGCCGACTAGGTTCAAAAGGCCCAAGTGGATTTAGGTGGTCGGCAGCCCTGATTGGTGGTCTCCCAGGTGAATGCAACTCAGTGGTGGTATGGGAGACCCGAAAATGTGGCCCAAAAGTGAGGGAGACCAGCTTCCTAACAAGAAAACTGGCCGGCGGGAGAAGAGGTGGTCTCCAAGAGAATTGCTGGTCTCCCACCATAGTACCACCTTCCTAACAATGAAACTAGGGTCCATGCCAAAAATGAACTCACACCGATGCAAAACGAAGGTTCGGGGGCCAAAACACGCAGTCGGGGGCCCCGAAAACTGACTATTAAGCACCGGAGGTGGCGTATGACCACAAAGGTGGTCTCCCGGACCACAGTGTCCCTCTAGGGAGACGAAACAAGGTGTGTGCCAAAAATCGGAGCAAACGGAGGTAGTTAAGCGATCCCAAATTGAGGCACACGGCCGACAGCTCCGAAAATCGAAAACTGGTCTCCAAATGAGAAAAATGGCCTACGACCACGAAACGTAGCCTACAGCCACTGAGAGATGGTCTACGAGACCTCTCCCTTCCTTCAGGAAGAGAAAACAGGGAAGACAGGACCTGGTTCGCAAATCGAGGCAAGGCACAAAAAGGTTCCGAAGCCCAGAGGCAAGGCTCTCAGCCGAGACCTTGCAACCTCAGAACGAGCACAATATGCAACATCACCGAGTGCTCAGTTGGTGACGTCTGAGTCTTAAGGTTGGTCAAAAATGGGGTGTCTACACCCCTCTTTATACATTTCAAGTTTTGAAACCCTAACACCCAAAAACCCCAAACAACACCATCTATACAAAATACATAACATCTATGTCAAAACTCATAGAAAGGAGTAGGTTATCCCTACCTCAAATGGAGAGACCCAAAGGTGATGATGAGAAAACTCGAAGGTGCTCCAAACCCAAAGATTTTCAAATCCAAACGTAGCCCACACCAAGCTCTACACTTTTTACAAAGGGACAAGGGTGGAAGATCACTAGAGCTAGATGATTTCGTAGAGAGAACATGTATTCTAGAGAGAGGAGCTCTCAAATGAGGGTTTTGAAAAGCTAGAGAGAGAGACTGAGTCGAAAAAGTGATTCAAAATGCTTCAACTCGGACTGATATACAACACAGTCCGCTCGAGCGTGGAATACCCCGTTCGAGCGTCAGACACAGACTCCCGCTCGAGCGTGAAAAGCGACGCTCGAGCGTCGAATGCACACTTCCAGAAGTTCAGCAGACGAAGGTCCCCGCTCGAGCGTGAAAGTGGACGCTTAAGCGTCCGATGACCTGCACAAAAAGTACTGAAGGTGGGATAATCCCGCTCGAGCGTCAAACTCCCCACTCGAGCGGAGGAGCAAAAGCAAAGGGGCCCGCTCGAGTGTCAAAAGCCCCGCTTGAGCGTGAAGGCCAAAATTTGGGCATCAACTCTATGTTTCTAAACACAACCAACCTGTTTCAAACCTGCCCAACACAACCCAAAACTCAAATACAAAGAGTAACGGATGGAAACGAGAACAAGACAACAACACACATCCACGGAACCGAGTCCGGAACACACTAAACAATGAAAGGAAAACCGGGATCGCTATAATTATGACACATGTGAATATTGATTTCAATTCTAATTGTAGTAACATAATTTAAAAAAGAATTTAAATTTAAAATTTTATTTTATAATTTAATAAAAGTGCATAAATTAAGGATGATAACATAATTTAAGAAAGAATCTAAATTTAAAATTTTATTTTAAAAAATATATAATTAATTTATAAACCAATCAAATTGTAACACATATTAACAAAAATTAAACAAAATAAATAAATAAAAAAAGAATTGGAACTTTAAGTTTTAATAGGATGACGATGTTTTTCAATTATAATAGTATATAGATTTGTATGAGGTTTTGAAACTCTCATAATATCTTTTCTTAAAAGTATTCTTTTATAAAATATATAAATAATCTCAACGTCACTGTTATAGCTCCTAAATACAAAAATTGTGAGCTAATTATGATAATTTTAAATTTGTTTTTAGAACTTACAAATCATGAGATAGATTATTATAATTTTAAATTTATATTGTGTTAATTTTAAATTTAAATTAATATATTGCTTTTCATATTTAGTGACCCTCAAATTTGACTTTTGAAATGGATTAGTGTACTTTTCATTTATTTTTATTTTAAGATTTGATATGCTTTCCATTTGAAAGTCATAAATTAAGGGAAGTTGATTTTTATTTATTTATTTATTTTTGCTTGAATAAGAGCTAGCAAATAGAAGATTTTCTTTTTTTAATTTTTAAAAATTAAAAAAAATTATGAAATTTAGTTTGGGAACTTGGAGCTCCCACAAGACTTGTGGGTTAATTTTAAATTAATAAATTGCTTTCCTTATTTAGTGACCCTCAAATTTGAATTTTGAAATGGATTAGTATACTTTTCATTTTTTTTATTTGATATACTCAGTCCTCCCTAGAGGAAAAGATGCTGGCATCGAGTAGGAGAGAGGCAAGCTAATTGTTGTTGTATTTCAAAAAGAAATAAGTTTAAGGGCAATGCTAACATAAAGGATTTAAGAGACAAAGAGCATCATAAAGGGCTGAAGAGAATTACCAGCAGTTGCAATGAGGGTAGCTGGAGAGCTGCGAAGAGTATGATGCTCAACAACTCTACTTTTCCTTGCAACTTCTTTTTGTCTTGCCTCAGCAATAGCAGCCTCCTCACTTGAGATTCTATGTTGCCTCTTTTTCTCTAATCTTTGGAACACAATCATCTCTTTGGCCTGCTTCTTATCTACTGCCTTGGCTGCTGCTTCATAAGCAAAATCCATGATGAGTTGGCAGTAGATGAGGCTGGCCTTTGTCTCCTTTTGAGGGAAGACTCTTCTTTCTCTTCCTTCTCTTCTTCTGCAGGAACCCCAGGTGCCTCTTCTGCAAGCTCAAGCTTGACTTGGGCCTTTCTTTTCTTTGATTCCTGCTATTTGCCATTCAGAGTGAAGAGGGCTTGTGCTCACTAAGGTGAGACCTCCTGCAAAGCCCCTATACCAGTAAAAGGAAGCACTGAGGTTAAAGAAAATATAAAAGAAAGAAAGAAAAGGCTAAGCAAGAAATAAAACATGTATCCTTCTTGGTGGCAGCCTTAGTAATTCTAAGTAAAGGGGCTAAAACAGCAAGGGTGGAAGCAATGGTGATACCAACCTCCTTAGTTTTGGCTTGCCCACCCTAGGGTGGCACATCTAGCTCTTTTAATAAATCCAAGGTGGGGGTAGCAAGTTGTACTTCTTTGTTGGCTGTCCACCAATTTTGAAATCCCTTCATAACCTTATCGTGGCCAATGAAGGGCACGAATTCGAAGCTAAAAAAGTCCTTTACAAACTTGGTCATTGCTTCATCTAGCATGGATTTTGGCACATTCAAGATTCTAGTAGCAAGATTTGAGTTGGAGTGGCTACTGAGAGGGAATAGGATCCTCTAAGTAAGCCCAAACTACATTGCAAATTGGGCAAGACAATAAGCCTCAATGATACACTTGTAGGGCCTAGGGTTGAGAGTGCCAATGAAGAGCTCCCTTGGGATCAATATAGAAGCCCGTATTTCCTTGTGGACAGGCCTGGAATAGGTCACATCAGCCAAAAAAGCCCTCAACCATGCTGGCCCCACATTAGCATTGAAGGGGCAAAAGAATAAAGAATGAATGGAGGCTTACAAGTTATGAAAGTAAGAAAAATAATAGACAAAACTGGAAGGGTACAAAGAGACTCTGGCATACTTTTCTCCATAGGTGATGGGCTCTTGCACCGAAAATTTTAAGCAACAGGAATGGAAGTCAATAAAATAAGTAAAAATCCAGAGTTTGAGAACCCAAATAGGGACTCCTTGGTTGGGTTCTAGAGGCTTTTCACAAAACTGGGAACAAACCCTATATACATGGCCTAGAACATAAGGAGCCAAGGCTATCCTCTTCTTCTAAGCCAGAGCCTTGGCAAGAGGAATGAACTCAAGCATTATTTTTGGGGACGAAGTAAAAAAAAGAAATTTGCAAAGCCAATAAAGAATAAAAGAAAAGAATTATCGGTTGATCACAGGACCTTCCTTGTTATTTTCAGCTTCTATGAACTCATTGTAAGAAGGATTCGAAGCAGGAGTAGAGAAGAAAACCACAAGATTTGGGTATGCAAGACTAAAGGGGTCACCAATGGGTGACAGCCCTAGAAGATGGCACATATCAAGAACAGTGGGGGCCATCATACCACACCGAAATTGAAAGAAATTACAAGCAGGATTCCAAAAGCAAAGAGCAGTAGGGATAAGAATGGGATCCTCAAGAATTATAAACCTGGAAAGTCGAAGGGCATGAAGGATGCAGAGGTCCTCTAAATCGTGTTCACTAGCCCCAACGACTCTATCATACCATTCCTCTCATTCTGTCTTCAATGTAGGCCAACAGGGATGAGGTCGAGTGGCCCTCCAACCCCCTAGTTGAATTTTCCTTCGTAAAGAAAGTAGTGATCCTCCAAGTGTGGGTACAAAAGGGGAAGTGCAGTAGAAGCCTCAGTGAAAATAAGGCCAAGGGTATACTCCCCTTTTGCATGATGGCAAGGGATAAAGTACCTCCCATTGATTGTACTGTGACCTTTGGGTTTATTATATTTGGCTATCTCTTCATTTATGCATTTCCTCAGGGCCACCGAGAGACGAAGACATTCAACGACTGGTAGGTTTGTAGAGGAAGAAGTAGCCATTGGTGAAAGTTAAAGGAAGGATTGAAGAAGCAGAAACAATGGTAGGAGGAACAAGAGCTAAAGTAAGCACAGAGGCAAGTAAGAGTGAGAGTAAGAGGTAGAAATGGACAAGTGAGTAGGTAAGAGCACGAGAATTAGGGCTTTATACCTTGTCTAAGTTGCCCATTTAATGTAACGGGTCAAGCAGGTCTAAGCTATTTGGGTTTCATTTGACCTATGTGGGGTTAAGGCCTTTATTTTAAATTTCAAAAGTCTTGAAAGCACACTCTTGGGCTTCCTCCCAAGAAAATTTCCTTCAAAACAATATTGTTCTACCTTTTGAGGAAGGAAAGTGTGCTTCGAAGTGCTTGACTTGGCTTCAAAATGGATGGGTTACTTTGAAGCTAATATTTGTTAATATATTAATGAGTTTTGAGATTAAAGGCCTGCATATTTGCAACATACAAACCATGAAATTGGCAAAGAGAAACCCACATTTTAATTTCAAAGGTTTTGAAAGCACATTTTTGGACTTTCTACCAAGAAAATTTCCTTCGAAGGAATATTTTACTACCTTTTAAGGAAGGAAAGTGTGCTTCGAAGTGCTTGATTTGGCTTCAAAATGAATGGATTACTTTGAAGCCAGTATTTGCTAATATGTTAATCAATTTTGAGATTAAAGGCTTGCATATTAGCAAATACAAACCATGAAATTGGCAAAGAGAAACCCATATTTTAATTTCAAAGGTTTTGGAAGCATATTTTTTACTTCCTTCTAGGAAAATTTCCTTCAAAGGAATACTCTACTACCTTTCGAGGAAGGAAATTGTTTTTCGAAATACTTGACTATGCTTCGGGATAAATGGGTTACTTCAAAACTAGTATTTGCTAGTATGTGAATGAGTCATGAGGTCATGCATATTGACAAATACAAACCATGTAATTGGAAGCAAGAAACCCATATTTTATTGAATAAATAAATGATTACATTGAAGGGCCTAGTTGGTTACATTCTCAATTTCGTAAAACTAAGGAATGGAAAAGGTTATGAGGTCATGGAACTTAGTCTAGCAAAACTCAATGAATACATGTTCTGTCTCTAACCTTTCCTCTATCCTATCTAATTGGGGTCTCTCTAGCTGGTGCGCCCTTATTTGGTAAAAAAGTTGTTGGGCTTTCATTTCAAATTTTGTTTGCTTCAGTGCCTTTTCCACTTCATCTATCCCATCCATCCCATCCATATCATCATCCCCTTCGTATACTGAATCATGGTTCTTGAAGTCTTCATATTCTTCAAAAAGATTCTCTGCTTCGTATTGGGTTTGAATACAAGTGGTAGAGATCTCTTCTAACGATTCACTGGTGGCCAAGGCATTTTTATGCCAGTTAAGAAGGAGAGGGAATTGGTCCAGGGAGGTATAGAGTTCTGTCTGGGCCACTGAATTGAAAGTATGGCTTCGAGAGACTATATCACAAGCCCATAGAAGGTTCTTGTGAGGGATGTCATCTCGAAGCACCTCGAAGGATATGTAGGAAAAGGTAGCAAGCGAAGTTTGGGCTTTGTACTATTGGTAGGCAGTGGGAAGAATTGGGGCTTGATAGGGGCAAATCGAAAAGGGTGAGCTTCAATTCCTCAATCCAGTTAGGATTATGAGAAATGGGAGGTGTAGTTGGGTGCAGTCCAAAGGTAGGACGAAACTAGGGCTTATTCACACACTCTAGCCAGTCAGAAGAGCAAAGTTTTGCCTTCTTGGCCAAGTGTGAAGGACTCAGTCCTAGAGCTTCAATTGGGTGGGAAGTCTTTCGCACTATTTGGGTTGGTAAGGTAGAGGTGTACCATGCCAAAAGTAAATTGTCTTTGAGGCAGTAGATGTGGTCAAATGGTACATAGAGGTATACCACTGAGCTACGAGAAGAATGAAGAACCAAAATAGGGTCATTGAATTCAACAAATCTATGGTGAATTTGCTCCCTTGTCTGAGGTTGAGTTGGTTTTGGCCAAGCATTCCAACTAGTAGTTTTGGTAGAGGAAGAGGCAGCCTCATCCCAAGCAGAGACCTTTGGGGCAGATGAAGAGCCTTCGAGGTCCATATGAAAAAGTTTTTGTTCTAAAGGTGTATATTCTGCAAAAGCCTCTGTAACTTGTATAAATGGAGGATATAGCGATTCTGGTTTAAGACCCGACCCATTTGATATTCTGGATTCGAGTTTCTTGGTTTTGTATTGTTGTTCTTGTCTTATTCTTCTTTTCCCTCCTTGAGTTTGGCTATCGAGATGTGTTGGTTGTGTTTGGAACAGGTTGGTACATCATTTTTCAAAAACCATGTTGCTCAGAATTTTGCTCTTATGCTCGAGTGTCACTTCTTGCGCTCAAGCGGTCTTTGTGAACTCTCAGTACTTTTGCAAGCCTAAAAAACTACTGGAAGAGTGTATTCTATGCTCGAGCAGTGTTTCCTACACTCGAGTGGTCGTGCACTCGAGCAGCCATTCTTGCCCTCGAGCGATTGTCTTCTGTCTGTGAAACTACTGGGAGTGTGTATTCTACGCTGGGGCATCATTTTTTGTGCTTGAGCTGTGAAACTTATTGTGTCTGGGTGCTCGAGCGTCACTTCTTGCGCTCGAGCGAACTGTGCATATATTAGTTTGTAAAAGTCACTTTTTCATCTTTTTTTCTCTCTAAACATTTCAAAACCCTAAATCTAGAGCTTCTCTCTCTTTATAAATACACCAAGATCTACCCATTTCTCCACCCTACTCCCTTTGTTAAAAAAGTAGAGCACACGTAGAACTTCGTTCTCATCCGAATAGAGTTGGATTTCGGCTTACTTGAGGTTTCTTCACTCTTTCCTTGGTCTTCTAGCTTCAAGGTGGGGATTTTTTACACTTTTTTATGATTTTTAACTTAGCTATTTGTTTTTCATAAACAATCTTGTGGTTTTTGAGAATTTTGAACAAACCTAGGGTTTTGGTTTAAAATCGAAAGAGGGGTTTTTCAAATAGATGTATGGAAAATGGTTGTGGGAGTGGAAATGAGGTTGAGTTGTGTTAAATTTTTTTATTTTGATACTTGAATTGGATTTTGGAAGAATAAGGGGTTTTGCCCTAAATGTTTCAAATAATTATTTCGTATAAATAAACGAAATTAAAATTAGAAATGTCAAATTGAATGGATATTGATATGGATGATGGAGTTGGATATGTATTATCATTCAACTAGAAATTTGGAAAGTTTATCTATATTAGAGATTTTATATCTGTTTAGGAATATCTGTTTTGGGCTATCGGTGGAGAATAGCTATGATTGTTGTGGAAATTGCATAAGGATTAGGTGAATTGAAACTAATTTCTCATCCATGTGCATTGAACATTGTTGCTCATTTAATGCATTGCATATGTATGTGAAGTTGAGAAAAATGGGTAAATGTTGGAAAGAAGTGTGTATCACCAAATTAAGTTAGCCTGTGTGTCAAGGGTGAAAATCCTGAAAAGCGCGCGTATACATGGGTGCCGATTCCTGCGGACGAAATATCTATAAAATAGCAATAGTAGTACTTGTATAGACTATGCTTACATGGATGTCGTTTGACGGTTTCCTGCGGACAAAATATCCGTGAAAGGTTGTACTGGTTTGAGATTTTCCCCATTCGTTTTCTATTCTAAAGAGCATAACTTTGAGAATTGTGATATAGACTGAGTATGGCATTGTTTTTGGAAAGATAATGTAAAATGTTTTGATATGGGCATTGCATCTGCATAAAACCTTATATCTTTGTTTAGATTCATATATTGTGTTAGATTATTTCTATTGGGTTTTGGCTCACCTTATATGGGAAAATCATTTTTAGTTATTGGTGAGATGCCTCCGCCAAGGCAGTAGCTTGGGAAGATTGGAGCAAAGGCTTCATTTTGTTTACTTGTTAATATTTTATACAAGCCTAGGGCTTTATATGTATTGGATTTAAATCCAGTTTGATGTAACCAAGTATAGTCTTAGAAAGTTGTAAGCCTTTAGGGCATATGATTATCTGTTTAGCTTTCATTTCTTTCTAAATCTTGTAATATATGTTGTAGATTCAGGATGTACAGTTTATGAATGTATATCGCATGTATCACCTTTTGTATATCAAACTCTGATTAATGAATCCCATATGTTGCTATTTATTGGTTATTATGAGATGGGTAGGTTGTATTTATTTCGGGGTGTTACAGAGGAGAATAAGTACGGCTAATAAATGCATGAGAATTCTTCCGAGATCAGCCATCATTGTCCAAAACCTCTTCATATGCTTGATTAATGAAGGAAAAGGTTTGATTGGCCATCAAGGATGTATCAAGCCTCTTCGTTTGCACAGATAGTAGAAGTAAGGTTCAAGCACAAGGGGAAGTTCATTGTTTTAAACATCACTTGAAGACAGTTATATTTCCAGAACAATTAATTACCATGCACGTCCTAGAACGTGGGCAGTAGTGCATCGATCCACCAATATTACCAAGTATTAGTTATATTAGTGTGGGGGGGTAATGTTGGCTATATATTTTGTATCAACCAATCACAGCGTGACACGTAGTCCATCAAGGGTAACTTAAAGAATTAGTAAAGGTCTCCAATCATCAGAGGACACGTGACAAAATTACACCAATGGCAATGGATCTGCGAAGTACTGGAACAATCGAAAGGGGCAAGATGACGTAGCTAAATGGTTCTTGAAGATTTAAATTCAAATTCAAGAGGGAAGCCCAACTACAAGAAATGGTTTAGTGGAGACGAAATGCTTGAAACCATGTCCCATGATCATTAAGGTTGCTGCGACGGTTATCATTCACTTTGACAATTATCAACCACTTCGATGGTTACTACCAAGGCCTATAAATAGAAGAGAAAGCTGATAGTGGAGGGGACCAGAACTAGATCCAGAAACCTGTTTATTTTACTTTATTTTTCCAATTCTTTGTTTTCCAGTTCTTTACTTTCCCGCACTGCAATATTAGTTTCTAAGGAGTAGCTCTAAGTTAGTTTGTTCATTGTTGTAATCCCTTTAGAGGCTATGGAAGTGTGAAGATATTATTGTAAACATTTGCTTACTTAATGAAATTTAAATTCTAACACTGGTCTCTCCCTCATTCTTTTACTTTTTGATTAATTCTTCTGAATTTTCTCCTAAAACAAGCCACTAGTAAAAGTCCTCTTCATTGACACTAAAAGAACTTCGAAACAATTGTCTGATTCATTGGTTGGCATTTACTATTTCTGTAAAGACTTATTGATCCATCTTGACACGCTCTAATTACATTTTTAAGTTTCAAAAGCCAAAAAGGCAACAAGTGTCCACCTAATTTTGTGGGCGTAAATAATGGAGTTTTCTTAAGTTTTAATGATGTGCAATGCAATTATTTTTTCCAACCTAAAAACAAAACCAAAAATAAAAGCAAAAGAAGAAAAGAAAAAAAAAAAGTTCAAATGCTTTAAGCCAATTGGGTGGTTCATTTCCCCCTTTTTTCAATCTGGACCAGTTTTCAGCAGGACCAGGCCCAACAAATTTATAGCAATAAAGAAGAGGATAAAATACACTAACGATACTTAGAGTACATTTTTTTATTTTTGGGTTCATTTTGATCCTTTAAATTTTAATTTTTATTATAAAAATTAAAATTTAAATCAAATAAGTATAATTTCAAACCGTACATTTAAATCATTAACAAAATAAAAATAAAATTCGCAAATAATTCCTAAAGGATGTGTTTTGAGTCCATCTAGTCTTCAAATTCAACTCTTTTTTTTATATATAATTTCCATCTCCAAACACTAATGAAAATGACAAATAATATCTTAATGTTGTATGGATAAAATTGACAAAATTAAATTTTTGAGAGGCAAAATGAGATGAAATGTATATTTTAAAAACCAAATAAAAGACCATCGTGCCAACCATTAGTAGAGTATTATTTAGGGCACTCAGGCTAGAGAACAATTTCTGAAACTTGTGGATCAATAGATCCAAGTTTAAATCTTTTGGGGTCAAAAAATAATATTATTTATTTTGAAAGACATTTATTTGTTCAAAGTTTACCTATCTGTCTCTCTGTTCAAATGTTAACTATCTATTAAAAATGTTACCTATCTCTACACATGTCAGTTATCTATTCATCTATATATTCAATATCATATATTTATTCACCTCACTGCCACTAGTCGCTGCCGCCAGCCACCGCCAACGACTTTCTAGCCAATTTTTCAATGATTTTTCTAGCACCGGCGATTTTTCAACTCATGCTCTTATCACTAAAAAAAAAAATTAAATCTTGAACAAAATAACATATGAACTAGTCAACGATTAATCCGATTATCTAAACTTCGAAAATCTTTTTAAATATTTAATAATAATAAAAAAGAAGAATAAAGAATAAAAGTGAAAAAAATGAAGGGCATTACCTGAGGCAGCAGAAATGCTATTAGAAACCATGGCCAGCGCCAAAAGCATCATGTTCATTTTAGTCTCTTAAATTTTAATTTTGTCATTTTAGTCCTCAAAATTGTTAGTGATTTGCAATGTGTGAATATGTGAGAGAAAGACAAAAGGTGCAACACCTTTCGGAAGAGAAGTCTTGATTGCCCTTAACGGACTCGACCAAGAAGAACACCCTTCTTCACAATGGACCAATGGCACGAAACTGCTCTTCAGGACACCACCACACCAACCCATTCTCTCTCTCTCTCTCTCTCTCTCTCTCTCTCTCTAAAATTATGAGAGTATTTAAGTGCTGCTGAAGAAATGGAAGAAATATATTTTTCTGTGGTAGAGTTTTTGGGCTTCAAGAAGAGGTCTTTTATAGAGGACTAGTGGGTGGATTAGTGAGTGTGTGTCCATCCGATGGGTGTACATCTTTAAATTATAAATTTTGTTTTTAATATAAAAATGTATATTTTATTTGTTATTGAAGTGATAAAGATGTTATTTTCTAAAGGGATAATCCTTCACAAATTCAAATTTCCAACCCTATAAGCCATTGAGGACATGAGATGAATCTGTTGGGTATCAGTGGATCTATTCCCCTTCAGTGTTGGATCCTCTGTTTGTGTTGTTGCGCTTGCTCTTGTCATTGGCTTCTCACCAACTCCCCCTTCGTTGGCTTCTTGCCAGCTCCCCCTCCCTCCCTTCTATGTTGTTGGATTTGCTCTTGTCATTGCTTTCATTCGGTGCCAACCTAATTAGCATGTGATTGCTAAGCTTTGATACTTTCCCCATCACCATTTTATTGGTGTATTTCTTTGGTGGTATTGTATTCCCTTTTTATACATCAATAAATTTTTTTTGTTGGTCAAAAATATATTAACAGATTTAATTCCATAAATTCCACTTATTTGTTCAAATTTTTATTTTTATCTGTTCAATTTTTTGAACCTATCTGTTCAAATTTGTATCTATCTATCAAAATTATTTTAATGTTTTTAATCTATCTATTGAAATTCACCAAGCCTATTTCTCCTACTTGTTGAAATTCACCATGCTTATTTTTCCTGTCTGTTGAAATTCACCAAACAACCTATCTGTTAAAATTCACTAAGCATATTTCCCCTATCTACTGAATTCGCCAAGCCTATTTTTTCTATCTATTGAAATTCACCAAGTCTATTTTTCCTTCTCTTAGCTCCTTATTGTGTTGTCACCAAAACGGCCACATCCGGCGGTTGCGCCGCTGCTAGGAAAGAAAAAAATGGTGGATGTGAAAGTAAAAGGACTCAGACTCCTCCTAGTGTCAAGAATAGAGATGGGTTCATTGCTTGCACAACTGATATCTTTCTTCCACTTTGCTTCCAAAGAATCGAAACCTGTAATATTCAACAAATCCTTATCCTACAAATTAAATTGCATTCCTATCATCTAAACTTAGAAACACCCAAGAAAACGAAGATTTGAAGGGTATAAAACGAGTAAACATGGATTTGGGTGTTTCAGATTTGAAGGGTTTGGAGTTGTTTAATAGGTTTTGAAAGATTTAAGCTTCAAACAACTTCAAGGCCATGAATCTAAGAAGCGACCCATTTACCCAAAGAGCTTACTTTGTCTTCTTTCCAACCTTTTCTCCTTCTTTTGAGTTACATATCACCATATGATGGGCTTCACACCCTTTGATTTTCTTCTCTCTCTCTCTCTCTCTCTCTCTCTCTCTCTCTCTCTCTCTCTCTCTCTCTTCCCCCCTAAATATATGTTAGTCTCTTTCTCTCTCTAGACTTGCTAGTTCTCTCTTTCTTTCTCGACTACGAGCGAGTACATAGCAACGGCGATGAGGTAAGAAAAGGAGTGGCCGTCAGAGTTCGAATCGTTCTCGAAGAAGTAGTTGGAATGAGAGTTATCAATCTAGGGCTCGTACCTAGACCACCAGTGAAGAGATTTTTCATAGAACTACGAGGAGGTAGCATGATCGTAGGGCGGAGAGGACTTGATGAAGCTCTAGGCAATAATCCTTTGTTTTCAGCCATTGATCTTAATGACTTGTAGAGAAAGAGATGGAGAGATAAGAAAGGACAAAAATGAAGAAAATATGAGAAAGAAAGTCGATCTGGAGAATGCAAGGTAAGCAAAAGAAAGATAGGGGGAGAGAGAGAGAGAAATGGGTTTGATTATGGAAAAAGGTTAACTTGAACAGATAGACACACACAGATCCAAACAAATACAAAAAATGTGTGGACAGTAACTCCCCAATTTCTATAAATCTAATTGACATTAATTAAATCCATTTTCATCCCTTTATTAGAAAATCCTTCAATTTACAAATGCAAAAGCCAACATAATACTCAACACCCAATAAGTCTTACCAAAATCAAAATAGACTTCAATGTTCTATTCATTTCATTGTTTCACAATATGAGAGTTTCAAGAGATTCACATGCATTGATACATTCACAACATTCTTAGCCTAAATCTATAGCATGTGAAGAAATTATTACAACAATATGAATAACAAGTAAAATGCCCTATAGGCTTACATATTCCAAGGCTGAAAACGTTGTTACAAAAAAGGGGCTTCAACTCAATACAATTTAGAGAAAGAAAAAAAAAAAAAAAAAGAAGAAGAAGAAGAAGACAAAACATAGAGCCTTCTTGCTCCAAAACATCGATCACAAGCTTTCAACGAGGCGGAGGTATCTTACTGGCACCTCAAATGATTTCCACTAAAAGATGAGCATAGAAGTATATGAGATTAGCATGTATATGATAATGAATACAAGTGATGTCATTTCATGTCAAAATGTTTTCATTTCTCGTGAATGCAACAATGCAAACTTTCAAAACTAAATCATGTTCCATTCACTTCACAACCAATTATTAAATTATAAATAACACCCTGAAAATCCCTAGGCAATGTGACTACAAGTAGTTTATTTAGAACTACTAAAAATTCACATTTACTAACTATTATCCAAAAGAGCAATTGGACACCTGACTCCGCACAGGTTTTTGGACTTTCACTAAGGACCTGAAGCCAACTTAATCAATTTATAAACGTTTTCTACACATCTTAGATTTGAACAAGTTATTTACTTTTATAATTCAACAAGTTTCCAAAAATAATATTCAATGATGCCAATAACTAATATCCAAAGTTTCAATGAATGAAAACATAAGTATGATAGTGCAATGCATGCAATCCTTCACCGATTACCAAAATAGTTATCTTTATCAAAGGCATTCCATAAATGGCAAAACGAGAGCATAGCTAATTGAACATTTCAACATTTTCAAAGTTTCCAAAACATTTTCAATATCTTAATAATTCCCAATAATTCCAAAATTTTCAACAACATTGGATATTCAAAGAATTCACAATTTTCGATTCAATTCTTCATTTGCATACATAAATTTTCAATATACAATAAAACCCCCAATTTTTTCGCTCTAGGGTTTGAGAAAATTAGGCTTTCTCATGTTTAATGCCAAACTTTGAAATCAAAACATCATTGGTCAATTACATATATAAATTTCAAGGTTTAAAACCAAGAGAGAAAATCCTAGTTTTTATACCATATATTTATCTCAAAACCCCTATAACTCCAAAAATCTATATCTACAAAATGGCACTTACACATGATAAAACAAATATACTAGAGTCAGAAAATCCCTACCTCAAGTTTAAGAGAGAAAGGGAAAAGCCCCAAAAGTTGACTATGATGAAAAGACGATCCACTCAGATCAAAAGGTAGCTCTCGACGCGCTCTACAGTCTAACTCAAAGGGCCAAGAGAGGAGATGACTCGAGATGGTGTGAATCGAGAGATTTGTGAAGTTTTGTAAAGGTTTTAGAGAGAGAGAGAGAGAGAGAGAGAGAGAGAGTTCTATTTATAGTGCAAGGGAAAAAAAAGCGATTTTGGGCCCACAAATTTGACCACAAAAAAAAAAAAGTGATTTTTTAGGCTTAGAAATTGAACAAACCGCTCAAGTAAACTAACTTGCGCTCGAGCAGTGAATGAAATTCAAAAGGACTGCTCGAGCAAACAGTCCTACGCTCGAGTGAAGAATGAAGGTTATCCATAGCTCAAGTCTCAAAATTCAAAAATGAAGGGGCCAAAAGGCAGCTTGAGCGCTAAAACTTGTGCTCGAGTGAACTATGTAAATCAGCCCTGGTGCTAAATTTTCAAACATAACTCTCGTCCGAACTCCTTTTTGGGCAAATCAAGAATCTAAAATGAAACCCCAACAACAAGCCATCCAACAATTCTATTCTTACACCAAAACTTCAAATTTGTGGGAAGAGAAAGAGTCAAAAGAATGAAGATTCAACAAGAAACGAACATCCAAATCAAAGCTTAGATCAAATCTCACTCACCAATACGATGATATACCAACCAAAAGGTTTCAATAACAAAGATAATGAAATTAAACACATCCCCAAAGACTTATAGAGAAAAGGTGTTACATGGATTGTCCTTATGGACCCAAACAAAAGGAGCATGGATCTATAGCCTTAAAAGTCTATAAAAATGACCTATGGCCTAAGCACCCTTTTTTAAATCCAACATTATGGGTTCAAACCTCACACACTTCATTATATAATTTTTTGTTTTAAATAATTATTATAGAGATATTTTGAGAAAACTCAAAATATAAAACACATTTATGTTAACACCATGAGAAACCTTCACATATATAATAGTATAGAAGATAGATAGAAGAGTATAGGTACAAGGTGTGTTAATAATAACTAATAAGTTGCTTGTGAGTCCCTCTTTAAAAAGACTTTCTTTAAGAAAAAGGTAAATTATATTATTAGACTATATAGTTTAATTCTTGTATTATTTTGATCCCTGTAATTTTAATTGATTCAAATTTTACTTTAAATTTTATACTATTTCTCAAATTGGTTCAATTGATTTCATTTGTTAGCAAATTTTTTTATAACAAATGCGCACATGAACGGTTTGTGTTAGATTTTTAGAGACAAAATCATAAATTTGATCAGTTCAGTTACTTAATTTTAAAGAACTCATTGATCATATTGAGTCAAAATACTTAAATGATTTTATCAATTAAGCCAAATTGACGTAACATTTAAAATTAAGGCTCACGATTGAGCTAATTGAAAATGTAAATACCAAAATGACATAAGTAACAAAATATAAGAATTACTACCATAATTTGCCCTTCTATAAATGACGCTAGTGTATATGTATATATATATGGAGAATTTGGTCAAAACCCGCTCATAATAAAATTTTCATGCATTAAGGACATGTAACGCCCCCAAAATATTAACAATTTATAAACCCGAATTAACTCATTGTGTAATCTGATTCTCATTAACTATATCTTTTACATGTGAACAAGATATATGAATCTAAAATTCCCATCATCGATATAATTATCTAATCTCCTCATTTGTATTCATGATATAACTAAGAGATTTACAAAACGTCCCACATGCAATTATACATTCAATAATTCCTAGGACATGAATCTATAACATGTGGTGTATAGAAGCAAACACAAAAATACTGCCCCATGGGCTATAAGTTCCAAGGCTTATGCCCGGTTACACATAATGGTTCTCATGACCCATATATATATTGTGGAGAAGTGGTTTGGAAATACTCTTCTGATCTTGGGGAGCGCTCGTGATCCGCTGATAGTCACCTGAAAAGGAATAAACACTGTGGTCGGGGGTGCCGGAATTAGTACTCCGACGGACAAGTCAATCTCTACACTCAAGAATGCTTGTATTCTAAGTTCAGCACAATAGTTCTCACATACCTTTCTTAGTCTGTTGTTCCTTTATTTATACTTGTTTCCTGGGCCTCGTGGCCAGGCCCACTCGTCACTCATTATCCTCTTATTTACTCGGCTCCATAGTTCAGTATCTATTCGGCCTATCTATTATATTCGGCATCCTTATTGTGCAGGGTAGAGCCGTGTAATACCTGTCTTCTAGAGTACGCTTCTAATTATTCCGATTATCCGGCTCCCACAATTGCCCCCCAAACACCTCGCTAGCATCAGTTAGTCGGCGTGTTTGGCTAGAAGTCAAAAATTCGGCGGTTAATCCTCTTCCCGATACGTGCCAGAATGCGTACGTGTTTTTTGGTCACTGTAACGCTTTCCCGCCCCATTCGTGCTTCTCTCGCATTTATTACGATTTGAAACTTAAGTCCCTTCGAAAGCATGCTTTTTCGAATATTTGAGCCTCCTGGACTGCCAGTCGGTATCTCTTCTTCAACGCGTTTTCTGCAACTCCTATCCGTTCTCTCCTTGTCTCCTTTGCCTTTCGTGAGTTTTCTTCTCTTCTCCTTGCAATCCTATTTTCCACTTTTATTTTTGATTTAGAATATCATTGAGTCCTTACTAGCATGGCTAAGCATTTGAAAGACCTCCTTTCCGAGGGTCGAATTTCTGGGTTCCGAAGACATTTTTCTATCCCTGAGGATGTCCATCTTTCTCTGGTAACGGAGAATACCCTTGATATGGAGAGGGACGACCAAAATACAATCGTCTTCCCTCTCCTGTCTATTGCGGAGGGCGGAGTTCGCTTTCCCCTACACCCATTTCTCAGGGCCATCCACCGCTATTGGAGTCTGATCCCTTCGCAACCCAATGTGAATTTTTTCCGAATCGTAATGGGAATCGTAGAGTCGAACCGGCGTCTCAGGATCAACCTTGGCATTTCGGCGATTCGGCACTGCTATGCTTTAGCCAAATCCTTCGGTCGGCTCGGGCGCTACTTTCTCAGGGCCAAGGACACCGACCATCACTTGGTAACGATGCTTGCCAGCTCTGGCAAACGAGTTGACAATGTAATGGTCAATGTCCGAGGCAACTGGGAGTTCGGCGAAGGCGAAGATCGCCTAGACCCTATTCCCAGACGGAGGGGTGAACCAGGTTGCCGTGTAACTCCTTGTTTGTTGATCTTTCTTTTATGCGGCTTTTTCTCCAAACCTTACCCTTTGTTCTTGCAGGCAATAAGTTAAAGAGGATTTTGACCTCGGCTGACGACGCAGTCCTTGCGGAAATTAAAACTGTACTAAAGTACTTTGGCCGTCCAAACGTACAAAAGCAAGGGAGGGCTGCCCATATTCTCCTGCGGTACGAGCCTACCTACACTACGTTCTCGGCCGTAGGCGACATCCCAATCCCAACCGGCGAACAACACCTTCCGGCTCTTGTCTTCCCCAGTTTCAAGATCCTTAGGCAAATTGGTCTCGAAGCTTCTGATTCGGAGCAAGGCTTAGAGCCGATTGTCGAGGTAGATGCCGAATTAATGAGGGAGTTCGCCGCCGAGGCCGAACAGGTCGACGAAGCTCTGAAATCAGCGTTTGAGGTAGCTGGTCTTAACCAACCTAACTCATCATCCACTTTGGGTCGGGCGGAGTTTTCCTTTAGAGATATTTTTACAAACTTGGGAGACCTTCCCGGCACTTTTTCAGAAGGCATGGTTGGGGAGAATCTCGCGCAGATGGCGAGAAAGAGAAATGCCGAGCGAATGGCCGCTCGAAAGAAAGCCGAGGCCGCTCGTTCTGAGCCTGCCCCGGTTGAATCTTTACAACTGGTTACTGGAGAAGAAACGGCGCAAGTTGTTGTGGCCAAGACGGAGGGGGTTGAACAGCAGGTTACGGAAGAACGGCGGGTTTCAGAAGAGCGGGGCAAAAAATGTTCCGCCGAGGGAGAGGCCGGCTCAAAGGATAGCCCTGCTGACAAACGGCCACACTTAGAGGAATCCGACGTAGTTGTCCCCTTCGTTGTTCAACCAAAGATCAAAGACACGCCAATCTCCTCTGACGCATCTGCCATGAAGGATCCAGCCGTGGCGTTGAGCTTGGCCGCCTCGGTTTCGCTACCGGCTGACAAGGCCACCTTTCAAGAAGAGCCGGATTTGGTAGCTATAGTGTTCACTGCCCAATCGGCCCTTCTGGTATGTATACGATACTTTCTTTTTTGCTCGTTTGGTTTGGTTTGCATACGATGTTGCTTGATGTGGTGATCCAAACTTGTTTTGCAGACGGTTGGAAGGATAGCCAAACTAGGCCGCCGGCAGCGTGATGCCATTGAAAGAATTAGCCGCTTAAAGTTTGAAGCTGAAGGTGAAAGAAGCAGGGCCAAGTTCGAGGCGATGAGGGCTGCAATGGAAAGTGCTCAAGCCAAAGCTGAAAAGGAGAGGGCTTGGACTGCTGACCAGCTCAAATCCGAAGCCGAGGATAGGGCGAACGCGAGCAAGGAGTCACTCAAGTTAGCCCAGGAGGCGCTTTCCAAGGCAGAGGCCGAGTTAGACGAATTGAAGGCGGCCAAGGAAAAAGCCAAATCTGTAGCTTCTACGGCGCTAGAAGCTGGGAAGAGCGCCACCTTGAAGGAATACGTAGATGAGGTCCCCAAATTCCAGAATCGGGGATTCAAACATGGGTGCCTCAAAGCCCTTGCTGTCGCTGGAGTTACATTGGCCTTGCCAATTCCATACAAGCAAGTGGACGTTGAGCCACTTGAGTCTGATCCCGAGGATTGATCTAGGAGACATTCTAGTTTTATTAGGTATCTTTAATTTCAATGTATGTTTTTGTTTAGTGGATTCAAGGTAATATTCATGTATAAATTAGTTACTATCTGAGCTCAATTTATTAATGAAAATTTCATTCCCGTTTCACTGTTACTTGTACGCAGTTTTTGATATTAATGAAGGGTTTTGCCTTCCACTACTTTGGATAACAGTGTAATCTTGGCCATTACATTAGTTTAATCTCAATTTATCCGAACAAGTAAATTGACTCTTTGTGCCGAATAGGACTAGTAAATCGATTCATGAAGCGGCTGCGGCACTCAAGCCGAATAGATTGATGAATCTGCCCTTGCCCCAGCTGGTTCATGAGTTTGAAACGCCGAATAGTACAATATTGATGAGTGTATTCGTGAAGCGGCTGCGGCACTCAAGCCGAATAGATTGATGAATCTGCCCTTGCCCCAGCTACTTCATGAATTTGACATGCCGAATAGTACAATATTAATGAGTGTATTCGTCAAGCGGCTGCGGCACTCAAGCCGAATAGATTGATGAATCTGCCCTTGCCCCAGCTGCTTCATGAATTTGCCCTTGCAGAAGTTAAGACTGCCTAAATCAATATTTGATGGGGGCACGACTCGATCGGCTTCGGGCTGTTGAGGTTTCGATATTAATGAGATTGCCTTGGAGGCGCTGCCCTCGTAGGGAATCAATGAATGAAGGTCCTATTTAAGTGCTCAGTGAGCAACTCAGTCCAAGTCTTTGACGAAGGATAAACAAGCGCGAATGTCGAATAGACTCTTCTTTAACAGCAAAAGGGAAGCGAGAACGCTAGCTGAGCTGGGAGGAGACATGAATCGAAGTGGCGAACCTTTGCACTCGGGAGGTCGGATTTCGAGGGATCGGAGAGACGTCAATCTCCTCATCATCGAAGTAGGTCACCCAGGAGGGACAAGGAGCCACAGGGCAAATCCCCGCAACCCCGTTCTGGAAGGGAGCCCAGTGAGAACCCACGCCCATTGAGTTTTACAGTCTTCGTGGGGAATAGGCCCATGATAGATGCGGACTCAATCGTTCGAGATTCAAGTGTGGCAGTCGAATTTGCTCGACAGATTTTTCCTCCCGAGGTCCAGCAGTCGATGGTGGGTCGATAGGACTTCGAAGTGTTTCGTGAAGGCATTCATGATGCGGTGAAGGGGCTCTATATCGCCTACGAAATCGACATGCGTCTTCGTGCTTCCCATCGAGAAATAGAGAAGAGGGATGAACGCATCCGAAGTTTGGAGGCTCACGCGGAAGCGGCCGAGCATGAGCTAAGGAAGGTCAAGGCCGTTCAGGCACAACCCGTCGGACAGGCTAACCCAATCGTGGAAGAAAAGGTCACCCAGCGGCTTATCAATACCGCGCTCGCCGATCGCGATACGGCGAGCATGTTCGCGATGGAATCCGCGAAGGGGAGGGCCTATGAAAAAGGCTTCCACGATGGCCGGAAAGTAGGGATACAGAAGACCAAGGAAAAGCTCGCCGAGGAAGTTTGCCGATGCGAAAATTGTGGATTTAAGCATGGTTGGATTAAGGCGCTTCAGGCCGAGGAAGCTCTCCGAGCAGCGGGGGTCGATTCGGCATTGCCACTGTACCAACGTAACCATTTTCCGTTTTCCGCCTTTGAAGTCGAGCAGAGTGGGGATGAGGGCGACGCCGTATAAAAATATTCAATGTAACGTTCGAACGCAGATCGCGTTCATAACTATGTAATTATTGCCTGATTGAATAAAATGTTCTATTTTAAATGTTTCTTTGTAAATTTCATTCGGCACACACGTGTTTGCATGCGTTTCATTGTATAAACATTGACCGGCTCGAATCAACTAGGCGCTTTAATTCCGAACGGTTATATGTCGGCTTGTCATGAGCATTCTTCACTAAATATATTTTTGGCGTGTCACGCAAGGTCCATTGCGTCGATGAGGTTCCGAATTCGGAGGCTTAACCGGCCCAAAGGTGTCATGCACCAGGGGCTCCGAATCCGAAGACAGTCAGCCCATCTATAATTGTTGTTTATATAATTAGGCCATTTTAACTCCAAAAACAAAAAGGCCAAAGATTGGTACATGGAGTGGCTACGGCCAATATCGCTCGGCGTCCGTCTTTTGGAGTTCAATGTTAATGAAATCACCTCGAGGCCACTGCAAGGATTTTAGAAATAAATCACCTCGAACTTTTCGCTCCAGTGACTTCGCTTACTGTGCTCAGACTCGATTTAAAACGATTTTGTTGCATGGGGTTAGATAAGTGTGAATGTCGAATGGAGTTTTTCTTCAGCAGCAGAGGAGAAGCTCGGACTTTGGCTGAGCTTGACATTGCAATGAATCGCAGCAGAGAACCCATTTGCGCGGGAGGTAGGGCGTTCAAAAAACAGGAAAAACGTCAGCCTCTAAGTCGTCAAAGCAGATCACCTCGAAGGGAGAAACAGCAATGGCGAAGTTCTCCGCAATCACGACCAAGAAATGAGGCCGACGTAACGCCGCGACCGTTGAGCATTACTGCTTTCGTAGGGAATTCCTTTCTTGTCTTGGATCTTGGCCTTGACGTTGTCTATGGTGTCAAAGGTCCCCGCCTCAAGGGTGATTATATCGTCGTTGTGAATCGTGGATTCAAGCGCGGTCAGATCAAAGCATTTCAAGTTGCGGGTGCTCTCTGATCAGCGGGCATTGATTCGGGGCTGCCGCTTGTACCAACGCGACGCCGTATGAGAATAGACATTGTAATGCTTTGTACGCAGATTGCGTTTTTTGTAATTACTGTTTGATCGAATAAAATGTTTCATTCTAAAAGTTTATCTCATTCTGAATTTTTGTATGCTGAATTAAGCATCTTATTTTGAATGCTGGAACGTTTTGTCTTGTTCATGCGGTTGTACTGGTTCAACCTACATATCCCTGCTTCGATGTGTAAATGTTTTCATTCTTGAGGGCACTCCGAATTTGGAATATTACTCGGCCCTTGAGCATCGCTCGGTGGCACTATTTGGTCAGCCGAATTTGGAGGCTTTATCGGCCTGAAGACGTCGTGCGCCGATGGGGCTCCGAATCCAAAGTCTTTTTGGGCCCAAAGGCGCCATGCGCCGATGGGGCTCCAAATCCGAAGGCTTTATCGGCCCAAAGGCGCCATGCGCCGATGGGGCTCCGAATCCGGAGACTTTATTGGCCCAAAGACGCCATGCGCCGATGGGGCTCCGAATCCAGAGATTTTATGTGGCCAATCATGACATCCACGAAGGGCGCTCCGAATCCGGAGACTTTATCGGCCCAAAGACATCAGGCGCCAATGGGGCTCCAAATCCGGAGACTTTATGTGGCCAATCGTGACATCCACGAAGGGCGCTCCGAATCCGGAGGCTTTATCGGCCCAAAGACGTCACGTGCCGATGGGGCTCCGAATCCGGAGACTTTATCGGCCCAAAGACGTCATGCGCTGATAGGGCTCCAAATCCGGAGACTTTATGTGGCCAATCGTGACATCCACGAAGGGCGCTCCGAATCCGAAGGCTTTATCGGCCCAAAGACGTCATGCGCCGATGGGGCTCCGAATCTGGAGACTTGATTTGGCCAATCGTGACATCCACGAAGGGCGCTCCCAATCCGGAGGCTTTATCGGCCCAAAGACGTCATACGCCGATGGGGCTCCGAATCCGGAGACTTTATGTGGCCAATCATGACATCCACGAAGGACGCTCCGAATCCGGAGGCTTTATCGGCCCAAAGACGTCATGCGCCGATGGGGCTCTGAATCCGGAGACTTTATTTGGCCAATTGTGACATCCACGAAGGGCGCTCCCAATCCGGAGGCTTTATCGGCCCGAAGACGTCATGCGCTGATGGGGCTCTGAATTCGGAGACTTTATCTGGCCAATCGTGACATCCACGAAGGGCGCTCTGAATCCGAAGGCTTTATCGGCCCAAAGACGTCATGCGCCGATGGGGCTCCAAATCCAGAGACTTTATTTGGCGAATCGTGACAACCACGAACAGCGCTCCGAATCCGGAGGCTTTATCGGCCCGAAGACGTCATGCGCCGATGGGGCTCCGAATTCGGAGACTTTATCTGGCCAATCGTGACATCCACGAAGGGCGCTCCGAATCCGAAGGCTTTATCGGCCCAAAGACGTCATGCGCCGATGGGGCTCCAAATCCAGAGACCTTATTTGGCGAATCGTGACATCCACAAAGGACGCTCAGAATCCGGAGGATTTATCGGCCCAAAGACGTCATGCGCCAATGGGGCTCCGAATCCGAAGACTTTATTTGGCCAATCGTGACATCCACGAAGGGTGCTCCAAATCCGAAGGCTTTATCGGCCCAAAGACATCATGCGTCGATGGGGCTCCGAATCTGGAGACTTTATGTGGCCAATCGTGACATCCACGAAGGGCACTCCCAATTCGGAGGCTTTATCGACCCAAAGACGTCATGCGCCGATGGGGCTCCGAATCCGAAGACTTTATTTGGCCAATCGTGACATCCACGAAGGGCGCTCCGAATCCAGAGGCTTTATCGGCCCAAAGACGTCATGCGCCGATGGGGCTCCGAATCCGGAGACTTTATTTGGCCAATCATGACATCCACAAAGGGCGCTCCGAATCCAGAGGCTTTATTTGGAACACTTTTGAACTGGATTGCACAGTGAGTAAACAGGAATCTTTGCATTACAGAAGTGGAAAGTGTACATGGTGAGCCATTCAGAACCAATATCATTCCCCACAGGTCGGGTTTAATAGAATTTGCGCAAGTGCGTTAGGAGCAGGGCTGCGTGCCTAATTTTCCATCAACCGGCCTCCTATCATCCAGAAATACCTTCAGGAACAACTTTCCCGGCGTGTAACGGCGCAGTTGGACGCGTTAAGCATACGTCTTGGGAAGCTGCTGCTGATATCGCCTAGAGCTTCCATGGCTTTTCGTCAAGGAGCCGTCCGACATCGTCGAGACTGTCACAATTCGACACTTCAGTGGAGTTGACCTGTGTCTCCGTTGGTGTCTTTCTAGAAAGGAGATAGCATGCTTGTGCGGATTGCCGGGAACCACGAATTTGCTCAACGCCGTGTTCGGTCGGGAAGCGTAGCAGCTGATGATAGATGCTTGGCACGGCCTGAATAGTATGCAACCAAGTTCGCCCCATGATGAGGTTATACGGCGAAGGGAGCTTGACGACCAAGAATTCCACATCCACTGTTTGGGAGCCCGCCCGAACGGGTAACGTGATTTTCCCCAACGGGTACTCTGGATTTGCGTTGAAGCCGAATAATGGATGAGGAGCCGGAGACAGGTCTGATTCGTTGAAGCCGAGTTTGATGAAGGTCTCGTAATACATGACCTCCGAAGTGCTCCCCTGGTCTATGAGGACGCGTTCAACGGTAAATCGGTTCACGTGTAGTTCAATGACCAATGGATCAATATGGGGGAGCGTTATGCCGATAAGATCGGAATTGTCGAAGGTAATGCTTGGAGCTTCGTGGGGCTGTTTCGTTTGTGTGCGTTGCTTCTGGGGGCTGAATGAATTGTGTGTATGGTACGTGGCGTTGGAAGGCTGTATATCATATGTATAACGCCGAGGGGAGGTGACTCCTGCCAAAGGGCGACAGTTTTGATTGTGCTCTTCCGGACGTGTTGCTGGAGCCGACCATCTTGCACCAATTCCTCAAGGTGATCTTTCAAGGCATAGCAACTGTCCGTGTCATGACCGTGATCTTTGTGATATTCACAACGGCTGTCCCGCCTTCTCGTATCAGGAGGTCCCACCATCTTGGACGGCCATTTGAAGAACGAAAAATGTTGGATTTTGGACATAATCAAGCTGATTGGCTCTGACAGCTCTGTATATTTCTTGTCAGCGCGCTTTGTGCGCCTGCTATCGACCTGCAGTTGCTCATTTGCTTGGTGTGAGCATTGATCGCTGGATCGGCGAGAATCCCGTCTCTTGTCTCGTTTAGCCCGCTGTCGTGGTTCAGGGCTCTGAGGTGGTGCGGAACTTATTGGCTGAGCGATTTCGAGAGGGGCCGTTTTGTTGGCCACGTGTCCAGCTTTAACCCGCAAGGCGTCATCTTCCACTTTGCAGTATTCCTCTACTTTCTTCATCAACCCCCAAACTGTTTTGGGAGGTCTTCTAGTCAAGGAACTGCGGAGGGCGCTATCTGGGCGTAATCCCATTTTGAAGGCGATGATGGCCATGGAGTCATTGCAAGCATCATCAACAAGATTAAAGCATTCCCAATATCGCGCCAAATATGCTCTTAGTGTTTCTCCTGGCAGGATTGGCATTGCCCAGAGAGAGTCGGCTTGCTTCGACTGGACTTCGTTGGTGATGAATCTGGCCCTGAAGGATTTCTGTAGTTGGTGGAAGGTTTTAATCGAAGCCGACTCCAGTTTATAATACCACCTGACCGCCAATGGTCCCAAACTGCTGGGAAATATTCGGCACATGAGGGCCTCGTCGTCTGCATGCAAGGTCATGGCCTGCTTGTAGTGGCGGATGTGATCGGTGGGGTCTGATTTACTGTCGTACAAGGTGAACGACGGTGCTTTGAATTTCTTGGGTAGCGCAGCCTTTGCAATCCGTCGTACGAAGGGATCGTGTTGGTCTTCGTCCGAACTGTTCCTTCTTCGCTTGTGCATTGTACAGGGACTTTCTTTGGAAGAACTGGTGGTTTCATGTCGTCCCTTCTTCCTGGGCTCCGGGGATAATGAGTCGGAGTCGCAATCAGTGTCTTGTCGTGCTCGAGGTTGTCGACCACCTGCCTTCGGAGATCGTTCCGGATTTAGGTGCGCAGCTTGCTTGGACTTCGCCATTTCCAAGGCCAAATCTTCACGAAGACATTCGTTTTTAGCGATCATGTTCTCCAACCTCTGTTCATTTTGCTTTACTTGTTCCATGATCGCCTGCATCGTCTCATGCTCCGAAGTCGAGGGTGAGGCGAAATTCAAGGCACGTCTTGCAGCGATAGTCTCTGTTCCAAGCAAGTTTGTTGGAGTGGTTTCATCTTGCGATATAAGGTCGACAGTGACTGTCGGAGGATCTTCCGTCACGCTCGCCATGGATGTGCTTGAGTATTCCCACAGACAGCGCCAATTGTGGAGAAGTGGTTTGGAAATACTCTTCTGATCCTGGGGAGTGCTCGTGATCCGCTGATAGTCACCTGAAAATGAATAAACACTCCGGTCGAGGGTGCCGGAATTAGCACTCTGACAGACAAGTTAATCTCTACACTCAAGAATGCTTGTATTCTAAGTTCAGCACAATAGTTCTCACATACCTTTCTTAGTCTATTGTTCCTTTATTTATACTTGTTTCCTGGGCCTCGTGGCCAGGCCCACTTGTCACTCATTATCCTCTTGTTTACTCGGCTCCATAGTTCAGTATCTATTCAGCCTATCTATTATAGTCAGCATCCTTATCATGCAGGGTAGAGTTGTGTAATACCTGTCTTCTAGAGTACGCTTTTGATTATTCCGATTATTCGGCTCCCACATATATATATATATATATAGCCCTAGGCTTGACAAAATAAACAAAACAAAACAAAAGAGCCTCGTGCTCCAAAATGATCCTTCCTTGCCTTCACTTTGGCAAAATTACAATATCTTTACCTGAAAATGGTTTTCTACTAAAGGATGAGCATAAAGCCCAATAAAGATAACTTAACAAAGTGCATACAGTTTAATAGTCCCATGCGGTAGATGCATATGTTATGCCATGCCAAAACACCTCAAATGGTATCATCCCAATACTTGCCTGATAACTATTGTTGTAGCCAACTCGATCAATGGTAAGTGTCTCTCCTAAGTCCCCTTGAAATCTAGGACACAAGCCTTAAGCAAGTCCTCCAAAATCTGTATACTGTGCTCAGATTGCCCATTGGTCTGAGGGTGATAAACAGTGCTAAGGGTCAACCTAGTCCCCAATGCCTTTTGAAGGCTTTTCCATAATCGGATGGTAAGATGTAGATCTCTATCCGAAACAATGGTCATCAGTACCCCGTGAAGTCAAACTATGTCTCTAATGTACAGCTCTACCAAATAATCAACTAAGTCGCCCATGTGTATAAGAATAAAGTGCATAAACTTAGTCAACCTATCAACAATTACCCAAACGGCGTCTTTACCCCGTTGTGTTCTCAAAAGTCCAATCACAAAATCCATGGTAATATGCTCTCATTTCCACTCGCCTATGGATAAGGATTGTAATAAACCCGCTAGCCTTTGGTGCTCGGCCTTCACTTCTTGACAAGTAAGGCACCTCAAAAAAAATAAAGCTATAGCTCACTTCATACCCCTCTACCAAAACTGACCGCTAAGATCATGATACATCTTCGTACCTCCTGGATGTACCATAAGGCGTGAGTAGTGAAACTCCCAGAGTACTCTTTCTCCACAAGACTCTGGTAGAAACAGGTGGTCTTAAGTACCTCACACTCAAATCCGAGTGAATACTCAAACCCTTCTCTTCTTTTCCACAGGAGATTCTCTCACGAATTATCTCCACTTCCCGATCATCTTGTTGTACCTCTAAGACTTTGCTAATCAAGGTGGGTCGTGTAATCATGGTGACTTGCTAAAATGCAAGTCAAACTTGCTGATATCACCTAACATTTTCCATTCCCAAATGGCCACACTTTCAAGGCGTTGCCACAACGTTGGCCTTCCCTGGATGGTAGTGCAACTCGAAGTCATTATCCTACATAAACTCCATCCACCTCCATTGGTGCAAATTTAAATCTTTTTGAAAAATAATTATTTCAAACTCTTGTGGTTGGAGAAGACTTCAAAATTCTTACCATACAAGTAATGCCTCCAAATCTTCAAGGCAAACATCACCACTTCTAGTTCTAAGTCATGGGTAAGGTAGTTCTTCTCATGAGTTTTGAATTGTCGTGAACCATAATCCACTACATTCCCTTCTTGCATCAACACACAACCAAGCCCATCTCGAGATGCATCATAATACACGATATAGCCCAAACCCATTTCTAGAATTATTAAAACTGGTGCGGTAGTCAATCTAGTATTAAGCTTTTGGAAAGACTTCTCACAAGTCTTGTTCCACACAAATTTAATAGGGCAAATTACACTAATAGTCCATGTATTTTACCTCCTATGTCACTTTGGTCCTTTTATTTTCAATTTGCTCGATTTTAACCTTTCATTTTTAATTTCGTTTCATTTAGTCCAATTGTTAACACCGGTTAAAATTGCTGACAGAAAACAAACACGTGAGCCGCACATGACCCTTTTTCAACGGCAATATGGACATTTCACTACCCTTTTTCTTGTTTCATGATCTTCTTCTGTGGGAGCCGAATAAATAGAAGAGTCGGGAGGGATGTATCCCACAAGTCAGAGGCTGTTCAGCTCCGTACTAATCAACTAAGATACCGAATACATTGAGATCGCCGAATAGACGGGGAGATGTATGTAGGAATAAACAAAAGGATAATAAGTAAAAAGTGGGCCCCGGACCCGAGGTCCAGAGAATGAGTATAAATACAATAGCTTCAGATTTAGAAAGGTATGTAAGAATCACTTCACTAAACTTAGTAAACAAGCTTTCTTGAGTATAAGAATTGACTTGCCCGTCGGAGTGCTAACCCCGGCACCTCCAACCGGAGTGTTTGTCTTTGCAGGTGACTAGCTGAGGATCAAGAGCGTCTCCCAGGATCAGAAGAGTATTTCCAGTACCACTTCCCCACATCTTCCTCTTGGACTCTCTACAACACAATCATCTACCACCGTTGCTTTCCTCCACCACCAAAATCATCCATAGTCAATCCCAACATCAACACCATCCACCTCCACCACACCAAACCCAGTACCATCTGCCACCCAGACTACCAAACTCACCACCCTGTCTTTTGCATATACCCGTCATATCCATCACCTCCATCCAACCTCCTTCATCTACCCCTATCATCCCACCATCACCAAACAACAAATTATACAAGAACCAAATTATACAATAAATTATACAAAAATTTCCCAAGAACCAAACAAAGAAATGAAAAAAAGAAAAAAAAAGAAAAAAGAATAGATATGAAGAGAGAGAGAGAGAGAGAGGATATGGACTGTCATGGAGCCAGAGACCATGCGGCGGATGTTCGCCGAAGAATTAGTCCCCGATCGGGACTTCTATAGCCACCATTTTAACCCTACGATGCTAAATCTAGGGCGGCAGATAGCGGTAGATAGAGGGAACAGAGGTGGCATGCTATGGTCGTCGCTGTCCATTAGGGCATCGGAGAGTCGCATACGGCAGTGAGATAGAGAGCAACCCCCTCCTAATTTTCAGATCAGCCACTGTTGTGAACAAAATGATAATGAAAATTAGCCGAATCAAGAAATGTTGGTTGCGTTGCTGCTGCATGGTGGCTGTCACTGTCTAGATCTGAGTAGTGGTGTTGAAGCTATCTTCAAAAACCAAAATTGCAGGCAGTGACAACCACTACACGTTGTCGCCTTACAACATTGCTACGTCAATCTGCAAAACTCTCATCTTTGTTCTTTTTATTTTGATTTTCACTTTGATTTTGATTTGTGATTGGTGGTGTTGTTTGGTGGCAGATGGTGGTGGTGGTGAAGTGAGATTAATGATAGACGGTGGAGGAGGGGGAACGAAAAAAAAAAAAATTAAAAGTGTTGTAGAGATGGAATAAGGAAGGGTTAGGTTGAAATGTCTGTTTTGCCCCTCAAAGTTGATCACATGTTGTGCACATGACTATTTTCTGTTAAATATTTTAACAGAGGTTATTGATTGGACCAAAATGAAACGAAATTAAAAATGAAAGGTTAAAATCGAGTAAATTGAAAATACAGGGACCAAAGTGACACAAGAGGTAAAATACAAAGACTATTAGTGTAATTTGCCCAATTTAATATACTTCCTAATCAATCTAGTCAACAATGTCACTAGTCTAAAAAAGTCCCTCACAAATCGACAATAATACCTAACTAATCCCAAGAAACTTCAGACCTCAAAATCATTCTTAGGTTGTTCTCAATCTTGCACGGTATCTATCTTAGAAGAATCAATAGTTACCCCTTCTCCCGACACAACATGACCTAGAAATTTCACCTCCATTAGCCAAAATTCACACTTCTCAAATTTTGCATACAATTTGTGCCCCCTAAGCAAGTCGAGTACTACTCGTAAGTGTTTTTTGTGTTCCTTTTCGGAGGGTGAATATATCAAAATGTTATCCACAAAGACGACCACAACCCAATCTAAGAACTCTCGGAAGACTCAATTTATCAAGTCCATAAAAGAAGCGAGTGCATTAGTCAAACCGAATGGCATAACTAGGAAATTATAGTGGCCATAACGCATACAAAAGGCCATTTTTTGGATGTCCTCTTCCTTAATCCTCAACTGATGATTCTTTGATCTCAAATCAATCTTCGACAAGAAACAAGATCCTTTAAGTTAATCAAACAAATTGTCTATCCTAGGTAGTGGGTATTTATTTGTTCTTAACGATAACCTAATTTAACTTGCGGTAGTCAATACATAATCATGATGACCCATCCTTTTTCCTTACAAAGAGAGTCAGTGCTCCCCAAGGCAATGTGCTAGGGCAAATGAAATAATACTAAGAGCAATACAAGCACAAAAAAACAAATAATACTTGGCCTCGTTTGGGAACAAACTAATTTAGTAACTTTTTGGCTATTTGGCTAAAATATGAGCTAAAAAAAACTAGTATGTTTGGGATGACTTTTTGGCTTTTTACGAAAAGATGTGCAAAAAGTAGAGAGAAAAGAGAATCTTTGACTTTTTGGTGTGGGTTGTTGGCTTTTTGGCTAATTTAGTAACTTTTTGACTTTTTGGCTAAAAAAGAGGGTTCCCAAACGAGGCCTTAGAGCAATCAAAAGAGAGATAAAAACGTAAAGTACTTACATTAAATAGGTGACCTGCAACATTGGAATTTTGATTTCTCAACTCTTCTAGTAACTGAAACATAATGTCAGTACAAGCAAGATTTTAGATGGTGATGTAAATTAATGAAGAAAAGAGGATAAAAAATGCAATAAAATAAAATCACTGACTTTGTCAATTAAGAACATATAGGAAGCGAACTATTTAAGAAATTAAACATGTAGATATAGATGGTGAAAAATAAAAGAAACTAGAAAAATAAAATAAAATTATAAAACCACAAAATTAGAGAGAATTTACCCATGTTGGAAACATTCAATTCTAGCATATGCACATGCAGTTATTATTTTAATCCATTTCTTATATCTATTTATCCAAAATAAATAAATAAATAAAATAAAATAAAATTCATCTCCTATGTCCATTGGAGAAGCACTCAACAGTCAATTTCACGTGAAATTTCGATTGGTTAGTAAAATTTGATGACCAAGTCAGTGAAATTTCAATTGGTCAATGAAATTTTGATGACCAAATTAATGAAATTTTGATGACCAAGTTAATTAAATTTTAGTGATCTCGTAAATTTTTTTCTTCAGAACTTCACATTACTCATGAATCTTATTTAAAAGATCTTATCAATAGGATTTTAAATATATAAATTTTATAAAAAAAATGGAAATGTTAATCAAAAGTTATTAAATTTTAAAGTTTTAAAATCACTTAAACAATGTAAAATGTCACAAGAGAGAAACAACACTATGAGAGAAACAATAAAAAAAATTAAGATTTTTAAGATTATGAAGGCATTATTAAAAAAAAGATTATGAGAACATTTTGAACCATATATGTTAAAGTTTGTCGTTATCACTTCAAGATTTCAAATCCCACGGATTTTAACTAGCAAACAAATTGTTAGTGTCCTTAAACTCTTACACAAACTTGTAGAGAGATGTCTACCTAATTTTTCAAAAAAAAAAAAAAACAATAAAGAGTGACTGAAAATTATATTGAAATGAAAACACAATCGCAACCACAATATTTAATTTCATGACTATACTACCCATTTTACCAAAAAAACATGGTTCGCATTCACATTTCTTTCTTTTTCCAAATATCAAATATTAACATATTTCAATTAAGAAAAAAACATTAAAAAAAAAATGGAGGGTTGGCAATCACATTTTCATTAAAAATAACAAAGAAAAAAAAAATCATACCAAACCATGATGACTTATCTACAGCACCTAGTGAATTGGACCGTGTATTCGTGCCTGTGAATTTGACACAGGTTTCATTTTGATGATTTGATGATTTTGTGTTTTAGGTTGATAATGAAAAATTAGATTAATTTAATATTGTAATCGTAATTTTATTAAAAGGCACTCGGGTCATAAAGCTATTTTCAAAAAATTTTGGGCAATAACCTCAAGATCTAATCTTTTGAGGCTACAAGAACAATAATAATTTCAAAAACGATATAACCATTAATTATCTATCTATTTGTCTATTATCTCACCTATCTATCTCCGTCACTTTTTTATGTCTTGTGTCACTTATTTGTTCACATGTCACTTATATGTCTAGAATCACTTATCTGTCCATATGTCACTTATCTATCAATCTATTTGTCCATAAAATCTACCTATCTGTACATTTAATCTGCTTATCTATCCATATCACCATCACCACAACCGTTGGTTGCCACCGTGTGATAACCGCACCATGTATATTATTTTGCATTCGTTTAATTCTAAAAGTTCTAAATTAATTATGATTATTCTAAATTTGATTTTGCCTGTGATGTTTCTGATTTGTATATGTAACTTTTTTTGTAGGAATTTTATTTCTCATTAGAAATTGAAAGTTTTAATGATTTGAGAAATCATAACTAACAAGGTTAATTGAATCAGTTCAACGCGATTTTTTACAGGTATAAAATACTCTATGAACTCTACACATTGAACGATTCGAATCATCGAAACGGAACCCATAGAAGACTCCACGAGCCCAACAATACACTCTAGTTCACACAATGAACTAGAGAGATGCCTCTCCCGTAATCCGTTTAGTCCCCAAAAAAAACAAAAAACAAAAATTATGTTGTTCTCAAAAAAAAAAAAAATTTATTGACCAACTATTTCCATTGATTTTGAAAAGGTAAATTTAATAATTATTTAGAAATGGGTTTACGGTTATACTCTCATTTCTATTATGATTTCTTTTTTTTTGCTTTTGTGCTAGAAAGGTAAAATACACCTATGAAAATCAAATTTAAAATAAAAATGTAAAATTTTTCAAACATTCTAAAAAGAGTACAAAAATAATTTGAAATATGAAATTCTTTAAATATTCTAAAAGCATATGAGATTCTTCGAACATTTCAAACATTCTACTTTTAAGTTGATCATACCACCCATAAATTCCAATCATTCATGAAGGCTGAATTTGATCCAAAGACCCTAGTACTAGTTTGGGACTATACCAAATCAAATAAAAGTAAATCAATGATACCTTTCTTTCTTTTTCTTTTTTTTGAACTGGAATCAATGACACCTTGCATGTGCATTGTGCCATGCTCTTGTTTAATTATTCAGTTTCACCTCATTTGTTATGCAATTTAGATTAAATTGCACGAAATATATATATAGTATAAATTAATCCAACATTTGTCATGCCAATTAATCCAACTGATTATATGGAATTGGTACCTAAAATTTCCACAAAGTTTCGGCTCCACAGCATAAACTTGGGCATTACCAAGGAAACACAACTTCATGTTTATATGCCTAACTGCAAAAGCAAATACCTGGTGGTACAAATCAAGTGCCAATGTCCACTACGGTAAACACGAATAAACAAGTAATTTAAGACAGTCTAATTAAAACAGAGTCAAAGTAATAGACAAATCAAATGGATTCATACGGCTCAGGTAATGTTCTACTTGGTCCGAAATCAATCAATGCATCAAAATACATAGAAATTTAAACAATAGGGAAGCATTTTTCAGTCAAGTTTAGCCTACTAACCCGTCACACCTCACTACATTAAAGCCTCAAAAGTTCATTCTATATAGAGAACAGAACACCCAGAAGCACAATGAAAGAAATAATTTGTATTTTTTTTTTTTTTTGGCAAAAACTGGCAAAGAAATATAACACAGCAGGATGCAACTTTCAAGGCAGCATAAAAGTACTGGAAAAGAGAAAATTGGGAACACCGTAAAATGGGCCAAATGTCATTCTTCAATGAAAATTTATCGGGTATATTAGTAGTACACCAAAAAAAAATATTAGTGAGTAAAAGAAGAAGTAACTTCACCCATTTCTAAAATCTCTAATCACAGAATATACCAAGCATATAGTGAAACTCCAAGTTCTGGCTTTCCTATGCAGCACATAGCTTGTGTCTCTTATCCCAAAGAAGTTAACCGCCTCCAGACTTGAGTGTATTACTCAACCTATATAAATAAATAAATAATTACTTCAATAAAGCCAATGAGATTGAAAACAAAATGAAATGTCAAGCTATTGTTGAATAGGCAATGATTATAAGATTTTCATAGGAGTATAAAGTATAAACCTCGTATCATACTCTTTATGGGCAATTAATCTAGAAGCATTACTGCATAGAAACATACGAACCAACAATGATATATATATAGTCGAATAGTCAAGCTTACCAGTCCAAACCCTCAAATAAACCTTCTCCTTTTATTGCAGAAGTTTTAAAAATAGCCCATTGGCGGTTTTTTATTCTGTGCAACTCCAAGGCCTCAGTTACTGCAGCATCATCACGTGCACCAGGAAGATCCTGTATGCCAAAAAAAGAAATTGCCAATTAAAAAAAAAAAGGTAAAAAAAAATTCCACAAATTATTCAGGAATATCTGTTTCAGGTGTAAAGAGGTTTTAGCTAAAACAAAAGGATATCCATGAACAAAGCTCTGCAGCATCATGGCCAACTTTCACATCATGCATCAAGTTTCCGTTCTCTAATTCATAGTAATTATAAGAAAAAGGAGGGGGGGGGGGGGGGGGGGGGGGGTGGAGGAAAGGAAAACGATAATAACATCCACCTGCTTGTTTGCAAAAATGAGCACAACTGCACCTTTCAACTCTTCTTCCTGAAAAAAAGACCGAAAAGTTTAAACTTGTATTCTAAAATGTCAGTTTAAGCTTAAAACTAATACAGGTACAATGCATTGGCAAAGAAGAAGAAGAAGAAGAAGAAGAAGAAGAGTTGAGAAATGATTCTGCAAGAATTAACCAAACACATTTTTCAGAACCTAGATTATAGAAAAATTAAGCATCGAGAGAATCCAAGTGTAGCATTACCACCCTCTAATCCTAGCCTATATTAAATCTCATAACATGCACTACAAAGATTATCTTGAAATAAAGTTTTATACAGTCTACACAATCATCACCACACTGCTACTACATTTTAAACATGCATTTAGTTTTACATTCCATACTTAAGGCACTGATCATCAAAGTAACTGATGCTTATGCTTCAACATGAGTCACCACGAGAAGCATGTCTTTCATGCATGGTAAGAGCCAAATTAGTAACAGCAATATCTGCATATTTTTAACAATTTTCTTTAATGAATAAATGAATAAATTTTTACATGTAAAACGTAAAACAGCTTATAAAATACCTCCAGGATTGCATGAAACTCATCTTTAGCAGTGACCAGCCTATCAGTGTCACTTGAATCAACAACATAGATTATGGCTTGAGTATTAGGAAAATAGCATCTCCAATATGGCCTGTGGTAATTAAAATCAGGCTATGTGCTTGAATTATTTATGCAAAGTCACCACTTTGGATAACAATAAGATAAAACTTACAAGTTAGTAGACCAGAAATGTAAATATATGTGTTTTAAAGTCAATAATACAAAAAGGGAAACAACAATCTGCACTAGAAGTTCCCAAAACACAAGAAAATCTAGCAAATAAACGAAAATTTTCATGACCATATTTCCTTGCTATAGCATCAATTACATGCAGAACCTTCATTTATAAATACCTAATAAAATCATTACAGAATAGCAGATAATAATGTGACAAACAATTCAAATGAGTAAACAAATTGTGTTTTGTTTCCATTCTCGGAATAATCCATAGGCCCATAAGCAAAGTAGCGCAGACATGCAACATGACAGGAACACAATCCAAAAATGCCGACACAACGATTTTAAAAAGACAGAACACAATATACCTAGGACATGTTACAAATTTATATTATTATAATTGTATGTCAAATATATGAATAATTTATTCAAATGTAATAATAATAAATAAATAAATAAAGACAATACAACACTAATCCAAAATTAAAAAGTCATATATCCATAACTTAAAACATCAAAATATCATTCACGTGACAATTGCATTATAAAGAATGCAAAACAATTGTAGAACATGGAAATCCACATGATGAAGAATGTAGAACATTGTTATTATGAAAGAGATTCATCACATAGGTCGTGTTCGAAGGGTTCAAAAAGTGTCACCGAAATATCCTAGAAAATGTCTATAAAGTGTTCAGTATTATGAATTTAAAATTCTAATTAAGACAAGTTGAATAAGTGTTGGACATGGTTTTAAGAATGTTTGCAGAGTGTTGTGTCCGACAAGGGTGTCTGACAAGACATGCATCTTGCATAGAAGTGTTCGTGCTTCTTAGCCTATACGCCCATGTAACAACTTTTTTCACACAATTAACTAAATTGAGCATTCAACAGCTTTGGAAGAATATTTAAAACTGCAAAGCAACTTTGACAATTTAACTGAACCAAGCCTAAAAGGCTAACAAGCCTACAAACCTATCACAAGCTACGCTCAACAGCTCGACTTTAGGTCAAGCCAAGCTTGAACACCCTCCCCCACCAAACCAAGCTTGAATATTAATGTAGTAGAACAAATAGGCTAATTGTTAAAATGAGTTGTATGTAAATGTTCACTTAGTAAATCAAGTGTCCTATTAGTTGTAGCCTATAAATAAGGTGATGTAATCTCATTTGTACTTAGATTTTAGTTGAACAAAACGGAAAAGATAGGAGCCTAAGAGCTTTGATTTCTATCTCTAATCCTTAGGAGTTTACCCCTAATTGGGGATTTGTCATCTCTCTCTCAAATTGATATTGATTTGCATTTTGGTTTGCATTAAATACCCACTAGTAGACATAGCTGCTAATTTGTAGCACTAATTGGGAAGTTTTGGTGAATGTTTCGTATTGCTCACACTCAATTAATATGATGCACGGACACGGACATGGACACGAACATAGACACGGGACACAACACGGACATGTGAACATGCAAATTTTCAAAAAACGGGAGACACGACACGCTAGGAACACGCTCAATATATATAATTTTATTTATTTATTTATTATATGTAAAATTAAAAATATATATATTATTTATTTATTTATTTTATGTATTTATTTACTTTAATATCAATATCATTCACAAATTAGTTTTTTCCTACAAATAAAAATAATTTATTCTATGTATGTTAAGCAAATAATAATTCCCAAAAAAATAGAACAAAGGAAAAAAGGGGGAAAAAAGGGTTTTGTTCAAATATATATATATAGAGAGTAGGGGACATGTTAGGAGAGAGAGGGAGAGAAAAAAAAAACACAAATAGAATATAACAGAGAGAGCAAGAGAGTCAAATGGCAGGAGAGAGAGAGAGAGAGAGAGAGAGAGAGAGACGAACACAGAGACAAACAGAAGAAACGACAAAAAAAAGAAAAAAAAAAAGGAACGAAGAACATATTCGAAGAACATGCCTGGATCATACCAGGATCTAGGGCTTCAACAGGATCTTCACCCTTTCTCTTTCTCTTTCTCTCTCTCTATCTTCAATAGGTTAGGGTTTCTCTCCCTCTCTGGCTCCAACGTGGCCATAATGTGTCCAAGAGTGTCTCAAGTGTATCCGGGTGGAAAATTTCAAAAAAAAAGGGGGACACCTTAGGATACAAGCTAATGACAATAAAAAAAAGGGGGACACCTTATAATTCCAATGAAACATGGAATCTTCTAGGCTCCAATGACAATAAATAATGTGCATCAAATTAAGGATACAAGCTATTTAGACAATAAAGTTATGGAATTATAACTAGTACAAGCCTTTTCCCAAACCTAGAAATCCTATTTCACAAATTCAATTACTTGCCCAGCATGAACACTCAACCTCGGCGTTGAAGAGAACACATAACACCCAGAGTTACTGTCCACAGCCCAAAACTAGTCTCAAAATTCTTTATTTTCTTCCATTGCCAAAAACTTGAACTTACTGCTCCGTTACACCTTTGCAAACCGTAAAACCTCATAATTCAACCAACCTTTCATCCATAAACCCAAGGTTTCAAAATGCGGTATTACGTAACGGTTGCGGCCGTAGGCACTACGCATTACTCCCGCTTTTGCGGTGTGATTGAGATTCACAGATATGTCGGCCGTAGCGGCCGTCATAGTGGCCGTAACGGCCCGTTACATAACAGTTCGGAACTGTTTCTTTCAAAAAAAGCCAAAAAAAAAGGGCTGAAAATAGGGGAAATAGGTCTAGGCTGAACGCTTCCAGTGCGCATCTTGCACACTGAACATTTTTTTCCAGGGAGACGACGCCTAACTGGATTACCAAAAAAATAAAAGGAAAAATGATAAACAAAGGAAACTTGGCTTAAATGCTTCAAATCAAAGATACATACTGAGAGATACAATTCTTTCACTCATACAATTGAAGCACAATTCGAAATTCGAAGAAATCTAGGTTGCGATCTTCAATGTTTAGGGTTTTGCAGGTATCTTTCGTCCTCTCTCTCTACCGTGTTCTTTGTCTCTCTATTTTCTTTCTCTCGTTGGGTTGTCTCTCTCCCTCTCTATATCTTTGGTATAGAGGAGTGAGGCTCTTTGACTTCTTGATAATGACTAGTCGTTATTATAATCAAGGTTCTATGAAGTGGTTGCGGTTGCAACGGTGGCAGTGACGCGGGTGCGGGGTGTAAAGGCCGTAGCGTAATGGTTGTGGTAACCGGAACCATGAATTTTTTTATTTTTTGCACAATTTAAAAAAAACTTACCAATACGCATATTTTTTTCCATAATCATATTTATTGGGTTTTAAAATAAATATTGATCAATTTTTGTAATTTTTTAAGTACGATCCAACATATTTCATATTTTTAAATCACTATAAACTGAGTTTTTTACATTTTATTTTAATAATTAAGGACTTTATATGTCATAAATCCATATTACACTTGTGGCAAAAAAAAAAAATTTTATTGGACTTAGATATATAAAATTATTATTTTTAATTATTATACTTGTGGAAGCATATGCAAATTTTAATTTGAATTGTTTTAAAAAATAAATTATAAAGTAAAAAAAAATTGAGTTTAGATCACTTGAATATTCATTCTCTTTTTGAATAACCTGTAAATAAAAATAAAATAAACTAATCAACAAAAATTGACACATAGTTTTTAAAATAATAAGCTGTCTGAGTTTTGATTTTTTTTTACTTTTACAAAATATAAAATTAATTAATTATAACATAAATAGTTTTTAAAATAATAACCTATAAAAAATTGATCTTAAAAAGTGTCATTGAAATTTTAAACACACATTCTCTTTTATTAAATTATGAAGGTTCTGGTGGAAGTTGGAAAGAGCAACAGAGAGAGCTTTAAATAATAAATACATAAATGCCATTATATTATAATAAAGACTAGTCATTATCACGAAGTCAAAGAGCCTCACTCCTCTATACCAAAGATATAGAGAGGAAGAGAGAGACAACCCAACGAGAGAGAAAAAAAATAGAGAGACAGAGAACACGGTAGAGAGAGAGAGAGGACGAAAGATACCTGCAAAACCCTAAACATTGAAGATCGCAACCCAGATTTCTTCGAATTTTGAATTGTACTTCAATTGTATGAGCGAAAGAATTGTATCTCTTGATATGTATCTTTGATTCGAAGCATTTAAGCCAATTTTCCTTTCTTTCCCATTTTTCCTTTTATTTTTTTGGTAATCCAGTTAAGCGTCGTCTCCCTGGAAAGCGCGCAAGATGCGTACTTGAGGCGTTCAACCTAGACCTATTTCCCCTATTTTCAGCTTTTTTTTTTGGCTTTTTTCAAAAGAAACAGGTCCGAATTGTTACGTGACAGGCTGTTACGGCACCGTTACGGCCGCTACGGCCGACACAATCTCAATCACACCGCAAAAGCGGGAGTAACACATAGTGCCTACGGCCACAACTTTTACGTAACACCACATTTTGAAAACTTGATTATAATATAATGGCATTTATGTATTTATTAGTTAAAGCTCTCTCCGTTGCTCTTTCCAACTTCCACTAGAACCTTCATAATTTAATAAAAGAGAATGTGTTTAAAATTTCAATAACACTTTTTAAGATCGTTTTTTTAACAGGTTATTATTTTAAAAACTATTTATGTTATAATAAATTAATTTTATATTTTATAAAAGTAAAAAAAAAAAAAATCAAAACTCAAAAAACTTATTATTTTAAAAACTATGTGTCAATTTTTGTTGATTAGTTTATTTTATTTTTATTTACAGGTTATTTAAAAAGAGAATGAATATTCAAGTGATCTAAACTCAATTTTTTTTTCTTTATAATTTATTTTTTAATTTTTATATGATTACATTAGCATATATAATTTATTTTTTAAAACTATTCAAGTTAAAATTTGCATATACTTCCACAAGTATAATAATTAAAAATAATAATTTTATACATCTAAGTCCAATAAAAAAAAAAATGCCACAAGCGTAATACGGATTTATGACATATAAAGTCAACAATTATTAAAATAAAATGTAAAAAACTCAGTTTATAGTGATTTAAAAATATGAAATATATTGGATCGTACTTAAAAAATTACAAAAATTGATCAATATTTATTTTAAAACGCAATAAATTTGATAATGGAAAAAATTATGCGTATCTGTAAGTTTTTTTTTAAATTGTGCAAAAAATAAAAAAATTCTCGGTTTCAGTTACCGCAACTATTATACTACGGCCTTTACACTCCGCAACCGCAACTGCGCCACTTGCACCGTTATAGCGACCGCGACCGCTTTTCAGAACCTTGCATAAACCCCAATTAAAATCAATAACAAAAGCTTTCTTTCCTCTACAATATATCAAAGTTAGGCTCAGTACTAGTAGGAGAATTTTTACCCACGCTTGTCCTGCATTAAGTGTCCCTAATTGTAGCAATCCTGAAGAGATCTGACAACATAAGACTAAGGCTCCGTGTGTTTAGAAAGAAATGGATGATAGAAAGTTAAAATGGTAGAAAGTGAACTAAAAGAAAGGAAAAAGGAATGAAAATTATTTTCTTGCTTGCATTTGAATAGATGAAAATTTTTGCAAGAAAATGATGGGAAAAAATGTAATTACCGCATAACAAGGAGTTGTAAAGAGAAGTATGGGCAAAGAGGGAAACAAAATAAGCATAATCAAGTTTTGCGGGAAAAAATAAATTCCCCTATGTATTTTGCAAGAAATAGTAAGCCTAACTAACAAGCTAATTTGAGTTGTACAAAAACTTTAGTTTCCATTATCTAAACAAATACATAAATTTTTTCTTTTCTTTTCTTTTTCTTTCACTTTCCTATATTCTCTAACCAAACTAAGCCCAAGGGAAACATCACTGCAACACACTATCCATCATGACATCCCATAAGGCTATCTCACCTTATCAAAGCTCCCCTTCATCACACCACCACCTTTTTTTCCGTCTCTCACTCCCACACTTCCAAGCCACCAACCTCTTTAACAATCCATCCTATCAAGCAAAGCTCCTCGTGTAGAACAAAGAGGAAAGAAGAGAGAAGAAAAACACAACAGCTACAAATCACACAAGACCATAGCCTTAAGAAAAATGCTACAATGTGCACCCCTAAAAAGGTGCATATCGTAAGAAAAGTTGCAATTTTTGTGGTGAAAGTTATGAATGGCGAAGTTATGGTGTGCCCGTTCCACATCATTCTCCCCGGTTGAAAAAAAGAACACTTCCTCCAGTTTTAATTTAGATACTTAGCTTGTCCAAGTCAACAAATCAAATACTTTGAGTATGCTAACTGTTTGATTTTCTTCTCATTTCAACTGATCCTCATGATCAGACTGTTGATGAGGTCTACCAACCATGGATTGAACACACAGAAAATTCTCAATACCAATAAAACAAAGCCTTTGGAACTTGATTAAGTAATCTGGTGGTGGCAGGTCAAAGGAAGCTCTTCTGTTGGTAAAAATATTTTATGCATGAGATTGTCTTACAATTCAATTATGGCTTCTGGGACTTTGACAGCTTCCAATTTTTCTATCCAATCCACATCACTTTTCTCATGTTTGGGAACTTCTTGATCAACAATTTGCTATTGATCATTAGAATATCTGAGGAATTTTTGAAGTATCTCTTAAATCATGGGTTAACAATTTGTCCAAAGTTCCTTTCAACTTGTTCAATGTTTTTGTCATTTGTTCTTGTGTCATATACAATTGTAGATGTTATTTCTCCATGTCATGTTGGTCTTAAAATATTTCGAACTTTGAATTCAACTCAAAATTGGCCACCATAGTAAAAATATAGAGATGTGTCACGTTGGGTCCAATTAGTGTAGTGTGATAGGGCTGGAAGAATGGTGTAGACTGAACAAAATGGGTAATGGTTTAAATATAGGACTAGAATCTATTTTTGCAACAAGAAGAGGCAGGACAGAATTAAAGGTGTAACTTGGGTCACAATAGTGGGTTCAGGCTGGTGCAATGGGCTTGAGTATATAAGGTTTATAGTTGGGGAAGATTGGGCTGCGCTGTTTAGTGGGTTTAAATACTGAGTTGGGGCTTCCTAATTTAAATGAACCACCAAGGTCAAGACAAAGATGGATTAAGAACTTATAACCCAATTTAGAATATGGGTTAAATCCTCTACGATGAAGGGCTTCATCGATGCAGCAGCTAGTAATAAGGCAGAAACAACAGGTCATCGATTTTGGCAAGGGTTGACAAGGAACACCAAGGCAGCAATTTGGGAGAGCCAGAGGCAGCAGCTTCAAGTAATGATGTGAGGCTCATGACCAATGGTAAATACCTACTGAGATATTGATGATGATGTTGCAATGAAGACACAACGGTAAATCAAATGTAGCAGATGGAAACAATACCCTACAATGGCAGTGAAAGAATGAATTGTCAAAGGTGGTGCAGTGATGGGCCTGGCTTGTCAATGTCTCCAACAAGGGCCGGAGCAACAGCTACTTCTCGAAACAGTGGCACAGCATAAGTGTGTAATTTTTTTTTTTTTTTTTTTCAAAGCATATTTGATTGAGATGATAGTGATGATGGTTCGAAACAAGAAGACCGTATCAACAAGGTAACCATGTCAATCGAACCGCTATTTTGGCTATGATAACAAATTGATTCAGAACCAAGAGGGACAAAGAAGAGAGAAGAAAAACATAAGCCACAGCCCTAATCACACAAGGCCACAATCTCAAACACTCAATCTATTAAACAAATCTGAATAACACAATGCCAAAAACTAATATTTATACACCACTAACCCTAATTATTAGGAAACTAAATCCTAATATAATTTGGATAACAATGACTCCAAATCTAACTACAAATAAAAATAAATCCACAAAAATAATAAAGACATACAATTATAAATTTTTAATGCCAAAATGGGAGTGCCCATCTCACATCACCTCCTCAACCACTATCCAATACAAGACCACAAAATCTTTTAATCAACTAGATGACACTTAAACCTATATTCCAACCCTCCTGATTAACTTCATATGCAGTTTTCCCAAACTCTTAAGGCTCAATTTGGATGCTGGAAAAAAGCTGCGGGAAAACAAAAACAAAGCAGCATCCAAACAAGGGCTTATTCACCAATAATGAGATAAGAAACATGGATTAATAAGAACCTTGTAACCCCTTTGACAACTGCTTTGTTTCCAACACACCAACCTCTTCTCAAACCTCTCAACACTTGAGCTGCATGCAAAAGTGGCTCTAGGAGATCCAAAAGGTCAAGATAAGTAATTCAAGTCCTAATTTTACAACCCAGACTGAGACAACTCAATCTTTCCCCAAAATCTCACCAACCGAAATTCAAGTGCTCTTGCCCATACTGATACACAAGCCCAAAACCGTCTCCAAGAAAAGCATATACCAGAAGATACCATAGCTAGTCCTACTCAGCACCATAGAAGATTATGGTATCATTGACATAAAGGAGATGGGAAAATAACAACTGATTGCCTCTTACTGCACTTATTGCAAGCCCACTCATCGTATCCCCATCCAGTGCCTAGCCACATCATGTTGAATGCCTCCCTCATCATGGTGATGAGGAAAGGGGATACCCTTGCCTCGAGACCCAAAAGCTTCCAAAAACACCGAAGGAGACAGGTTAACCAAAATAAGAGTCATCATAAATTAATCTCATGGCTCCTTCCATTTATTCGCACCAACTACATTTGAAAATCTGTAGCTTCTCTTTCTACAACTGAACTTATTATGTAAAATTATGATCCACTATTCCTTCACAGAGTCTAACTTTATCATCTCCTACAGTTTAGAGTCAAAGAAATAGATGGGAAGCTTGACCCTTGACCTAACTAACAGGATGAATTAGACTCTGTATGCTTCAGGAGTTCCTTCTATATGTTTTGATGTTATTGCAATTTTCAATTTTCAAAGGTTAGTACTTTTATAACATAATTGTTTAAATTTGGCATTTTATACATTTTGTCAACTACAGAATAGATGAGCATTGAATTTTCTATAAATAGGGTAGCTCTCCTCCTAGTTCGAGATCTCTAGATGTGAACATCATGCATGGATTCCACCCAGTAACACCTAGCGGCATAAAACACACACACACACACACACACACAACTTGAGTTCACATCTATAGCAGACTGGCCATTTGGTAAGGAGTAATTGATTCAGATACAAAGCATCAAAAGGACCACAGAAGTGCAACATGAACCTGGAATTATGTAGTGTGATGATCCTTTCCATGTAATAGTTTGGGTATTGAAGAGATCTTCTATTTTATCAAATTAATTACCAAAACTGGAGGGTGAAACCTAGATTCAAGCCAAATTGCTTTCTTCCAGTAAGTGTACAGTGTTCCAAACTTCATAATAAGATAAGACAGAACTTCGTTGATTTAGGTCCCCCAAAAAAAATTAAATAAATAAATAAAATACCAACCAACAATGATCCAAGCACAACTCCTAACAAGTGAAGGTAGACTCTAAAGAACACCATAATTGGAGTGATGAGACCAAAATGAAATTGGATTCTAGATGGCCATTTTACATTCATATACCCTCAAGGCCAGACATGAAATGATGCACAGAAACAACTTCACATAAGTTAACAAACATAATCACAAATGTGAATGTCACAAGCAGATCTGTCCAACATCTGATTTTTCTTGTTTCCGGTGAGTTTTCTTACCTCCTCTTGTAGCCAATCTACTCTTCTTTGATTATAGTTTTTTCTGATCTGCCCAACATCTGATTTTTTTTTCTTCTCATATAATTCTATAGTAGACACAATCAGAATTATATAAAATAAAAGATAAAAAAATTTAAAATCTAAGAAAGAAGACAAAAGAAAGGAACATTTAAATTTAGGGTTCATAAACTAATTTTGATGTATTTATTTCATCATAATTACTCTAATAATATTGATGGTTTTAAATTATTATTTGAATATTTGAAAAATTATATAATCGAATGAAATAAAAGAATTCACAAATTATTTTGGTTTTGTAATTTCTCTTTTTAATTATGATATTAAATTTTGATTTGTATATTGGATGTTTAGCTATAAATTATAAAAAATAAATAAATAATTGGTGTACCCCAGCCGTACCTGTACCATACTTTTTAAAGAATTTTCCGTATTAACGTACCCGTATCATACCCGTACCCGCACCCATGCTTCCTAGGGTATATTTGAAGGATAACGCCATTCCAACACATTCAAATTAACAGAAGAATTGATTGAGATGGTTTGGACAAGAAGATCAAATACCAACACCTAAAACCTAAAGTTCTATGTTTTCTCTTGTTTTCCTTTTTGCTTTTCTTTTTTTTCTTTCTAATTTTTTTGTTCATTAGAGAGACAAAGGGTGTCCTTTATTCTGGACCAAGTCTATGGTAAGAAGGCTAGGTACTCATCCAAGATAAAGAAAGTAGATACCACTACACTACAAGACCAATCGACAGTTTGGGGAATATAAAAAACTCAAATGGATAATGAAAGAAGAAAAGCATTCACTAGGCCCCAAAGCTGGGCCCTCATCAAACCTAGAGAAACTAGACACATCTCAGCCATGAGACCATTTACTCTCAAGGAAGATATGCTCTTAAGCAACCATGATGGCTGAAGAGAAAAACAAGATGATCAACAAGACGAGGCAATATAATTAATCAATTATATGGGAGGACTAAAAAGGTGAACCAAAGTTGGTAATATTGATTTCACATGATGTGTCTGAGACACTGTGCACAAAAACTACAAAAACAAAATCAAAAGATAAAACAAACCAGCCGTCTAAGAAGCACATACACGGACATGTGACACTACATGAACACGCGGACAAGCAAATTTTCAAAAAACGCAGGACACGACACATTGGGAACACATGCGAAACATATAATTTTATATATTTATTATATTTCACATTTTTAAATATTTAATATTTATTTTATGTCAAATATTTAATTTGATCAAATTTATCAACCTTAGATTTGCTATTTTAGTGAAAAAACATTAAAAATTTTAATTTTTTTTGAAAAAATGGTCTTCAGTGTGTCCCCACCTATGAAGCATGGACACCTCTCTGGAGGCAACGTATGAGTGTCCGACACATGTCGGACACAAACACGCATTGGACACGCGGTAGACACTCTACCTAACGTGCCCCTTTTTTTAAAAAAAATTTTGTAGTCGGACACTCTTGGGACATGTTATGGCCACGTTAAAGAGAGAGACCCATTGAAGATAGAGAAAGAGAGAGAAACCCTAACCCATTGAAGACAGAGAAAAAAAGAGAAAGGGTGAAGAACTGTTGAAGCTCTAGATCGAGGTATGTTCTTTGAATCTGTGTGTGTTCAACTCTCTCTCTCTCTCTCCCTCTATTCGGTGCTCTCTGTTCATCTTCTTCAAATATGTTCATCATCTTCTTCGAATCTTCGTTTCTTCATTTCGTCTCTCTCTATGTTCGTCACTCTCTCTCTCTTTCATTGTTTTCTCTCTTGCCTTTTTGTTCGATTCTCTCTCTTTCCTCTTCATGTTTGACTTTTTCTCTCCCTCTTCTATTCCTTCTTTCTTTTCTTTTTTTTACCTTTTACTGTTTTTGGTAACAAAAATCTTTTTTCTTCCCCTCTTTTACTTGTTTCTATTTTTTTTTTTTTTTAATATTCTTGTTTGCTAAACATTAACATACATAGAATAAATTATTTTTATTTATAGAACAAAAATTAATTTTTGAATGATAGTTGATATTAAAGTAAATAAATAACATAACATAACATAAATAAAAATAATATATATATATATTTTTTTTTTTCATGTTACATATAATAAATAAAAAAAATTATATAAATTAAGCGTATCCCCAGCGTGTCGTGTTCCCCATTTTTAGAAAATTTGCATGTCCACGCGTACGTATCGTGTCTCGTGTCCATGTCATGTCTCCTATCCGTGTTTCACGAGTCCACTCATAGGACTGCAAACGAGCCGAGCTTTAGTATGTTTAGGCTTATTTATTAAGATTTTAACGACTTCAAACTCGAGCTCAATAAAAATTTAACAAATCAAGCTCAAGCCAAGTTGACTTAGGCTTGACTCAAACTCGAACTTGTTCACGAAGCCTTAACAAATCAAAAAATTTATAAATTCATACCTTACATATGAGACTAAAGTTACAATTAAAATTTTGATTGTACAATTATATATATAATATATATAAATATACTAAAAAAAGTCAATATTTTATCAAAATAACAATATCTACCACCACTATTATATAAATGTACCATCTATAGTTAACTATTATTTACATTTATATTTTTTTAAATATATAAATAAGATATTTATCTTATTTTTTATACATATTTTTACATTATTTAATATATAAATAATAAATGTTAATCGAGTCAGCTAATGAGCCGAGCTTTAGTTGTTTGGGCTTGTGTATTAAAAATTTAATGAGCTCAAACGCAAAATAAATAAATTTAACAATCCGAGTTTGAACGAGCTCTTACCGAGCCGAGCTCAAGCCTATTCACGAACAGCTCTGTTCATTTGCAGCCCTATATCCCAAGTGTCCCAACGTGTCCGACATGTGTCCGGAGCATATCTAGCGCGTGTCCGTGTCAGACACCTATACGTCACCTCCAGAGAGGTGTCCGTGCTTCATAACTACCAATATTACGTAATGGAAGGGGAGGGGAGGAAAAAACTAAATGATAACTCATTTCATCCATTTTCTCGCTAAAGTGGATGAAACTTGTGAAATGTGCATATACAATCAGAAAGATAATACCCAAATATAACACTAGAAGAGCAAATAAATATAAAATAGATTAGCTGAAGACCAAATTATAATGGACCCATGAGAATTAACCTACAACTATAAATATGATACATTGGATAAACATCTGAACTATAATGATGCTGCAGCACCATTCCACAATGAATCACTCACCACAAATATTAGATAGAAAATTTAAATGATTCTCAAAGATCCCTGAGCACAATCAAGGATTAATTCATCGGTATATGGCCTACTAGAAGAATATCAATTAATTCAATAAATAAAAAAACAATATTCTTTAAGTAGGCAAAAAAGCCCTGTCCGTGCCAATGAATTAATAATTTCCATATTGTGCTTAGGGACCTTTCATTAGATATTTTACAGTAGCTCTCAAGAGGTAAGAAAGACCTGATAGTAGTACCTAAAAATTCAGAAAGGAGAAATTAGGTCAAGTTTTAAGCACCATTATTTATATGATACCTTCTTTGTATTTTAGAAAACTCAACAAAGTCAAAATTAATAAAGTAAATCCGCATACAGACTATGGCCTTGTCTGTTTCAGAGGATATAAAGGTGGATATAGCAGGTGGGCGGATATAGCAGGTGGCCAGATATTATATCACATAGGGCCTACGCGTTTTTTTGCCTCCCTATATTTGGCATTTGGTTGCTCCAAATAAAGGGAGTCCAGATATCATCTCCCTCAAAAGTGGGGGATATGCAATACCACACTCCCTATGGTATTGCATATCCCCCAACCCCGGATTAGATTTAGCATTCATCCAGGGCCATAGGGATTCTTTTAATGAGGTCATCCTAAAAGCAACTGATTACTTCATGTTTCAAGTGAAATGTTGGCAGCATCACAAATTCTCAAGAAGCACAGAGTGGGTACAGCATTACAAGTCAAGACTAAGATGGAGCAACAAAAGAAGTGAAGGATGGTTTATCAAGGACTCTGCTAATGGATCATACAGTAAGGCTAAGAAATTCAACAAACAAAACAATGGGATTAATTTAGATTTTATAATAAACTGGTCGTTATCAATAACAAGTTATTTGAAGTTATGATGTTTTCTAAAGACAATAATGTCTACAAAACTAAAAGATGTTAAATTATTTCATAATCCTAAAAATGCACAATCATTCTGCATAATATTTTACAGGGAAAAATCCATTTTACCCCCTTGTGGTATGACCCAATAGCACTTTACCTCCCAGCCTTTTAAAAATAGTCATATACCCCCCACAAGGTTTGAGACTAAAATGTAATAATAACTCCGTTAACAATAATTAGAGAATGACCTTAATACCCTCAACTATCTTTTCTTTTATTTTCCTATAATGTTTACATCTAATTTCTAATTCCAAAATATCCAGACCTTGACACAAGTCCTAAAGCAATAAAAATTTTAATCATCAAAGCACTGGATCAAAACACTCGCACTTGATTTGTAATTAACAGTTTAGCTGGTAAGACCATATCTCAAACTCAAACAGAAACAGCATTACAATCACACAAATAACTCATTTTCAGAGCCATTTTCTACACCTCCAAAATGCAATTAAGAGGCACCACAATTATAGCTATTGTCTAATTCTTTTTTAAAAAAATCTCCTTTACTGGATTCAATTTCTGAGCATTACCGACTGCTACACTGCAACATACAATTCATCTTTATGATTCAAAGCATCTTCATCTTGACACCAACAGAACAGAGATCAAAAAATTAAAAAAATAAAAAACACATCTTCAGTCAAAGGAGTTTCTCTTAATAGCCATGGAATGTTTTTGGAATCACCAATAAAAAAGTATCAAAAAAGGTTCACTGTACAATCTTTTTGGGTTTGTGTGATACATATATGTGTGTGTGTGTGTGTAGAGCCTTCTTGGGATTGTTTCGAAATTCAATTGGTTTTTGTGGGGGTTGCATAGATCCAAAACTGAAAATATGAATAAGAGAACATAGAAGGGGGGTTGTCACAGCAGTTAGTTTGCCAAGCCCACGGTCTATAAATAAGAGAAAAGAGGAGGGGTGTGAATTGAATTTGTAAAAAATTGTGTGCGTCTCTTTCATTAATGAAAAGTGTGCACTACTTTGCGAAAGCAAAGTGCCCGTTTCCGTTGTCTGGTTAATATGTTCTTGTTGATTACCATTTTCCACTGAGGGTCGTATCATGGGGGGCAGGAGACGGGGTGACGGGGGATGCCAAGAACAAGGGAGGCAATGGTGGGTGGTAGCAGAAAAATGGTGGGGGAGGTGGCAAGATGGAGTTGATGGGGTTGGTGGGACGGGTAGATGGGTTAGGGTTTGGGGTTTCAAGGTAGAAGTTGAAAAGCAATGTAGAAGATGAAGACGAGGTTAATTTTGTCTTTTCAAAATAAACTTTACTAAATTTTTTTATTTGCCCACTCTCAAAATAGGCATGTAAGATACACATTCCGTCAATTTTGATAGAAAATGTAACTATAGCACTTTGGTCCAAAACCACATGAAAGGTATGTGGCTATTTTCAAAATACAAGAGATAAAGTGGATTTTACCCTATTTTAAAATAGCACCAAAAAAAAGGCATACACGTTAAATAAATCTTTCTAACAAGGTGATATAGAGAAATGTATGAAGTGAACAAAGAAAAAGAAAAACAAGAACAATATGAAATAGAGCAAACTTCTCTGAATTTTATTAGGCTCAATCAATGACTCCCTAGTCTCAATGGCTAACAACCTTATTTACAAGGGATGTTGCCTGCTAAACGGGTCCCTTTAAAAGACCACGTTCTGGTGAGGCCTGACTTTTCCTCTTACTATCTTTTGTGTAAACCACTATGATTTCGAAGGCTTTAGAATTCATATGCTGATGGATTTGTGCACTTTAATATAGTATTTGTAATATATAGTATACTAGTTGTATAAAATAAGAATTATGGATAAAAAAAATTAATTTAATTTTAATACTTGACTAATCGAAGATAATTTCTTTATGCGATAGGCTCTTCTCCGGTCTACAATTTAATTGAAGAGTGTTATTGGGCCGTGGTGGGCCTTGATTTGAGCCCATTTTGATGATTCAAATCGTCCAATATATAGATCTTGTTGAGTATATCATTCATGCAAAAAAATCAAATTATTCGGGTATCGATAGCCATTTTATTTTTAAAAATCATATGCCATTGGCACAAATGTAATCTGATCAAATCGCTATTAATATCCAATCAATGTAATTTTTTGCAAGAATTATATACTCAACAAGATCTACACATTGAACAGTTTGAATCATCGAAATCAGCCCAAATCAAGGCCCTTCACGGCCCAACAACACTCTTCAATTCAATTGTAGACTAGAGATACCATTTCTTATATTGTGAAAATAGTATTTCATAACGAAAAATGTAAATAAGTCTAACGAGTCATTATTTTTATTCTTTTCTAAAATTTTTGAACTATGAAATAGAACTCATATAATTCAATTTTCTAACCATCAATTATAATTCCAGTTTCTTTTATTAATGTGAAACAGTTAGAGATCATTTATAAAATCACTTACTAATATTCTATTTCATTAGTATTTCACAATGTATATTGAGATGATCTCTATCAATCCGTTTTCATTTATATAAGAGACACATTTCACTTCTTTTTATTATTTTATTTTAAAAATTAAAGACGAACGAACCTCTTTTATTAATAAATCATCAATTCAATTAACATTCAATTTTTAATGATATTAAAATTTTATTTCAATTAATAACTCAAATAATTTTATTATTATATAGTAAAGCAGTTAGGAATTTCATTTTTCAGTTAATTTTGTTAAATAAAATATTTTGACAAGGGAGTATTTGTAATTTTCCAAATCACAATAGACAAATCATATGTTAAGTAAACTTCAGAAAGCGTATTTGCAATTTACACTATTTTTTACAACTATTCTAAATATTAAAAAACTACAATATAGAAAGGTTGTTGATTGTGGATGAATAAACCATCGGAAATGATTACTCAAAAGCATGTTGGTTTACACAAAACAAGAGAAATAAGCAAAGCATGAGCCAAAACATCACCGTTTAAAGAGCAGCAGTAACTGCTGCCCTTAGGTGCAGCAGTATCCCCTGACCCCTGCTAAACACAGCAATTCATGTCCCAATTACAAAAATTAATTGCCCATCACTCAATGATTATAGAAAATTCAAAAAATTACCAGAAATGAAGTCAAATTTGGAATCGAGAATCAAAAAGAAATTTTTTAGAAAATCCTGGTTAAATTTAAAATTTAATTTCAAACCAATAAAAATATTATTTCCAAAAATAGCATCTGCAAGGCAAATGTAGTTATAAACGTAAGACAAAAGAAAGGTAATAAATGTTTAAGGACAGATACCCGATACTTGTCTGCCCACCTGTGTCACCCAAAACACCACTATCAGAAGAAGAAACCAACAAAAAAATTTCTAATCCAACAACAAAGAAAGTAGACAATTTCTTGTATCCTATTTAGGGAACAAAAAAATGGACATCTAATAAAAATCCAAAAAAAAAAAAGATCAGGAAAGGAAAGAAAAAACTTGTGCATTTAGAATGTCCCCAAAAAAATCTCACATAAGGATGGATGGAACTGTGCTAATACAAGAAGGATGTTCATGAATTTGGTGAAATCAATTTTTTTTTAAATTAAAAAAAAAAAATGAAGCAGAGCTTGCAAGCTATACAAGAGTAAAATTACAAGCAAACAACAAAAATCAGCTTTGATCACCCAAGCTATTTACAAAATAAAAAATCTGACAAAAAGATTACCCACCCACTCTAAAAAAAACTACATAAAAGACTCGATCATTCTCTTTTCATGAATTGACATCTCCACTGCATCAAAAAATTGGAAATTCTTTCCCTTCCAATGTAAGGCATAAAGCAGAGCTTGCAAACCATACCAGTGACTTCTACCAACCCTTCAACCTCCCTAACTGGCCAACAAAACTATTACCAGAAGACCTAGTAAATACCAAAAAGCAGAAGCTTCCCAGCAACACCACAATGAAAAAGCAAACAATCCGAAACTCCCAACGGATAGCCAGTAACCCAAAGAAAAAAAAGAATTAGTTACATTTTTCATATGATATCCTCTTACAGATAGACTAAAAAACTGAACAAAGTTCTTACATAATTTGTTTTCATTTTGTAGGTGCATAGGTCCAGCCACGCCACATGGTACCGCCACATCAACACCACATCACCCCTTGGGTGGGTTCACCTACAAGATGCTTGTGCCACATGAATGCATCCCATGACAACATGTGGCCCAATCGGGTGCCCAGAACCTTGAGCTCATTCAGTCCACTTAGCTCTCCAAGAATCCCAATAAGCATGCTTCGATCTCCGAGATTAAAGCTCACTCCTCATGCTATCTAGGCCTTAGTTGCAGGAATCGTGCAACTAGGTGGCGATTATGAATTAAGAATCGTGATTCCGAGTAAGAATCGTGATTCTGAGTTTCCTAGAAAGAAACGTGTAAGAATCGCATTTCTGTGGAGAGAGAAACGCAATTTAGTCCAAGATGGGATCGTAAAGGGGAGAGAGAGAGAGAGAGAGAGAGAGAAACCCTAGCCTTTAACGTCGACATGAGAGGAGAAAGAAGAAGGGTTGTTGAGAGAAACTTACAGTGGACCAGTGGTAGCAGCTTTGTAGTTGGATTGGATTCGGGCTTTGATTGTCTTCGTCGCTCTCTTCTCTCACTATCGATCACGACCGTCTTCGTCTCTGAGGGCTTCGATCATCTTCGTCACTCTCTTGATCGTCTTCGTCTCTCTCTCTCTTCGTCTTTGTGCTTCTCTCTCTCTCCGTCTCTGCTTCTCTCTCTTTGTCTCTCAATCTGTTCGCTATACTCTCTCTCTTCGTCTCTACGTTTTAATTGATCATATATAATATATATAATATAATTTATCATATATAATATATATAATAAAATTTATAAATTATAATTTTTATCATATACAATAAAATATCTAATTGTTATTTCTTAAAATATCATATATAATAATAATTTTTTGTAAATTATTATTTCTTAACTTTTTTAACATATAATAAATAAAATAAATCATCTAATTATTTAAAAGAAATCTAATTAAATCATGTATAATAAAAAAATCATAAAATAAAATATCTAATCTTTCTTTTTATTTATTTTAACATAATTTATTATTCCTTATTATAATTTTTTATTTATAATATATATATATCAATTAAAAATAAAAATAATAAATTAACAATAACACAAAATTTAAAAAATATAATACATAAATAAAATAATTAATGTGTATTAAAATAAAAATATTTATAAAAAAAAATTCTAATGTGTACTAAAAAATATATATATTACCGCTCCCCGAGGCACTCCCAATCTAAGAAACTTCTATCGGCTCACGCTTCCTCGCTCCCGCCCCCACTCCCGCTTCGTGCAACTAAGATCTAGGCTAGAAGTAGGACCTAGGTACCTCACTCAGGTTCACCAGAGGGAATAGAGACTAGAGTTCAAGGGTTCTTCCAGACAGTTGTCAAGCTCCCCTTTGAGACAAGGTGCATTCCAATCAATCTTAGAGAGGGGCCTTGACCAAGACCTGGGACACCTTGATGCTTGTATCATACCTACCCCCGGAACTATTATGGTTCAATAGATGCTGACATAACATACCTACCAACTACCTACATATGATATGTCCCCCCCAATGCCTTATTGAGGTCGCAGAATTGACTGAAGTCCTCCCATTTTTCTCAACCATAGAGGTTGAGCCACCTATCCTTGACTAAGTTGGCTCTCCCTAGCGCGCCACCATATATAAGGGAACCTTGTACACATTGATCATCACCTTGCTCTCCACTACCACTTTTCTCTCTCTCTTAAGGCTTCCTTGACTCTCTCGTCTCCACCTTCAGTGGTCTCCAGTCATCTTAGCATCAGCCATCTTCCCATAGGGAACTTTTCAGCCAACTCAACTCCTACCATCCACACATTATTTGCTGTAGGTCTCTACCATCTCTCGCTCTCATATGATCATGTTTCACAGACCTTCAATTGTTGTTAATTTTAATTTTGTATGATATCAAAATAATTGTTAGTTAGACATTGCAGAAAATTGGAATCAAATTTTAGGGTTCTGTTAGCGTTTTAATGCACATGTAATGTACACATAGCCACACTACAAATAATAAGAATTGCGGTTTTTGGAATGCTAAACCATGTCCATTATCTACTCATCTAAACATCAACACAAAACACAACTCCATCAACATCCATCTTTGTTGTTATTGTTATTGTTGTTACTATTTTTTCACTAGTTTGACCTTAATACCAAACCAAACCAAGCCTTAAGTCCTATCAAATGAGATTGGTTACATGAATCCTTCTTCACCACTCGACTCTATCAAAGGCCATTTGGTTAATCAAATTAAGGAGATTCATATCTCTATTTATTACACTAGCCCATGTCCATCTAGGTCTACCCTTCCCCTAACACTTCCCTCTACCGTTACTGTATCACATCTCTTCACTATTAACTCTATTGGTCTCCGTTGTATATGATCAAATCATCTCAATCAATACCTCTCAGCTTATCTTCTATCGTTGCTACTAGTACCCATTCACAAATATACTCATTTCTAACTTTTGCCTCTTCTAGTCTTGCCACACATCCACCTTAGTATCCTTATCTCAGTAACATTCATCTTATGTAACATGTTATTTCTTAATTGCCTAACATTCCGTCTAATACAACATCGCTAGTCTAATAGCCATTCTATAGAATTTTCCTTTTAATCTAGTGGGTACTCATTTATTGCACAGTACCCCAAACGCACTTGTCACTTAAGCCACCCCGCCTTAATTCTATGGACCACATCCTACTCCAATCTCTTCAACCGTTGTAATAATCGATCCTAAATAACGAAAAAGTTCACTCTTAGGTAGTTCTTGGTTCTCAATCTTCACTTCTCCTCTATTTCCATTGTCACTATTACTAAAATTACACTCCACGTACTATGTCTTAGTTCTACTTATCATAAATCCTTTAGATTGAAGTGTTTCTCTACATGTCTCTAACTTAGTGTTAACTCCTTCTCTAGTCTCATCCACTAACACGATATCATCTGCAAAAAGCATACGCCATTGCACATCATCCTGAATATTTCTCGTCAACTCATCCATAACTAAAACAAAAAGATAAGAACTTAAGGTTGATCATTGGTGTAACCGTACAGTAATTGGAAATTCACTTGTCTCTCCAGTCGACGATCTAATAGTGATCACCACACATTCATATATGTCTCTAATCACATCACTGTAACCTTTTGTTATCTATTTCTTCTCTAACACCTACAAGATTATATACCAAGGCACTCTATCATATATTCTACAAGATCGACAAAAACATATGAATGTCTCTTTTCTTCTCTCTATACTTTTCTATTACTCTCCTCAAAAGATAGATCACTTCCATTGTTGACCTATTGAGCATAAATCCAAATTGGTGTAAAATCAACACTCATCGTATTAAAAGGAGGCACCATGGGGTGCAATCTGCATATGAAAGAACTATACCAACTATACATTAAAATGCTATTTAAAGATCTCTCACAACACATAAGAACTACACCAACTACACATCTTTAAGAAACTTTTTCTAACCACATTGTAGCCAAATATGTCTCTGGCAACAATACAAAATTTACCATTTGCATGCAATAAACCAAAAACTTTGTTATTGAACACAATAAATGGACTAAACTTCCTTGTTCTCATGAACTAATGTAAATTGAAATAATTTCATCAAGGTTTTCGATTGCAAAGAATAGCAATTCCAATGCTAACAATTCAAAGCACTTTCTAGAACTCAATACTTGACACCAAAAGCATAAACAACACATCCACTTGCCCACCCATATCCAATGGACTAACACATGAATTTCAACCCCATTTCCATCAACTTAATAGCTACAGAAAGGGATTCCCTAAATTCCAAATTAATTTTTCTACCCAATACAAAGCAATTAGGAGACAAAATGCAACATCAGTTTTGTCACAAGGAAAAAAACAATTATATTTTCAATAATGTTCTGGCAAGAGAAAAGATAATGCAAATCATCAAATAATAAGTTGGCATACCTAGATCCCAAACTTGAAACTTTATGTTGTTATATTGCACTGTTTCCACATTAAACCCAATTGCTGCATCAAATACATACATGGGAATCAATTCACATGTCCTAGAACAAGAAGAAGAAAAAATGCTGAGAAAAACTTCTACTAACAATATAAATTAAAAATGACTTACAATTTTTGAATTCCTTACAGATTTTATTAGTTTCAAGTTCAAGAATTTGAATGCCTCCACTCAATTGAGGCCCCTGCTCCATTAAAACCATGGTGGATATCTTTTTCCTGGAGCTTCTTGGCAAACTTAGTCACTCACCCATGTGGTAGGCTGACTGTAACGTTCTCTCTCTCTCTCTCTCTCTCTCTCTCTCTCTCTCTCTCTCAAGCCACTCATCTTTGTGCCTTTGGTGAGACAAATGAAAAAGGTTCCCTATGTGAGCGCATTTGCTAGTCTGATATATACGATTCCACAGGACATATGCTTCGTAAGAAGTGGTTTGTTGAGGAGAATCCTTCAGCCCCTTTGAGTCATGGCTCATGCAAATGAAGCTTGTCATATAATGATAGCATGTAGTGTTAGAGGGAGAAAGGGTTAGTATGGGCCATGGCCCCCAAAAATTGTGAAAATCCACTATATATACATGTTAGTCCAACAATGGCATATCATTCCATATATAAGTGGCCCTCCCAACCAAAATTACAGCTCTTTGAAGGCTTTCTTTTTTCGTTTCTGGTGCCCCTACTCATTTTTCCCCTTAAAAAATTAATAATGGTGGCCCATACTCTTTCTTTAACTTAATTTTATCTCTCATTCTCTTAGTCTTTCATCATTCCCTCATGCACTCATCATACATTGTCTCTTGATTTTTTTATTTTTTATTTTTTGTAATCATTCTCAGTTTACCTTCACCCTTCCACTCTATCCATTTTTACCAAGTTCCACTAATTCTCTCAAACACTAGAAAAAACTTACACTTAGTATCACTACACTTTACACAAAATTCTACTTCAGCCCCTCTATTTTCGATTGCGATAGTCAACTCTCTATACTTTTAGTCAAGTTGTAATATAATCTAGCCGTCACTCTCTGTGAATTCTTTATTTCTTTATTTTCTAACATTTCTTTCAAGTGTCCTATTTTTCCCATGGGAATTTGTTCAATATTATTTCATATTCGTAATATCTATGTTTCTATAACTAGCAGTTGATGTTGTGGCAAATAGGTGCTCAAACACTTCTTTTTCTAGTGAGTAAAAAACATTAAAAACTTTCAGCATTAAACTCAGATGTGGGCATAAATGAATTTTTATTGTTATCTTTGATACATGGCATTAATTTCTCTTTTGATTCTACTTGTTTACGTCAACAATTTATACTGTTCAAATGAATTTTAATAATTATTTAAGTTGTTTAAACCCGTTCTGACCAACATGCTCTCCTTGATGGGGGGACCCACCCCTGACAGCATGGCAAGTGATGGCAATTCAACATGCTCTGCTACAACTTTGCCTCATCCCCACCCCGATGGGGTGGATTTTTACAATTTTTTCTGAATTAGGACAAGGATGGGAGAAAATTTTAAAACCTGATTAAGGATGGAGCAAGGTTGAGATTAAGGGTGCCTACCTCACGCCGCCCCACCCATGGCCCCATTAAATGTTGTGCACAAGTCTTGAACACCTAACTTGGTGCTCAGAATTCAAGAACACCAAATAAGCCACTTGAAGGTTGTTGAAACTAGTTTTTGAAAAAAAAAATTATATATATATAATATATCTCTTTCCTCTTTATTTATTTTAAATTTCTCCATAAGCTTCCTTTTAAATACCCCTTTATTGCCTCCTTGATTCACACTTTTTAAGGCCTCTCTCTCTCTCTCTCTCTCTCTGCCCTTTTTGTATATCTTCTTCCACTTTCCCTATATTTTCCTCTTCAATCCACAAGCCAGAACAACGAAGTCTGACACTCTTCTACTATGTTGCCAAGGGGCAATTCAATAAAGATCATCACCACCGGCACTTCTAGCAACTAATCGCCACCGTATGCATCGTGAAAGACCAGATCTGAGTCAACAGACTCCTTCACACACTGTGCAACACCTCCACCTGGGTGTGGTGGTGAAGGGGTTATGGTGGTGGTGCCATGGTGTTTTCTTTCAAATTCGACCAAAGGATTTTTTTTTTTTTTTTTTTTTTTTTTTTTTTTTTTTTTCACTTTGCCTTTGCTATAACCATTGAACAAGTCTTCTGAGAGTTTTTCTTTTCCCCTTTTATAATTGGTATCATACTGTTTGGTTGACAAGAAAATACATGAAATCTTGCCTTATTTTGATTAAGTTTAAAGATAAATAATGCAAGTTGTTTACTAGATTTATTGTTTCTCCTCTAAACTCATTTTTAAAAAAGAGAGGAAAAAAAAAAAAAAAAAAAAAAAAAAAAAAGCTAGGGAGTTGGGGAGTGCAAGGATGGCATGCTCAGAACATTACGTATCGGGGGATCAAGGCGAGGACATGGGAACACAACATTCTCAGGAATCAGGGGGCTAGGAATACAGAATCCGACCCCACGACATTACCATCCCTCAGCATGGAAACTTTAACATATATAAGGGATCCCAAGTATCATGCAGAACCAAACAAATAAACATTTGATTCTACTCCATTTGATATATGATTGAATGAGGAGAGGTGATCCTACAACATATCTCTGCTAACAAGATAATGGCTGATCTTACCAAAGTCACAACTAGAGATGTCTTTCAGACTCATGTAAAAAGAATGAGACTTTGGCCCTGTTTGGTAGGGCTTATTTCCAGCTTATTTCAGCTTTTAGCTTAATTTAAGCTATTTTGATGTGTTTGGTTCAGCTTAACAATACAGCTTATAGCTTTTTGTAAGTCAAAAATCAGCTTATTCTTTGAGTGGGGGAGAAGAAGCTTAATTTATAAATTAAAAATCAGCTTATGTTCACAGTTATAAGCTATAAGCTGTTAAACTATAAGCTATAATCACTTTCCCACAGCTCTACCAAACGGGGCCTTTGTAGACTATGATACATATTGTGGCCACCTTATTGACTATGAAATTCTGGACCATTCAAGATTATGTGTATCTTATATTTTCTATTTTATTCTATATATGATTGCATGAGGAGAGGTAATCCTACAACATATCTCTATTAACAAGATAGTGGTTGATCTTCCTAAAGTCATTGCTACAGATGTCTTTCAAACTCATGTAAAAAATATAAGACTTTGTAGACTTTGATACGCATTGTGGCTACCTTATTGACTATGAAATTTTGGGACATTCAAGATTACGAGTATCTTATATTTTTCATGTGAATATGGATATGTATTGTGGCATGATGGATAATAGAATCTCGCACAGAGAGTTTTGTAGGTAACTAGGCTAAGAATGATCCACAAATTACCCTAGCGCTTTCATAGCAAGCAGGATGAGACATTAAATATCTTGGCACTTGGAGAACAAGCAAGGTAAATGTTTTGGTGCTTAAATAGGGAACAAAGTTAATTTGTATTCAAATTTTGCCTTCAGTTCAAAGTTGTTATTGTTAAAATCAAGATCCTACTTGGGATCGTTGGGAGGGTCTCATTTATCAAATTGTAGAAATGGATAGAGAATCAAAAGATTCTTCTTTCAGTGCAAAATAAATTGAAATATTATCTATAATGATAATGTCCATAAAATATTTTTGAAATCATTAAAGAGAAATTACAAAATTGATATAATGCATGTTCAATGCTAACATAAATTGTAATATAGTAATTACTACTAATATTTATAAATAAAAGTTGATAAAATGGTTGCTAATATTGATTTTAGAGAATAATCAACTTTTAAAATTCTCCCTCCAAACAATTTTATTCAAATAAAAAATTGAATTCATTGACTCTGATTTTAGAGGGACAATTTTCAAATATCTCTCCAAACATTTTAATTCAAATAAGTTGAAGAAATCTTATTATGTAAATAAAGAGAAGTTTTCACATACTCCTCAAATTGAATTCTTCATAAGACGAAGACGTTAGAAAATAGTTTCTAGTCAAAATATATTTATGTATATATATAATATATACATACACATATATGAGAAATAAATAATAATAATAATAAAAAGTTGATAGAATCAGGATCGTAGTAGAATCAGGATCATAGTGTGATTTTACACGATTTTGTGACTAAGATCATAGCCAAGGTTCTACAAAATTTTAGGTCCTACTGCGATCCAAATAATTTGTCCAAACTGGGGTGGTAGAATCGTAAAAATCCTATGATTCAGATTAGGATTCTGATAACCATGCCTTAGTGTTGCCAACTACTTACAAGTTTTTCTTCATTATTTATTTTCATGGATTTTGTCTTATACTAGTGGCCTCCATTCATGTGGTTATATAAGTGAGACTAGCCATACAAGAAGAGATGAGAGGCATGCATGTAGGTAGAATAGAAGAGAGTTTGGGTAGAACAAGTGAGAGTCTTACCCTAGTATACTCCTCTCTCTTGATCTCTTCTTCTAAGGCCACCATCTTAGTTCCTTGGGACTTAGAAAATATGGCAAGAGGTACAATGACAATCCTTATTTTGGATTGTTGAACGGGGGCTCGCATCTTACACAAATAACAATTAGGCTGTATTTGGTTATTTGGGGAGGGATTTAGAAAGGAAAAGAGAAAAATCACGTGAAATTTATTTCACCTTCCTTTTCCTCTCTGTCTCTTTCTAAATCCATCCCCAAATGAATCAACCAAACATGGCCTTAAAGAAAACAAAAAAAAGACTGAGAAAGAGAGTACCAACTTGGAATTGTGGAGACAACTTCACCCATCTGAAGCCGATCTGCGTGAAATTGACTTGATCCGTTAAATTATCAAAAATTATGGAGAACACAGTGAACAGAAAAAAAACAAAAACAAAAACAAAAAAAAAACAAAAAAAAAAAAGAGAGAAATGGAAGAATCCATACAGAGAATTGTGGTTTTTCCAGCATTGTCAAGTCCGAGAACAAGGATCCGAGCTTCTCTGTTACCGAACAACGAAGAAAACAATCGAGTAAATGCAATCCCCATGACTGATTCTTTTACCAAAACTCAGATTAGATCTTCAAAGCAGAAACCTAGCCCACCTACTCCTCACTACAGTACAACCCAAACATTTTCAATGCCTTTGATACAGCAGACGACAGAAAGATATGAGATGAATACTACTACTACTACATATGGAATTACTTGCCCGAGAAAGTGCGATGCTCTGCATGTTCGGATTCATCTTCGCTTGCGATAAATTCCAGAAAACGAAAAAATCAAAATGGAGGAGAATCGACAATCTCTGAGGATTAGAATCCCCGACGAAGAGAACGCTCGCGCGCGCGCGCGCACACACACACTCCTCACTCTGTAGGTTCACTCTGTACGCTGGTGGTCCCGTGTATGAGGAACCAAGAAGAGACTGAAAAGGAGTGAGAGATGGCTCATTTCGCCGATCAGGTAAATTTGACACTGCCGTTTGGTTTAATTTTAGATTTGAGTGAGTGTTTGTATTTTGACGGATTTGGTCGGAGCCCTCTCACTAAACCCTTGTTTTGGAATATTAAATAAGTGTACTTTTTGTTTTTTTTGACTAAAAAATTGAGGGTGAAAATATGGATGTTTGGGTTAACTTTTTGACTTTTTATGAAAAAATGTGTAATAAAAAATTGTGAAAATTGGTTTTTAGAGGAAAATTTGAATTAGGAGTTGTGCAGCCGTAATTGTTGACTTTTGGTGAATAGTGTTAACTTTTTAACTTTTTGAGTAATTTTTTGACTTTTTGGATTATTTTACACTACCCAAACAAGGCCTAAGTCTCGTTTAGGAACAGATTATTTTAGTAATTTTTTGGCTTTTTACGAAAAGATGTGCAGAAAAGTAGAGAGGTAATGTGACAAATTTTAGTTGGCTTTTTGACTTTTTGGCTAAAATAGCCACTCCCCAAACGAATTTGTCTTTCAAAATGACAAGAATTATATAAGTACTTTTAAAATTCTTGATATTTTAAAATTTGTTTCTTTCACTATATTACCCTCATATCTATCAACTCTCCTATTAAGCCATCTTCACTATGTATTTCAGAGTAAAATTTTACTCTGTATGAAAGTAAAATTTTACACTTTGAAACTAAAGTAAAATTTTGTATTCTGAAACTAAAAGTAAAATTTTACTCTGTATAAAAGTAAAATTTTACTCTGAAAACCAAGTAAACTGTGAGACTCTGAAGGTAAAGTAAAATTTTACTCTGTATAAAAGTAAAATTTTATTCTGGTTCTGTCAAATGAAAAAAAACAGAGCAATAGAACCAGAGTAAAATTTTACTCTGGTTCTATCAAATGAAATTTGATGTTTACTCTGAAAAATCGATGGAACTTTGAGTTTTGAGCTTTGAATCAGGCCTATAATCCTTGAATCAATCGATGTTCTATGAAAAACATTGAATCAGGCCTATAATCTGAAAATTTCAGAGAAATCTCAATTTTTCATACCCCGGTTCTTCAGATTTTTCAGATTTTACAGATTTTTCAGATTTTTGAAATTTGAAACTTTGAGCTTTCAAAAATCTTGAGATTTTTCATACACAGATTTTTCAGATTTTACTTTAAATCTTTGAGCTTTTGAGTTCGAATCAAATGATCACCGAGACAGATCTATGCTATGATCTATGGTGGCGGTGATGAAATCAGTAACGACGATGATGTTTGATCTAACAGGCCTCTCTTCTACTAAAAAATCATTCAAATCTCCGATCTTAAAGACTCAAAATACACATATATAGATATATATATATATAGATTAGAGATAGGAATATGTAGATATATATATTCGAATTCAAATCCCAAAACACATATATATTCGAATTCAAATCTCAAAACACACAAACACACACATATATATAGATATATATATGTATCAGTGCGATTTGCAAGTTCTCCACAGCTCTGGCCATGGAGGAAGCTAGGGCTAGAAGAGAGATACGAGAGAGAGGATGAACAGTTGAAGGAGGAGAGTTGTATCTGTGAGGGTATAATAGTCTAATAAAATATTTAAATAATAAATTTTGTCCTTTATGTAAGGTTTTATCATTATGAAGGGGTTTAGAAAGTATAATTTTTTTCTTAGTCCTTTTAACAATGAAAAGAAGGTAAATGGGGTTTATAGCCAAATTTCCCTTAGTTATAATATATTTTTATATATTATATCTAATTTGTGGGAACCCAATTCAATTTGGATACAACTAGGGTTTTTGATAGAAAAGCCCATTAATCAACAACATATATACATATAGATATATATATATATTGGTTTATGTGTTCAACGGCAGCAGCAAAAGGATAAATTCAAGTTGGTGGGTTTCAATTGGGGTGAATTATTGTAGTGTATTTGACTTGGTCAAATTCAATATCTTGGTTGCTGCTCTGCTTTGGTGTTTGGTGTTCGGTGTTCGGTGTTCGGTATTGATTTGGGTATATTATTTTGGATCTTCTTCAACTCTGATTTTGAAGATTTTGGTTTATCTATTTGGTGAGGTCTTTCCTCTTATTTATTTGTGATTATTTGGAATTCACCTAAGGGTGGTTTTGTGAGACCGTTTGTGTCTCGTTTGTAATCATTTGGAAACTATTTGGTTGATAGTGGAAACGGATTTCGATCCCGTGGATGTACGTCACATTGAGGGAACCACGTAAAAATTCTTGTGTTACCTTTGATTTAATTTTTCCGCATTAGTTTTTATTCCCATTGATTGATTTACTTGTGGAGAATCACATATTTTTCCTAACAACTGGTATCAGAGCCTACGATTTATTGGGATTTATTTATTTGTGTAAATCAATGGAGGGGAATGTGGGTCGTATGTCTAGCTTCAATGGAAGTAATTGGGTAACTTGGAAAACTAAAATAGAGGACCTATTATTTTGTAAAGATTTGTATGGACCCATTGATGGTGATAGCGACAAATCAAAAGATGGTTCATTTTCAAAGAAAGACATTGAGTGTTATTATTGCCATGAGAAAGGGCACATGAAGCGAGAATGCCAAAAGCTCAAGAATAAGGAGAAAAGGCGTGACAAAAGTGTGGATAAGAAGCAAGAAGACACAACGGCAGTTACTACCGATGATCTCATGGTCGTTTGTGAAGATGATTGTATCAATTTTGTGGGCCAAGAGAGCAATTGGGTGATTGATTCCGGTACTTCTTTTCATGTGACTTCTCGAGTTGAGTTCTTCACTACCTACACCGAAGGAGATTATGGTTCTGTTCGAATGGGTAATGAAGGTTTGTCCAAGATTATTGGTATGGGTGATGTTTGCTTGGAAACAAATTTGGGCTGCAAGTTGTTGCTTAAAGATATGAGGCATGTTCCCAACATTCACCTCAATTTGATCTCTACTAGAAAGCTAGATGATGAAGGTTTCAACAACAAATTTGGTGATGGAATATGGAAGCTCACAAAGGGTTCTTTGGTGGTGGCTAAGTGCAAGAAGACTCATACACTTTATTCGATGTAAGGAAAAATTTGTAAAGGTGTTGTCAATGCACTTCAAGATGATACTTTTACTGAATTGTGGAACAAGCAACTTGGGTACATGAGTGAAAAAGGGGCTACAAGTTTTGTTCAAGAAAGAGCTTCTACCCGATTTGAAAGGTACACATCTTAAAACTTGTATTCATTGTTTGGCGGGTAAACAACATAAAGTTTCTTTTCAGAAAAATGTTACTTATAGAAAAGAAAAAGTTTTAGAGTTGATTCATTCGGATGTTTGTGGTCCTTTAAAAGTTAGAACACATAGTGGTGCACTTTATTTTGTTACTTTCATTGATGATTATTCAAGGAAAGTTTGGGCTTTTCTACTAAAAACTAAAGATCAAGTTCTAAAAGTATTTAAGCATTTTCAGGCCATGGTTGAAAGAGAAACAGGGCAGAAATTGAAGTGCATCCGATCAGACAATGGTGATGAATACATTGGGCCATTTGATGAGTATTGTCGCAGCCAAGGTATTCGGCACCAAAAGACAGTTAAGAAGACTCCTCAACAAAATGGCGTTGCTGAGAGGATGAACCGCACTATTGTGGAAAGAACAAGGTGTTTGCTTTCACAAGCTAAATTGTCAAGATCCTTTTGGGGTGAGGCAATGAAGACAGCAGTTGACATGATCAATTTGTCTCCTTCCTATCCTTTGAATGGTGATGTTCCTAAAAGAGTTTGGATCGGCAAAGATGTATCTTATGAGCACTTGAGAGTGTTTGGTTGTCGAACTTTTGTTCACATTCCAAAGGATGAGAGGTCCAAGCTTGATAGCAAGTCAAGACAATGTATTTTTCTTGGCTATGGGCGTGATGAATTCGGGTATAGATTGTGGGATCCGGTCGACAAGAAAATCATTCGAAGTCGTGATGTTGTGTTTCTTGAAGACCAAACAATTGAAGACTTTGGCAAAGGTGATCAACCGGAGCCAAAAACTAGTGATCTCATTGACATGGATCCATCTCCTTCATCTTCGGTGGATGATGAAAATGGGGGAGATGTGCAGCCACCTATTGAAGATGTAGAGGATGATGCTAATCCTAATGAAGTTGAGCCAGAAATTGAGGAAGAGCATCTAACTCAAGAACCGCCACCACAACTTGAGTTGAGGAAATCTACAAGGGACCGATAACCTTCAAGAAAGTATCCTCCCAATGAATTTGTGTTGATTTCCGATCAAGGGGAGCCTGAGAGCTACCAAGAAGCAATTGAGCATGCAAAGAAAGGTGATTGGAAAAAGGCCATGGAAGAGGAGATGAACTCCTTACTTGAAAATCACACCTATGACTTAGTGAAGTTGCCTAAGGGGAGGAAAATTCTGAAAAATAAGTGGGTTTTCAAATTGAAGAATGATGGCAAGAATCTGAGGTACAAGGCATGTCTTATTCTGAAAGGTTTTGGGCAAAAGAAATGTATTGACTTTGATGAAATCTTCTCGCCAGTTGTGAAGATGTCTTCTATTCGAGTTGTATTTGGCATGGCTGCAAGTATAAACCTTGAAGTTGAACAACTTGATGTGAAGACCGTATTTCTTCACGGTGATCTTGAAGAAGAAATTTACATGGAGCAACCAGAAGGTTTTGCGGAGAAAGGGAAAGAGAAATTTGTTTGCAAATTGAAGAAAAGTTTGTATGGCCTCAAGCAAGCCCCGCGGCAATGGTACAAAAAATTTGACTCTTTCATGGTGAATAATGATTTTTCTAAAACCACTTCGGACCATTGTGTGTTTGTGAAAAATTTCCCGGATGATAAATTTATTATTCTTTTGCTTTATGTTGATAACATGTTAATTGTGGGTCAAGATTCTACCATGATTAACAAGTTGAAGTTAAAGTTGAGTAAATATTTTTCTATGAAAGATTTGAGACCGGCAAAGCAAATACTTGGTATGAAAATTGTTCATGATCGCAAAGAGGGGCTAATTTGGTTGTCTCAAGAAAGCTACATTGAGAAAGTTCTTGAGAGGTTCAACATGAATAAAGCAAAGCCGGTTGGTTGTCCACTTGCGGGTCACTTCAAACTTAGTTCGAATCAATGTCCTACAAGTGAGAAAGACAAGGAAGAGATGTTGAAAGTTCCTTATGCTTCAGCAGTTGGTTCTTTGATGTACGCCATGGTTTGTACAAGGCCGGATATTGCTCACGCCGTTGGTGTGGTAAGTCGTTTTCTCTCTAATCCGGGTAAAGAACATTGGGCAGCGGTAAAATGGATTCTAAGGTATCTTCGAGGGACTTCGAAGGTGTGTTTGTGTTTTGGGGATGGTAAGCCGATGCTTGATGGGTTCACAGATTCTGACATGGCCGGTGATATTGATTCTAGGAAATCTACTTCGGGGTATTTGATGACTTTTGCAGGGGGAGCTGAGGCATGGCAATCTAAATTACAAAAATGTGTTGCTCTCTCAACTACCGAAGCTGAATTTATTGCCATTACAGAAGCTTGCAAAGAAGAGTTATGGTTGAAGAAATTTTTGCAAGAGTTAGGTTTGAAGCAAGAAAAGTATGTGCTTTATTGTGATAGTCAAAGTGCTATTCACTTGAGTAAAAATTCTACTTTTCATTCGAGATCGAAACACATTGATGTGAGATACCACTGGATTCGTGATGTGTTAGATTCAAAATTGTTACAACTCGAAAAGGTTCACACAGATGATAATATTTCGGATATGTTGACTAAGACTTTGTCGAGGGACAAACATTTAAAGTGTCGAACTTTGGCGGGTATGGTTGATATCTCCACTTAAGTCGGTAGGGGGAGAATTGTTGGGTATACCTCTTTATTGGAGTGTGGGGCCCAATTGGTTTATTAAAAGAGTTTAATTTGGTTTTGGTATTAGTTATAATATATTTTTATATATTATATCTAATTTATGGGAACCCAATTCAATTTGGATACAACTAGGGTTTTTGATAGAAAAGCCCATTAATCAACAACATATATACATATAGATATATATATTGGTTTATGTGTTCAACGGCAACAGCAAAAGGATAAATTCAAGTTGGTGGGTTTCAATTGGGGTGAATTATTGTAGTGTATTTGACTTGATCAAATTCAATACCTTGGTTGCTGCTCTGCTTCGGTGTTTGGTGTTCGGTATTGATTTGGGTATATTATTTTGGATCTTCTTCAACTCTGATTTTAAAGATTTTGGTTCATCTATTTGGTGAGGTCTTTCCTCTTGTTTATTTGTGATTATTTGGAATTCACCTAAGAGTGGTTTTGTGAGACCATTTGTGTCTCGTTTGTAATCGTTTAGAAACTATTTGGTTGATAGTGGAATCGGATTTCGATCCCGTGGACGTACCTCACATTGAGGGAACCACATAAAAATTCTTGTGTTGCCTTTGATTTAATTTTTCCGCATTAGTTTTTATTCCCATTAATTGATTTATTTGTGGGGAATCACATATTTTCCCTAACAATTTTTTTAGTCTCACTTTTTGGCTATTTGACTATTTTGTTATTTTAACCTAACTAAAAAAGTTGTGTTTGGGATTGTGAAGAAGTGGTGTGGAAATACTCTTCTGATCCTGGGGGACGCTAGTGATCCTCTGCTAGTCACCTGAAAAGGAATAAACACTCCAGTTGAGGGTGCCGGAATTAGCACTCCGACGAGCAAGTTAGTCTCTACACTCGGGATTACTTGTATTCTAAGTTAAGCACAATAGTTCTCACATACCTCTTTCTGGCTGATGTTCTTCTATTTATATATTTTCTTTCTTGGGCCTCGGGGCTAGGCTCACCTTTAGTTCGTCATTAGGCTTCTTTTAAAGCAAATTGCTTTTCACTTGGCCCCTTACCCAACCGGCCTTTTGACCGAATAGGGTAGGATTTGAAGTTGCGGGATGGAGCAGAATACTATATTTATATTCCAACTCTCCAAGTTCAGCCATTCGGCCTCTTTACGATCCCCATTATTCGGCCTCCACAATTGCCCCCCAAGCACCCCACTAATGACAGTTGGTTGGAGTGTTTGGTTTCGAACTCAAAAAGTCAGGGCCGAAATTCGGCGGCTGACCCCATTCCAATGCAGATGTCTGAGCACACGCTTCTCGGTCATCATTTCAACTTCCCGCCCCTTCGTACACTTCTATTTATTATGATTTAAAATTTGGACATCCTTTTAAATACATACACACTTTCAGATACTTGTCTCTGGACTTCCTTCCGAATTATCTCTGCAACTTCCTTTCCTTCACTATCCTCTTCGTCTTTTGTAAGTTTTCTTCCTCTCTGCTCTAAGTCCTTTTTTCTTGGTTTGTTTTTGGTTTAGAATATACCTATAAACTGAAGAAAATGGCAAAACATTTGAAAGATCTCCTATCTTCGGATCGAATTTCTGGCTTCCGACGCCATTTTTCCATTCCTGATGATATCCGTCTGTCTCTCGTGACAAACGGCACCCTCGATATGGAGAGGGCTGACGAAACCACAATCGTCTTCCCTCTCCTATCAATCGCAGAGGGTGGTGTCCGATTCCCCCTTCACCCACTCTTTCGGGCTGTGCTCTGCCATTGGGGTCTAATTCCTTCCCAACCCAATGTCAACTTCTTTAGAATCATAATAGGAATTGTAGAGCTAAACCGTCGCCTTAGGATCAACCTTGGCATTCCTGCCATTCGGTATTGTTATGCCCTGGCCAAGTCTTCCAGTCGGCATGGTCGTTATTTCCTTAGGGCCAAGGACACTAACCATCAACTAGTGACTATGCTTTCCAGCTCTGGAAAGCAAGTCGATGACGTTATGGTCGTTGTCCAAGGTAATTGGGAATTCGGCGAAGGCGAGGATTGCCTCAATCCTATTCCTAGGCGGAGAGGCGAACTAGGTGGCCGTATAGCCTCTTGTGTTTATTTTTCCTTTGTTATATTTATAAAGATTCACTTTTGGGACCTAATGGTTTTGCTTGTGCAGGAAACGACGCCGTTCTTTCGAAGATAAAAGTCATGTTGAAATACTTCGGCCGTCCAAGCCTTCAGAAACAAGGGAGGGCGGCCCATATTCTACTTAAATACGAGCCGACGTACACGATCTTCTCGGCAACAGAAAACATCCCGATTCCAAGGGGCGAGGAGTTTCCAACGGCTCTTATTTTGACCGACTTCAGAAACTTATGCCAAATCAGAGTCGAAGGATCCGACTCGGAACGTGCGGAAGTTGAGGTTGTTGAAGAATCTGGCCAATCCAAGGCCGAAGTAGACGAGGCTTTAAAGGTAGCATTTGAAGAAGCCGGCCTCAATTCAGCTAATCCTCCATCCACCTTGAGTCGAGGGGAAGTTTACGATGACGTCTTTATCGGACTAGAAGATCTTCCCGGCGCGTACCCTGAAGATATGGCCGGGTTGTCACTCACATAACTCGCCAAAAAGAAAAACGTCGAGCGAATGGCTGCGCGGTGAAGAGCAGAGGCCATTCAAGCAGAGGCCAATCGATCCGAGGTGCCGCCCGTCGCAAATGATGAGCCGCCTGTGCTTGTTATTAAGGAGACGACTCAAATACGAGATACCGAGTCGGAGCCGATCGTGCCGGCAAATGAGGGGGCTGAACGACGGGCGGAGAAACGTCCTGCCGAGGTTGAGGCCGACTCTGGAGAAGAGCCCGCCGACAAGAGGCCGCGTTTAGAGGAGTTAGAAACAGTTGTGCCTTTTGTGGTTCAGCCAAAGATGAGAAATATGCTGATCTCCTCTGACGCGTCGGCTATAAAAGACCCAGCCGTTGCGCTGAGTATGGCTTCATCAGTTTCATTGCTGTCTGACAAGGTGACTTTTCGCTCGGAGCCAAACGTTTTAGCAGTAGCGTTAGCCGCTCAATCTGCTCTTCTGGTAAAAATATATTTTTGGATTTAATCTCCTCTCCCTTCTATGCATATATTTTTGGATTTAATCTCCTGTTTTGCAGACGGTCGGAAGGATAGCCGAGATAGGCCACCGCCAACACGACACCCTCGAATGAATTGGCCATTTACAAACCGAAGTTGAGGGCCAAAGGAGTCGGGCCGAGTTCGAAACTATGAGGGTGCAAGTGGAAGCTGCAAGGGCCAAGGCCGAGTTGGAGAGGGCCAGAAATGCGGACCAACTCAGATTGGCTGCTGAGCAAAGGGTGGACGCGAGCTAAGCTACGCTCAAGTTAGCCCAAAAGGCGATCGCCAGACTTGAGGCGGACTTGGCGGAATCGAAGGTGGCAAAGGAAGTTGCCGATTCTGAAGCTTCGAAGGTGTATGAGGCCGGGCAAGGCGCTGCCTTCAATAATTATGTGCAAGAAGTCTCCAAATTCGAGAATCGAGGATTCAAACACGACTGGCTCAAAGCCCTTGCTGCTACTAATGTGACATTGGCTATGCCAATTCCATACGAGCAAGTGGATGTTAAGCCGCTGGAGTCTGACTCCGAGGATTGATCAGGGCGACAGTAGTTTTTGTTTACAGCTTTTGTTTAGTTTCTTATGTATGGCTACAGGTTTTAAGTTTTCTCTAGGCATTTCCCTGCAAATTTGTAGCCTTTTGTTTAGCAGTTTTCATATGTAAAATGGCTACAATTTGTGTCCAATTTACTTAATGAAAATTCCTTTTGCACTTTGCTATTATTTGTGCTAAATTGTGGTATTGGATCATTCATTCATGTATACTTGCCGACTAGATAATTAGGCAATTTTAACTTCAAAAAATGGTTGTGGCACATGTCGATCGGCATGGGGCCTAGATGCTTGGCCCATTAAATTAATAAATCTGCCATTGCCCCAGCCAGTGCATGAACTCCAAGACATTCATGTATAATTGCCGTTTAGATAATTAGGCAATTTTAACTCCAAAAAGCCGAGCATTAGTACATGGAGTGGTTGTGGCACATATCGATCGGCATGGGGCCTAGATGCTTGGCCGGTTAGATTAATAAATCTGCCCTTGCCCCAGCTAGTGCATGAACTCCAAAACATTCAAGTATAATTGTCGTTTAGATAATTAGGCAATTTTAACTCCAAAAAGCAAAAAATTAGTACATGGAGTGGCTGTGGTACATATCGATCGGCATGGGGCCTAGATGCTTGGCCGGTTAGATTAATAAATTTGCCCTTGCCCCAGCTAGTGCATGAACTCCAAAACATTCATGTATAATTGCCGTTTAGATAATTAGGCAATTTTAACTCCAAAAAGCCGAAAAATAGTACATGGAGTGGCTGTGGCATATATCGATCGGCATCCGTCTTTTGGAGTTTAGCGTTAATGAAATCGCCTCGGGGTCGCTGCAGGCATTAGAAATAAATAGGATGGACTCTTCGCACCAGCAACCTCACTTACTGTGTTCAGACTCAATTTAAAACAATTCGTCGGGTGGGGTTAGATAAGTGCGAATGTCAAATAGAGTTTTCTTCAACAGCAGAGGAGAAGTGCGAACTTTGGCTGAGCTTGATACTGCAATGAATCACAGCAGCAAACCCACCCGTGCGGGAGGTAGGGCGTCCAAAGAACGGGAAAAACGTCAGCCTCCAAGTCGTCGAAGCAGATCACCCCGAAAGGAGAAATAGCAACGGGGAAGTTCTCCACGACCGCGACCGAGAAATGAGGCCGACATGGCGCCGCGACCGTTGAGTTTTTCAGTTTTCGTAGGGAATAAACCAATGACGGAGGCGGACTCCATTATCAAGGACCCAGGTGTGGCGGTCGAGTTTGCTCGACAGATTTTTTCACTGGAGGTCCAGCAGTTGATGGTTGGTCGACAGGACTTCGACGTATTTCGAGAGGGCATCCACGGGGCTGTTAAAGGGCTGTATACCGCCTATGAAGTCGGCATGCGCTTGCGCGCCGCGCGACGAGAAATAGAGAAGAAGGACGAAAGAATCTGCAGTTTGGAGGCTTACGCGGAGAAGGCCGAGCGTGAGCTCAAGGAGCTTAGGAAGGCTCAAACCACTGAGCCACGTACGATGGGTCAATCCAACCCGATCGTGGAGGAGGGTGACTCAATAGCTGTTGAGTCACGCCATCGTCGACCGAGATACGGTGAGCATGTTCGCCGTAGAGAATGTGAGAACCATGGGTTACGAACAAGGCTTCCGTACGGGTTGGAAGGTTGGGATCAACAAAACCAAAGAGAAACTTGCGGAGGAGGTCTGCCGATGCGAGAACCGGGGATTTAGGCACGGTTGGATCAATGCACTTCAGGCCGCGGAGACTCTCCGTGCAAAGGGTGTTAATTCGGCGTTGTCGCTGTACCAGCGTGATCATTTTCCCTTTTCCGCTTTTGAAGTCGAAAAGAGTGACGATGAGGGAGACGCCAGATGAAAACACTCATTGTGATGCTGAAAACGCAGATTGCGTTAAAAACTATGTAATCATTGGCTGATTGAATAAAATGTTTTGTTTTCAATGTTCGTGTTTCTTTATAATTTCTGTTTAGCACACATATGTTTGCATGTTTTGTGCTTTATTGCATAAATGTTTGAATAAATATGTTTTAGATGATTGGATAGACATTGACCGTCTGGAGTTCATTTCAAATGTATATATGCCTTAATGTGCAAACGGTTTTTGCCGGCTCGTCATAACGGAGTGCTCTTCATTAAATATTTATTCCGCATACGTGTCACACACGGCCCTGGCAATAAATCCAGAGGCTTTATCGGCCCAAAGACGTCATGCGCCGATAGAGCTCCGAATCCGGAGACTGCCCAATTGTAATATCTATGAAGGGCGCTCCGAATCTGGAGGCTTTATCGGCCCAAAGACGTCATTCGCCGATGGGGCTCCGAATCTGGAGGCTTTATTGGCCCAAAGACGTCATGCGCCGATGGGGTTCCGAATCCGGAGACTGCCCAATCGTGATATCCAAGAAGGGCGCTCCGAATCCGGGGGTTTTATCGGCCCAAAGACGTCATTCGCCGATAGGGCTCCGAATCCAGATGCTTTATTTGGCCAATCATGATATCCACGAAGGGCGCTTCGAATCCGGAGGCTTTATCAGTCCAAAGATGTCATGTGCCGATGGGGCTCTAAATCCGGAGACTTTTTTTGGCCAATCGTGATATCCACGAAGGGCGCTCCGAATCCAGAGGCTTTATCGGCCCAAAGATGTCATTCGCCGATGGGGCTCTGAATCCGGAGGCTTTATTTGGCCAATCGTGATATCCACGAAGGACGCTCCGAATCTGGAGGCTTTATCGGTCCAAAGACGTCATTCGCCGATGGGGCTCTAAATCCGAAGGCTTTATTTGGCCAATCGTGATATCCACGAAGGGCGCTCCGAATCCGGAGGCTTTATCAGCCCAAAGACATCATTTGCCGATGGGACTCCGAATCCGGAGACTTTATTTGGCCAATCGTGATATTCACGAAGGGCGCTCCGAATCCGGAGGCTTTATCGGCCCAAAGACGTCATTCGCTGATGGGGCTCCGAATCCGGAGACTTTTTTTTGGCCAATCGTGATATCCACGAAGGGCGCTCCGAATCCAGAGGCTTTATTCGGAACACTTTTGAACTGGATTTGGCAGTCAGTAAACAGAAAGCTTTGCATTACAAAACTGGAGAGTGTACATGGTGAATCATTCCCCACAGGTCGAGTTTAATGATAGAATTTGCGCAACTGTGTTGAATTCCAAGGGCGTGGCAGACCCTTTCCTGACATGTCTTTAAGTCGATATGCCCCTACTCCTGCGATCGAATCAATCTGATAGGGGCCGTCCCAGTTTGGACCTAATTTTTCGTCCGCCGGCTTCTTGGCAGCTAGGAGTACCTTCTTCAAGACCAACTCTCCTGGTGTGTAGCGGCGCAGCTGAACACGTTGATTATATGACTTGGTAAGCTACTGCTGGTATCGCACCATGGACGCAAGGGCATGGTCTCTTCGTTCTTCGATCAGAATCAAATCCAAAGCCAATATCATGTCATTTCGGCCCATATCAAAAACTTGCGATTTCAGGGTTGGGTGGCCGATTTCCAGGGATATGATGGCCTGGGTTCCAAAGCATAGAGCAAACGGCGTTTCTCCAGTGGATCGCCTCGGCGTAGTTCGATGGGCCCACAGTACACTCGGCAATTCTTCGACCTATTTGCCTTTAGCTTTCTCCAACCTCTTCTTGATGCCGTCCAAGATGGATTTGTTAGAGGCCTCGGCTTGACCATTGCTTTGTGGGTAAGCCGGCGTAGAAAAGTAAGGCCGGATACCATACTTGTTGCACAGCTCTCGGTAGACGCCACAATCAAACTGGGTGCCGTTGTCTGAAATAAGAGCTCTTGGAATGTCGAATTGCGTTATGATATTTCTCCACATAAAGCGCTTAACATCAGCATCTCGAATGTGCGTTAATGCCTCCGCTTCGACCCATTTTGTGAAGTAATCTGTCGCGACGATCAAGTATCGCTTGTTCCCTGGGGCCCTCGGAAATGGTCCCACGATATCAAGTCCCCACTGGGCGAACGGCTAGGGACTGGTAATGGAGCTTAACTCTTCAGTAGGCAGGTGGGTTAACAGGGAGAACTTCTGGCACTGTTTACATTTCTTCACATAGCATTCGGCATCAGCTCTCATTGTCGGCCAGTAATACCCCTGTGTTATAGCTCTATGGGCCAAAGAGCGCCCACCAGAATGGGCACCACAACTGCCTTCATGTATTTCAGTAAGAAGCTCTTCGACTTTGTCAGGGTGCACACATTCCAAATATGGACTAGGGAGGGATTTTTTATAAAGCCTTCATTGCGGATCCAAGTAGTATCGCAGGGTTTTGTTTCGCAGCTTGTGCGCTTCTTTCTTGTCCTTTGGGAGCTGTTCGAAAGACAGGAATGCAGTAATCGGATCCATCCAACTCGGTCCAGATCCTATAAGATTGACCTGGACTTCCTCCGAAAGGGCCAATGCTCGGCTCCGGGATGAAACCTACTTCGATGGTCCGTTTAATTTCTGAGTTAATAGTGGAGGCTAGGCAGGCAAGGGCATCTGCATGTGTGTTCTGATCACATGTTATCTGGTTCAATTCATGATGGTCAAATTTCGCTAGCAAGGAGTTGGTCATTTTCATGTAAGCCGCCATACGGTCGTTTCTTGCCGCGTACTCCCCCTTTAGCTGATTGATCACCAGTTTTGAATCGCAAAATACAAGCAAGCGCTGAGCACCTAGAAGATGTGCATTCCGCAAATCGGCTAGAAGGGCTTTGTATTCGGCTTCGTTATTTGACGCTTCGAAGCCGAGCTTGATGGCTTGCTCAATTATTGCGCCGTCGAGAGCCATGATCACAACTCTGGCTCCGCTACCCCGCTGATTGGATGATCCATCATAGTACAACTGCCAGATGTCCCCAACATAAATTCTCTAGTTCAGCTCCGATCGAATTTCATCGGACTTGAAATCAGCAAGACCCCCAGTGAATTCAGTAACAAAGTCGGCTAGCACCTGTCCCTTGATTGAGGTTCTAGGTAGAAACTGAATGTTGTACTAGCCGAGCTCAAGAGCCCACTTTGAAACACGTCCTGATGTTTTTGCATTTCGTAGTACTGATCAGAGGGGATAATCTGTTAGCACCCTAATGCTATGTCCTTGGAAGTAATGCATCAGTTTTCTTGCCGCCATGACTAGGGCTGGGATGAGTTTTTCCAGTGGAAGGTAGTGTGTTTCGGCGTCAACCATTACCTTGCTCACATAATACACTGGCCGCTGCTCCCCCAGCTCTTCCTTTATTAGTACAGCGTTGACGGCCTTGTCGGAAACTGCCAGATACAAAATCAGCGGGTCACCAGCAGCAGGTGTTGTCAAGAGTGGTACTGATCGGAGGTAAGTCTTGAGGCCGTTGAAAGCGGCTTCGCATTCAGCAGACCATTCAAAAGCCTTGCCCTGCCGTAGTGTATGGAAGAATTATCGGCAGCGATCTGTAGACCGACTGATGAACCTGTTGAGCGCAGCGGCCATCCCCATCAACTTTTGAACCTCTTTTACCGAACGAGGGGAGCCGAGTTCCAAGTTTGCTATGATTTGCCTCGGGTTGGCCTCGATTTCTCGGTGGTTGACAATGTAACCCAAAAACTTACCGGAGCCGATTCGAAACGTACATTTGGAAGCATTCAGCTTTATTTTGTATTTGCGTAAGATGCCGAACGTCTCTTCTAGATTGGCTAGATGGATTTGCTTTTCTCTGGACTTGACCACCATGTCATCAATGTACACTTCCATAGTGTGGCCGAGTTGTTCCTTGAATATAGTTGTGACCAGTCTTTGGTAAGTTGCCCCTGCATTCTTCAGCCCAAAAGGCATAACCTTATAGCAGTAGGTTCCTTTTGGGGTGAGGAATGCAGTTTTTTCTTGGTCCTTAGGATGCATGGTGATCTGATGGTAGCCTCTGTAAGCATCGAGGAAGCTCATGTGTTGATGGCGTGCCGTCGCATCTACAAGTTGGTCAATTCTGGGTAGGGGAAAACAATCCTTGGGGCAGGTTTTGTTTAGGTCCGTGAAATCGACGCACACTCGCTAAGTCCCATTTTTCTTCTTCACAACCACTGTATTAGAGAGCCATGTAGGGTAGGTCACTTCTTTGATTGCCCCGGCGTCAAGCAGCCTGTCAACCTCCTCAACAACGGTGGCAGTGTGCTCTGCGACTGACCGTCGACTTTTCTGAATAATCGGCTTGCATTTAGGGTCAACATTCAAACGGTGCTGTGAAACGGACGGATCTATACCCGGCATCTCGTATGGAGTCCGTGCAAAGACGTCAAGGTTGCTGAGCAGGAAAGCGATTAGCTGTTGTCTGTCTGCTTGACTCAGGGAGGCGCCGACCATAAAGAACTTCTCTGGGCTTCCGTCAATTTCAACTCGATCTAGGCCTTCCGTGGCCTTTTCACTTGGAAGCCGCCCAACATCGTCGAGGCTCTCCCGATTTGGCACCTCAATGGAATTTACTTGCAACTCCTTTGCCGTCTTTCCAGTGATAAGATAACATGCTTATGCTGATTTCTGGGAGCTGCAGATTTGCTCAATGCCGCGTTCCGTCGGGAAGCGTAGCAGCTGATGATACGTACTCGACACGGCCTGCATGGTGTGCAACCAAGTTCGCCCTATAATGAGATTGTACCGCAATGGCAGCTTGACGACCAAGAATTCTACATCCACTGTTCGGGAGCCCGCTCGAACAGGTAGTGTGATTTTTCCCAACGGGTACTCTGGATTGGCGTTGAAGCCGAATAGTAGATAAGGAGCCAGAGAGAGATCTGATTCGGAGAAGCTGAGCTTGGTGAATGTCTTGTAGTACATGACCTCCGATGTGCTCCCTGGATCAATCAATACGCGCTCAACTGTGAATCGGTTTACGCGTAACTCAATTACCAAGGGATCAATGTAGGGCAGTGTCACTCCGGCCAAATCTTAATCATCAAAGGTAATGCCTGCGGCTTCATGGGGCCGTTTAGCTGGAGTGAGTTGATTTTGAGGGTCGGGATTCAACTGAATCGTATTCACCGCCGATGACATTGGCAGGCTGTATATCATGTGGATCACGCCAAGCGGAGGTGAATCCTGTCTTAAGGCTATTGCTTTGGTTGGGTTGTCTTTTCGGACGTACTATTCTAGGCGGCCATCTTGTACCAGTTCCAGGTGATCCTTCAATGCATAACAACTCTCAGTATCATGGCCATGGTCCTTGTGATACTCACACCGTCTATCCCGTCTTCTCGTGTTGGTTGGTCCCACCATTTTCGACGGCCACTTGAAGAAGGGAAGGTGTTGGGTTTTGGAGATAACCACACTGATTGACTCTGTTAACTCTGTATATTTCTTGTCGGCGCGCCTCGTGCGCCTGCTATCAACTTGCAGTTGTTCACTTTCTCGGTGGGAACAGTGGTCGCTTGATCGGCGGGAATCTCGTCTCTTGTCCCGTTTGGCCCGATGCCGTGGTTCAGGGCTCTGAGGTGGTATAGAATTTATTGGTTGAGCAATTTCAGGAGTTGTCTTGTTGGCCGTGTTTCTGACTTTAACCTGCAAAGCGTTATCTTCCACTTTGCAGTATTCTTCAACTTTCTTCATCAACGACCAGACCGTCTTGGGGGGTCTTCTATTCAAAGAATTGCGGAGAGCATTGTTAGGATGCAGACCCATTTTGAAGGCGGTGATGGCCATAGAGTTATTGCAAGCGTCATCAACAAGATTAAAGTACTCCCAATAGCGCGCCGAATACGCTCTTAGTGTTTCTCCTGGTTGGATCTGTATTGCCCAGAGAGAGTCGGCTTGTTTCGGCTGGACCTCGTTGGTGATAAATCTGGCCCTGAAAGATTTCTGTAATTGGTGGAAGTTTTTGATCGAAGCCGACTCCAGTTTATAATACCACCTGACAGCCAATTGTCTTAAACTACTGGGAAATATTCGGCACATAAGGGCCTCATCGTCTGCATGCAATGTCATGGCTTGCTTGTAGTGACGGATGTGATCAGTGGGGTCTAATTTTCCATCATAGAGAGTGAACGACGGAGCTTTGAACTTTTTGGGCAGAACCGCCCTGGCGATCCGTCGTACAAAGAGATCATGCTGGTCTTCTTCATCTGAGCTGTTTCTTCTGCGCTTATGCCTTATACGAGGACTCTCTTAAGAGGAACTGGAAGTTTGAGATCGTCCATTCTTCTTGGGCTCCAGGGGATAATGAGTCGGAGTCGCTATCAGTGTCTTGTTGTCGGGCTCGAGATCGTCGACCACCTACCCTCACAGGTTGTTCCGGATCTTGGCGTACAACTTGTTTGGACTTCGCCACGTCCAAGGCCAAATCCTGACGGAGACGTTCGTTCTTAGCGATCATGTTCTCCAACCTCTGTTCGTTTTGCTTTGCTTGTTCCATGATCGCTTGCATTGCCTCATGCTCTGGAGTCGAGGGTGAGGCGAAGTTCAAAGCGCGTCTTGCGGGGATAGTCTCCGGTCCAAGCATGTTTGTTGGAGTGAGGTCGTCTCTCTGCGTGGTTTCATCAGTGACTATCAGAGGGTCTTTCGTTACGCCCGCCATGGATATGTTTGAGTATTCCCACAGACGGCGCCAATTGTGGAGAAGTGGTTTGGAAATACTCTTATGATCCTGGGGGACGCTAGTGATCCTCTGTTAGTCACCTGAAAAGAAATAAACACTCCGGTCGGGGGTGCCGGAATTAGCATTCCGACGAGCAAGTTAGTCTCTGCACTCGGGATTACTTGTATTCTAAGTTAAGCACAATAGTTCTCACATAGCTCTCTCTGGCTGATGTTCTTCTATTTATATATTTTCTTTCTTGGGTCTCGGCTCTTGGCTCACCTTTAGTTCGTCATACGGCTTCTTTTAAAGCAAACTGCTTTTCACTCGGCCCCTTACCCAATCGGCCTTTTGACCGAATAGGGTATGATTTGAAATTACGGGATGGAGCTAAATGCTATATTTATATTCCAACTCTCCAAGTTCAGCCATTCGGCCTCTTTACGATCCCCATTATTCGGCCCCCACAGGGATGATAATTAACTTTTTGCAGTTGATTTGATGGTTGTGAAAAAAAATAAAATGTTATGCTTTAGATGTGACATTTTGTCTTATTAGCTAATATAGTCTGTTTTATTTTTATTAACTAAATTAGGGCATCCACAATGGGATGGCTAAAAAAGTGTATTAAGGTGTGTTATATGACAAAAAGTAATAAAAGTGGGGCCCAAAAAGGTTTGTTAAGATGTGTTAAGAGTTTGTTAATTTTAGAGAGTGAGTGATGGTGCAATGGATGTGTTAAGGGGTGTGTCAAATATATATATATATGTGTGTATAATAAATAAAATAAATAAATAATTTAGTTTAATCAAAAATTTCAAGCCCAAAATTAAATTTCAAGTCCAAAAAAAATCCCAAAAAGTTAAAAAAAAAAAAAAAATTGCCATTGAGCGGTCAACCGGCCGGACGTCCCGCCGGTCAATTGGTAAGACAAAAAAACACTTCCCTTCCCAGTTAGAACGCTCACTGCAGTGCTTTCTGCAAATAACAAACAAGTTAACAACTGACCCTAACACACACCACTAACACACACGTTAACACTGCCATTGTGAGATCCAAATGTTACTGTTAGGGGTGTGCATAATACTGCCGAAACCGCCGAAACCGCCAAAACCGCACCGCCAAGGCAAATTCGTTATTATTTGCCAATCGAACCGCTGGTTTTTGGTAAGAAAAATGGCAAATTCTAGTGACACTTTTATCAATCCGCCAGTTTCTATTTTTCTTCCAAACCGCACCGACCCGCACCGCAATTAAATCATGTTTTATAAGATTCTAAAAATTCTTTTTTACTTAAGTTTACTTGTTGTTCTATACCTTAGAATATAGTATTACATTACCGCTCGAGGGGAATTCAAGATGTCAGTAATCCAAAATAAAGTTGGATTCCAATTCACTTTTCAATCTTTTTTTTTTTTTTTTTTTTTTTTTTTTTTTTTTTTCTGGCCATGTTGCAAACTTGCATCAGCTCACTTTTCAATCTAAATACTTTTCAACAGTAAACATTTTCAATATATTGTAAACCCTGAATGATATTAATTTTGTGTATTGTATTTGATCATTGTAGCTTCCACAGATGCTTGTAATGAACTGATGGCATAGTCGTTGATATTATCATGTTGTTGCTACACTTGCTGCATCAGAAGAAAGCTTCGCAAGATGCTTAACATCACGGTATCTCTCGTCTTTTTTTACTCTTTGATTTAAGTTTTGTAATTTAAATTATATTTTTTATAAACCGCCAATCTGTCCGAACCGCCAAGGCAAATCCGCCATTATTTGCCAACCAAACCGCCGGTTTTTGATAAGGAAAATGGCAAATTCTAGTGACACTTTTATCAATCCGCCACCCGCCATACGGTTTCTATTTTTCTCTCAAACTGCACCGACCCGTACCGCGCACACCCCTAGTTACTGTAGCTAGCTAAACTTTGGCCACTGACACTAACACCATCACTAACACGTCCATTGTGGATGCTCTTAGGCCTAACTTTGCATGCCAAATGACCCTTATTAGTCTATTTGTTTGATTAAAGAGTAAATTACAAATACATCTCTTCGGGTTTGCTTAATTTGTGTCTATTTATTTGCTTATGAAATATCTATTAGAATGCTGACTTAGAATTTGAAATTGAAAACCTAGACGGATTCAGAAACCAAAATTCACTAACTCAATAGGCTAATTGGAATATTTAGAACCATATGGCAAATTTAATTAAAATTTAATTCAGATCAAAATAATTAAAATAAATCAATTAGATTTGATTAGGATTAACTAAGCCTAATCTAGATTAATTAGCCTAATCTAATCCCCCCCTCTATATATATATGTGTGTGTGTGTGTGTGTCTTAAACATTTGAGATCATTTCTTCATGTTCAACAAAGTGGCTAAGAATATAGAGAGAGAAAGAGACCAACTTCTAGAGAAAGAGGGGAATGATTGTAGAGATTGAAGAAGATTTGAAGAGATTAAGCTACTAATTATTGAATTCAAGCTCTAGGTAAGATTATCACCCCTATTTCTTATAAATAATCCATGTAGAAGTTGAATTCATGAAGCTTGTAGGATCATTTGCATGTAATTGAGGAAAGAATGCTAGAATCAAGTTGATTATGGAAGAAATGAGTCAATTGTGCACATGCATGCAAAATTCTTCACCATTGAGTTTGATTTTCTACAAGTTCATACATGCATGGAACTTTAACACTTTAACTTGAGGGATTTTTCATGTTTCCGCACTTCTCATCTCATTTAATCATGGTTTGAAAAAAAAGAAATTCAAAACATTACATGCATGGCAAGAACATTGAGTTTTGAGCTTTGTTTTGGAGAATTGAAAGAGAATTTGAGAAAATGGTTTCATAATTTCTATGAATTCATGCATCAAAAAGAGTTTCTTCAAGTCCTTATCAACCATTTTGAACATGAAAGACCCACTTCTGAACTCCAAAATGTAATTTGGAAAACCCAGAATTCATCCAGTTTGCTCGAGCGACGAATCTGTGGCTCGAGCACACTTTACGTGCTCCAATATTTTTGCAGACATTTGTAGTTGGCTCGAGCAACCAAGTGTGCACTTGAGCAAACTCAACTTTGCATTGCACTTGGCTCGAGCGACCAAGTGATGGCTCAAGCCTACTTTGACACCATCCAATACTTTTGAAGTCAGGCCACATCGCTTGAGTGACCAAAGGTGCGCTCGAGCGAACACCCTATTTTCAGCAATTTTTGACAAACACTTATAAATGCATATTTGCATCCTTATGCCCTTTTAGGCATTCTTAAGCATCATTTAGACATCCTTAACCATGGAATAAGCTAGAAACACACGTAAGCGAGTTGAATTAAGACACGTTATTTCTTAAACAAACGCTTCGATGTGTATCTTTGTTATGTGTTTTGTGTAGGTGGTTATCCGAGGTTCAATAGTTGTGCCAACCCACTGTGAGTAGTATATTTGTAAAGATATGTTGAAATGTATTTTTGAATTATTGCAAGAATGTTATTTTGAAATGCTATTTTGATAAGAATGAATGATTGTCTTATTTGAAAAGTAATTGTGGCATCCTTCAGTGAAGCCTTTGCCCAAGAAAAATAATACAGTGGCCCTTTGTTAATAAGGCTCTCGCTTGAGGAAAACAATACCGTGGCCCTTCATTAATAAGGCCCTTGCCTGGGGGAAATAATACCAAGGCCCTTATATGAGCACAAAGATCTCTGATGTTGACCTAAGTGGTCCCTTTGCTTGACCTATATGGTCCATTTGTTTAGACCCATGTGGTCTCTTTGTTGACCTTAATGGTCCCTCTAATATGCTTTCGGGCCCTTTGTTTTGCCTTATTGGATGTACCACATATGAGTACGATTTGTAAACTTTGATATGACAAGTACTTAATTATGCTTTGTTTCAAAACTCATAAGATATGATTTTGTATCATGATAAACATCATTCATTTAACCTCTTTATACTGATATTACTCATTGGGCTTTAGCTCACCCCCTTCCCTTATATATATGTAAGTGAGCAAACGAAGTGTCCAGTTTAGAGCAACCTTAGGAGTCTACGTTTTGCAAAGCCGCTTTGGAGTGCCTCCGTGATAAGGTGTACTTGCCTTGAGTGAGCCAAGCCGTGTCAACCCTTGGTTTATGTTATTTTGTTTTTCATTCTTTGGGGTTTTGTTTTGAATGATTATTATGTGTAAGAAGTTTAACTGGTTGTGTTGTACCTACATATGTATATGAGAATGGATGTATGATTTTTAAGCTTTAAATACTTGTGAAATTGCATGTAAGTACCACTCGATGGACATAGTTATGTTATATTAATGCTTCTGTAATGCCCTGTTCATTATTATTAATTAGCTGATTTGCCTTTGAGGCGGGGTAATCTGGGATTACTGGCTAGTCACAGCCTAAACCTTTAAGGGCGGATTTGGATTGTGACAGAGAGTGTGTATCATGCACACCTTTTAAGGGTTGCACACAAAATATTTTTCCCTGAAGTTGTAACACAATAAAAGAATACTCAAAGATAGAACATTTAAAATATTTTTTTTATTAGTGAAAAATCTAAATAATTTCCGAGATATTGAATCGGGATTATTTTTCAATTTTAAACAATGAATAACAAACCTAATCAAACAATCAAAGATAAAGTTGTCACAACGATTTAATGTGAAAAAAATCACAATTGGAGCGCCTCTAATTGTGATTAAAAATCACGGGCCAAAGTCACAAAATAATTCATTAAGAAGACAAAAAGAAATTACACAAGTGTACTCTCAATTACTTAGCAAATCTACGTCCAAATTGAACCATACCCGATGTGCTTCTTCCACCACCGTCTTCACCTCGGAATTGTCTTGCCTAATGTTGAATCCACAACACTAATGTCGAATCCACGACAATGAGCCAGTCTGGAATCCACCAAAGCTTCAGGCCCAAATTTCCCGAAATCTATCGAAGAACAACTCTCTCTTATGCGAATAAAAGAAAACAAAAAAACCCCTTGAAGATGTTGATATAAAGTTCATGGGTCCATTGATCACTCTTCAATGATCAAGGAAACAATGATAAAATACCCTCAAATATAAAACACTTTGTTTTTTTCTTTCTCTCTGAAAATTTGGACGGCTCAAACCCTAAAATGAGAAAATAGTGCACTTTATAGCAAATTGGATTGCGAAGACCGCTCAAGTGGTGTGAGTAAAGGTGGTGCAAAACATATATGCTGACCTCTCAAGCGCAACTTTCACTGCTCGAGCCGTAAAACTTTCTTTCCAGAAATTCAGGTGCTCTGCAAAAGTACTGGATTCTCCGTACATAGTCAGCATAGTGGCAAACATTAATGCCTCAAGATCATAAACTCCTCTGCATAGGCACAATTTATATTGGATTCACATGTAAACACTCACATCCTCACTGAAACATAAGAGCGAATAAAATTACAATTGAAAAGAGTTTTGTCAATTGGGATTGCCAATTACAAAAACCTAACAATTAGCAAAAGAGAAATTTTATTAATGAATAATCCAAGTACAAAACACCAAATTATACATCAGCGAAGAAGGCAAGTGCAAAAGCATCACTGCAAAACAAATCCATCCCAACTAGGTTGACACTGAAATTAAAGCTCCATTACAAGCTAGCACTACGCCACAAGTTGATGCGCAACCAACTCTGACATAATAAGAAAAAATAAAAATCCAACAACCCAGAATAAGCAAAACCCAAGGGAACAACACAACACCAACAATAATAACCACCAGCAGCAGCAACCTGAGCCAACCACAAAAACAGAGTTGGGGATATGCCACCAAGCACCAAGCCATGGACTGAATTGTACCCTGCTTTGCTGATTTCCTTTGAATTCACTAATCTGAGCCCAAACTCATCTCTTATTTATGGATTGAAACCTATATATTAGGGGTGTTCGCGATTCGGTTGCGGCTGAAAAATCTCTAATCCATCATCCGTTCGTCAAATTGGCGGATTGGAAAAAATCAATTTGCATCCGTCCACTGGATTGATAGATGCGGATTAAGCGGATTGGCGGATAGATGCGACTTTGTTTGGTGATTTAAACTTTTACAAATTTTGAATATAATACAACAATTTATCAACATTTTTTTTTATAACAATCCAACTCAACATAATCAAAAGATTATCAAGTAAATTGTTAAATACTAATAATAAATACATATAAGAAAACTATTCATTATCAAAATTATTTCATTGCCTTTTTTATATTTAAAAACTATTTAATTTGATTTTTTTTAAAAATAAAAATAAAAATTAAGCCTTATATTTTCCACACAAAAATACCAAATATTAACATTTGCCATTTGATAAAAGGATTTTCAAATTGAAAACAAATTGAAAACATAACAGGATATTTAAACTCTTTTTTAATTGAAAATACAAACAGAATATTTAAACAAATTAAAAATACAAAATCTTACAATTTCCTAGGGGTGCTCGCGGTTTTGGTGATTTGGTTGTGGCCAAAAGAATCTCAAATTCACCATCCATTCAAAACTAGGCGGATTGAAAAAAATCAATCCACAACCGTCCGCTTGTTATTACGCATCCGTTCAAAATGTGATGGATCGGTTTGGTTCGGTCGATTTAGACGGATCAAAATATCCGCTGCTCACCCTTACTATATATCAGGTCATTCACAGAGTAATCCACCTTCCTAACGGTATAATGCACCCATAGAGCTACTCTTACCTTAATCAACTCTTGCAAATCCTCCCAATTCACAGTTTTCCCCTAGAATTTGAACTCATTCCTAGCCTTTCAAATAGATCATATCACCGCACAAGGTAATGCCTCCCAAATTTTCTTAACCACCTTCTCGAACTTAAATCCGATCCACCAATTTAACAAAGTGTGAATCGATTCTGGCAGTACCCGTTGAACACCCCACCATGACAATACATCAGTCCATATTCTCTAAGCATAGGACATTTAAAATATAATATAATATATTTTTCATGTCATTGATATTCCAATAATTACCACATAAAATTACAAAGAAGATTCTAACCAATATATTTCATACCCACAGATGAGCATTACATATTCTTATACATATATATTTATTTAAACGCACTTTTTTAAGAGAAGAACATGCCACTCAACTTAATTACAATCTAGAAAAAGTATGAATTAACATTTTCAACATTCCTTGCATTAAGGAAACCTTCACTAACAGGAGTTTTAGCCTTTAACATTCTCAGCTCTTTGTCGTGACTAAAACAGTATGAAGGGGCTTGCGACAATGAATCTTGCAACTTTGCGCCAACCTCGAAGGTAATCACATGTGTAGAAATTCCTGGAAAAGGGAATAGAGCCAATATAAAATATAATACCCAAAACATGTTACTTATTTGACTTAGGAGTCCTTTATTTTATTTTTAATTAATGAAATATGTATGCTCATTCTACTTTGTACCATTACTTTTTATCAAGCATACAGTTGGACCACGTCACTATTCACAGTAATCTTGCGACTTAGAGATAATTTGATTTTACCAGCTCATGAACAATTTTTATAATTTCGTTCTACACAACAAGAAAAAGTGGCTGCCACGGTGTTTCTAAATCAGTGTTTTCTAAGATGTCACAAATGTCATACTTCTCATAGATTGTTTTTCTTCAGGAACTTTATATTAAAAATTCTATCAATGTGTCATTGTTTATGTACAGGCACAGACCAAGGTGGCTTGGGCATCAGAAAAATCAGATGAATGTTTGCTTACTTCTCACATGGTGGTGGAGGTTCGGAACAGATGATAATAATGCTCTCTGGAAAAGGGTTATGTGCAGTAGATATGAGATTAAGGGTGGAGGAAGGTCTCCTAATCAAGAGGTATCAGTTTCTTGCTCTAGAATTTAGAATGATATTATAAATGTTATTTCTTCCAATCCTACTCTGCGAGACTTTTATTTGTCAAACATTGAGATTGTGAATTGGAACCGGGTTAGAAGACATTTTTGGACTGATAAATGGATGAGGGGGAATTGTCTTAATGAGGAATTTCCTAGACTCTATAGTTTTGTCTTCTGAAAAGGAGGGTTCCTTAAAGATGATTATGGATAGGAAAGGAACTTCTAGCAATTGGAATCTGCAATTTGGAAGAAATCTGTTTGCATGGGAAAATGAGGAGGTTGTACTACTTTGTTAGTTATTAGGTGATGGACCCAGATTAAGGAATGGTGTGGAGGATAACACTAGATGGCTCGCATCCAATTCAGGACGGTTCACTGTTTGTTCAGCGTCTATGAGGCTTCAGATCGAGTGTGGACCGAAGCTCTATGTCACACGGTTGATCTGGAATAATTATGCTCCACCCAAAGTAAAATTTTTCACTTGGCTAGCAAGGAAAGGCAGGGTAAAAACAATTGTTTTCTTGCAAAGAATAGGAGTATTGAGCAACAATGTTGGTACCAACTTTGTCTTTTGCAGGGACGGTTTGGAATCTGTGAATCATATGTTGTTGTTGTGCCCCTCCGTGTGGTCGACCTTCAAGTTTTGGAAACTGGAAGGGCAGATTTGGAGCTCCATTCATAGTGCTCTGTTATGGTCTTGTGTGGAAAAGCAGATATGATTGTGTTTTTAATCGAAAACAACCAATCTTGGAGGACCTACGTGAGATGGTGAAAGTTCGAGTGGCATTTGGGTGAAGGGTCATTCACATGGGCGTTTCTATTTGGTTAATGACTTTATCTTGAATTTACAACAGATTGGTAATGGCTCTTTTGTTAGCATCGTCTTATGGTGGTGCCATGGTGTTTGTATGATTTATTGTGGTTGATTTTGTATTGGGACTGTCGAAAGCTTAGCTATTTCTTGTTGGTGAGGATATGTTCTTCAGTGGTTTTGTCAAGCTGGGATGGTTGGAATGCACCTGGAATATGGAATGGCTGATTGGGTGGAATTAGAGGAGCTGTTTCTATCTTTTGTTTTTATTTTTGTTTTGTTCTTAGTTGGTTTGCTCACCAAAAACTTGGAGATGATTGGGTTTGTTTTATGGCGCCAACCTAGCTGATATCATTTTGCTTACGCATCCATCTCTTTTATTGATGTATGATGTACTTCGTTATTCATCAATAAAATTTTCTTTTTTTTGCCAATAAAAAAAAATGTCTTCGTTTATACGCCTCAAGAGTAGGAATTTCGAGGTTTAACGTTGTAAAAACTTTGCAAAATGTAGAAGTTGCTATTTATCATTTTTTTTCTCTATAAATTGTTACTCACACTTAACTATGTCCTGACACTTCATCTTCTCGTTTTAACACTTTCACTTCCTGATTCTCTCTTGCAACTCCAGCGAAAAGATTGGTGAAGACATTTGGAGACATCTATCTCACTATATCTTCTCATGGTAGTATTTCCTCTCCAATTCTTTATTTTTTTTTTCCCTCTCTATATATTTTTGATAATTATTCATCTTAACTGCATGTATACGTATGCATACAACTGTAATTGAAGTTATTGAGCCCATATTTAATCGAATTTGGACTGACTAAGCTCAGATTTTATGTTATTAAGCCTTGATCTTACGAATCCTAGCTTACAAAAATCCTAGATATACAAGTTCCAAGTGATTGTAATTGTTTAATAGTTGTTGTACAAGTCACACTGATTGTTCTCATCTCTCTATATACTTCATATATTTCAGTCTATCCTTATTAAGCCCATATATATATATATACATATGCATTTGAATTGATTGGGCTCAAATTTTAGGTTATTGAACCAAGATCTACGAATCTTGTTCTTTGGTAACTTGTGTCAATTGAATTGAAGCCCAAAGATTCTTGGTTTCTTGATTCTTATGTCTTCTTATTCAAATATACTCTTAATCATTAAATCATGTGAACTTTTTAAGTCACATTGAATCTTAAGAGATAATTTAATTATTAGAAGGACATTGATATAGAGGAACAAAGAAATTTAAAATTAGAAGACATTTGGTAGAAATTTTGGAGTCTCTAATATTTTCCTTTCACTTATATTTCACACATCTTCTTCTTCTTCTTCTTTTTTACTAAATTTATTTCCACATCTATGAATTAAACAATGTTCTAAATAAGTACACTTTTGACTTTTTGACTAAAAAAGTAGAGAAAAAAAAGATGTATGGTTAGGATAACTTTTTAACTTTTTACAAAAAGATGTGTGATAAAATATTGTAGTAAAATCAAAATGACCATTCTATCTTTGTTGATTTTTTGACTTTGAACTTTTTGATTTTTGGGTAGCTAAATTCAAATGGCAAAATAATATAATTTTGCCCTCTGGGCTTCCCCTGCAAGTTTCTCCCAAATAGTATGGACTTTTTGATTTTTTTTAATAACTTTTTGACTTTTTAATTTTTGTAAATTATCCTAAAAAAAGCCTAATGCTGTGTTTGGTTGGCGGATTTGAGGAGGGATTTAGAAAGGAAAATGGAAAAGGTAGGTGAAATGTGAATAAAATATACCTATATTTCACCTAGTTTCACACACCTTTTTCATTTCCCTTTCCAAATTCTTCCCCAAATCCATCAACCAAACACAGCGTAAATGTCCTCACTGATAGGTCTCATTTGGCAGAGTTTATACAGTAGGTTTATAAGCCTAAGTTGTTAAAATAAGTCTACTGTAACTCTTGTTCTATGAAAAACCCAAATTAAGTTACTTAAAAATTCAAAAAAACAAAAAAATATGTTAAACGAATTAATTTTTTTAAACATTAATTTATTTATGAACTTATTTTAAACCAATAAACTTGGTGATAAAATATTAGCGATTTTACCATCCATTTTCACATTTCCTAAGGTTATCTTAGTAATTTAATAGAGATGAAGAAGACTTTTTAAGTGTATTTTTTGACTTTTTATGAAATATGGGTTGTGTATGGATTGGGTTTGAAGTGATGTAATAGAGAGGTGATGTGACTTAAATAAGATGATGTGACTTAAATAAGATAGTGACTTTTTAACTTTTTTTGATTATGCCAAACCAAACCTTAAGAAGAAAAAAACTTGCAAAAAGATAGAAGTGTGTCTTCCTATTCAGCCACTCACAGGATCCAAGGAGACTCTGCAATCCACATATTGGACGTAAGGATTGCTTGCTTGAAAAAGTCATGGTTGTCTCATAAAAGAGCAACATATTGGGTTAAAGGAACCAAATGATGGGGACTTCAATGGCACATGCTTGGCCACTAAAAAGATATCATCTTATTCTGAGTTTGGTTAAAATTTTGAGAAGAGATTTGGAAAAAAAAAATGAAAAAATGTGTAAAATTAGATAAATTATAAGTATATTTTATTAATATTTTATCTATTTTTTTTTTATTTTATTTTTTAAATCTCTTCTTAAATTTATCAACTAAACACAACATTACTGAATTTCAATCGCCTTTCCTAACAAAACCATATTTTGAACAATACACAATTAGCAACTTATCATTGAAACAAATTTAAGATTTGAAAAAATTTAGGCATCGGAGTAATTTGGATTTTAGTAAGCACTTGAGAAATTAAACCCCGGTTTGGCAATGGATTTGGGGTTAAATAATCACATATGGATAAAAAAAAAGAGTTAAAAAGTTAAAAAGTCAAAAAAATAATAAAAAAGTTTGTCATTTCAAAGTCAAAAAGTCAAATAAGAAAATCAAACAAACAAAAAAGTCTCAGGCTAAAAAAGTTAAAAAAAGTAAAAAAGCCAACTAAAAAAGTTTTTGCCAAATGAACCCTAACATGATATTGGGACCTTGTTTGATTTGTTTTTCAGAAAATATTTTCAGAATTATTTTTTTTGAAAAATTAGAAATTAGTTTGATAAAAATAAATATCAAAAAAATATTTTTAAATTTAAAAAAATTATTTCTAATATTCCAAAAGATAAAATTATGTAAAAATGATAAGTATTTTTTATTTTTTTTATTTCTTTCATCAAATTAACTTTTAGTTTTTTAGAAAAATTTTCTGAAACAAAACTTTAAAAATCAAACCAAATATGGTCAAGTTTGGTAACCATTTCGTTTTCAATTTTCAGTTTATATTTACAAAATTTTCAAAAATTGTCATAAAAACTTGTTTGATAATTTTTTTGGTTTATAAATGGTTGACTCAGTTTATAAATTTGAACAAAAAAACGTAAACTCAAAAAATGAATTTACGTTAGTTTTTAAACAGAAATTTAAAAATTTGACTAACAAATTTTTTTTTTCAATTAATTTTTTTTTCAATTATTTTTTTTCACCCCATTTTTTTCAATTAATTTTTTTTTCCAATTATAATATGTATGATCCCATTGTCATAAATAATAAAAAATAAATATAAATATTTTAGGCCTGAACAAACATATTTTTTAGTTTTTGTTTTTTAAAATTTTTCAAACATTTTGTTCAAACCAAACGCGTTTGTAATTTATGTTTGAGAAATGTTAGGGATCATGAAAGACTTTTCATGAAAATGATCATGAAAGATTTGTGACCCTTAGATTACCTTAATTAGTGTGTGGTGCTTTATTTTAAGTGTAATCCAAAGGTCACAAATCTTTCATGATCATTTTCATGAAAGACTTTTCATAATACCTAGCATTGCTGTTTATGTTTTTCTAAAAATAAATAAAAATTAATTTATAAAATTTTTGTAAACACAAACAAAAAACGTAAGCGTTACCAAACGCTACAGTGTTTGTATTATTATTATTATTGGTTGAGTTTGCTAAAAAACTAGTTTATTAACTCAAACAAGTTAATATTGAAAAAGTGAGTTCACTTGGCCTATTCATAATTTTTTTTGGCTAATTTTTATTGGGTCTATGGACTGGAAAAAATTTGTTTTCTTTATTTTTATTAAATGATTTGCCAAATGACATAGAATTTTTTTAGCCGAATGAGTTTTTTTGACTTGTTGATGCCAAATGAAGCCTGAGGGAAATTGACCTTATTTCCAAAAAACCTCTCTCTCTCTAAAAACCTCTCTCCCTCTTCTCTCTTTCTAAAAACCTCCTTCCCCGGCCTCTTTTTGGGCTGGCCGGCCGCCGCCTTTGGCTATGGCGGTCGGCTGGCTTAGCTTGCTTCGGCGGCTGTCTTTTTACCGTTTGTTCAATAAATTTGAGTCTTCCATCTTCCCCACCTAGGTGTGTTTTTTCGGTGTGTCTTCAGGGGGTGTGATTGTTTTGGTTGCTGCGGTTGCCTCTTGTGTTCAACCTTGCCGGTATAGCTGTTTCATCAGGGGAGTCCAGGTTTTCAGTCGAGCGCTTTTGGCGGGGAGGAGTTGGAGGGGTGCACTCGGGTTTGTAGGCGACTTAGTTCTTTCCAGCATGCACTCGTGCGCTCCTTCTCGGTTGAGAGTTTGAGGGGTGTTGTCCTGTGTCCCAGCGGGTGATCGGTGATTGGTGGGTGTGTGGAGTGGGCTGCAGGGGAGTTTTTGGACCTGTGGTTGCTGTGCAGGGGTGGGTCTTCAGCTGTCGAGCGGGTGGCTTTGGTGGTTTCCGGTCAGAGTGCTGCTGGTGTGGAGCAGCGAGGGTGGCAGAGGCGTTGGGAGTTGTTAGCAGGCGTTGGGTGTTGTTAGCAGCATAGGTGTAGTCAGGTGTTGTGATCCTTCAGCTGTGCAGGGGTGGTCCTTCAGCTGTCGAGCGGGTGGCTATGGAGTTTTCCGACCAGAGTGCAGCTAGCGTGGTGCAGCGGAGCGTGCAGTTGGCGTGCTGCAGGCGTGGGTATGGCGTGTAGCAGGCGTCGGGGGTGTAGAAGGGTGGCAGAGGCGTTGGGAGTTGTTAGCAGGCGTTGGGAGTTGTTTAGCAGCGTAGGTGTAATGATTTTGTTTTCAAAATAGTTGGTGGGCCTTGGCAGAGCCGTATGCGTTGTTTAGTTGGGTGTTTAGTTTAGTTTAGTGTAGTTTATTTAGTTTGGTTTCGGTGTTTTGGTGGGTTGGATGTGTGGAGATTCATGTATTTTAATTTTTTTTAGTTAAGTTTTTCTTAACTTTTTTTTTAAAAAAAAATCGAGAGGCTTAGGGGTTGGTTGTATGTTTGCGAGTAGCAGTAGTAGGGGTATTTTTATACTTCCGAATCTCTCTCGATGCATTTCATCTTCCTGTACTTTTAATTTTTTGCTGTTTAATGAAATTTTTCATTGCCGATCAAAAAAAAAAAAAAAAAAAATGAAGCCTGAGGAACAAGCCTAAGATAAATGATGCAAGTTCATAATATTTCACAATTGCAATGTTGTGCTTGAACCATTTAAAAGGATTTGTGCTTCAATCATTAATAGTGGTTTCTCTTCTTTAATAAAGATACAATGATAATCAAAAAAGTGTATTGGAATACAAAACCAACAACACAAAACAAGATCCATATCACTAAAAGACCATATATTTTACTCAAATTGTTTCACTTTTAATTTTCTGTAGTTAGTTATGTGGCTGTTTGTGCCCTTAGATCATATTTCAATATAAATTCAGAAGATTAAAAAAGAAAATAGAATTATTTTCTCGAATTTTGTTAACAGTATGCAATGGATACCCAAATAGATCACAAATAACACACATAAAAACAGAAGGATATGATCAATTTACTTACCATCATAGAAATCCCAACGAACAGGGCGATTAGTGAGGACATCCTCATAGTACCAAATGAAATCCACCTTCTCCCACACATTACACAGAAACCCATCAGTGACTGCAGTTCCCACATATTTCGCTCCGTCGAGAAAGTCCGGTCTGAGGATTCCAACCTCGAACTGCATGGTCATGCAAGTGCCGTGGCCGCCTAACGTGTAGTAGAAGCTAGTGCCATTGTTCCACTCGATGTCATAAAGGAGGACACCAAGTTGCTTCTGTATAATGTTGACGTTTCGGCCTTTAGGCCAGTCGTACCATAGGTTGCTGATTTGAAGCTTTGTGCTCGACAAGTTCATGTACAGCAGCGCGTGGAATCGCTCTGGCCATGGTGACGGAATTGGTGCTATTTCTAGATGGTCTGATGATGATTGAACTGTGTGGGATAGAAGAGTCAGAATAAGTTGAAGGGCGAGAATGGCAATGTGTAGTCTGTTAAGCATCTTCACGTCTCTCTCTTTGTTCTTTATATGTATTGTTGAGAAATTTAGTCTATCGTTCGTATATATTGGTTGAGGGATGGATGGATAAGGTGTGTAGGCAGTTTGAGTTGCATATTTATGAGGTTCAAAACAAAAGGATACCTACCACGATTTAAGTCCATAAAATCTTGACCATTTAAAAATAAATAAATAAATAAATAATGAGAAATATCATGAGAGGATATTGGGTGGTGTTGAACCAATGTTCCATCCCATTTAACTTATTATATCACAAAAAATAATATGAAGCTGGTGGATTTTATTCTTTAAATTAATAAATATCAAATTGGGACAGTGAGAGCGTTTCTTAAAAAACACTCATAATTTTCCAAAATATCACCGTATGATTTATTTATCAAATTTGACATGGTTGTCCACATCTAGTTTTTATTTATTTATTTTATTTTGTTTTGTTTTGTTTTTTTAGAGTAAAATTCATTTTACCATCTCGTGGTTTGACATTAGAACACTTTATCCCTATGATTCAAATAAAGTTAGAAAACCCTTATGTGGTTATCAACTAAAGTGTCACTGTTAATTTTTTTTATCCAAATTAACAGAGGGTGCATCACACACTTCATTTTTAGAGCGAATTTGGTAAAAATAAAGTGAAATAAATAGAACAAAAAAATAATTTTATTCTATCTTCTCCAAACCTAAAATTATATTAAGATATTAATTAAAATTAAATTAAATTAAAATATAATTATGGATTGATCTAAAATATATAAAAAAAAATTAAAAAATTATTTAAAATATAATTTAATAATTCAGGATTAATCTAAAAGATAATTAAATTAAAATTATATTAAGATGTTATAAACTATAATAAATAATTAATGATTTATATTAATTATGATCTAAAATATAATTAGATTAAAAAAATAGGAATTACAATAAATAATTAAGGATTTAGGATTGACTGTGATATAAAGTACAATTAAATTAAAATTAGATCAAAAGGTTAGCAATTACAATAAATAATTTATGATTAATTTTGATTTAATTGAATTAATGTTAGAAATTAACAATTATGTGTATGAGATTAAAATTTTGATTAATCAAAATAATCTAATTTTAATTTTGATTAAAATTAGATTAAAAGATTTGATTAATTTAGGGCTTAATCCCAAGGAGGTCATGGGTTCAATTCCTCTTAGGGGGGTTGAATTAAGGGAGTGCAAGCACTTAGGCGTTTTGCAAAGGGTGAGGAGATTTTCTCCCATAGGTACTAATCTAATAATTAACAACTAACATTTGCCGATGATGATTAAAAAAAGAAAAAAAAAAAGAAAAAAAAAGAAAGAAGCATAGGCTTTGGGGTATTCCAATTCTTTTACATTTATATGATAAGCTATCTCATCCATCCAAGTCTCATGCTGATCATGGTCAAGATGGTCAGTCATCTCCTTAGCTGCAGTTCAGGTCTCACATACCACAGTTGCAGCCTAAGCCAGATACAGGACAGACAACAGTCGTATGAGCTGCAGCTTCGGTTGTAGTTTGCTGCAGCTCATCAGATTAGCTAAAGCTTGGAGGTTGTTAGTTTGGTTGTTAGTTTGTCAGAACTAGAGTTAGATAGTAGTTATGGTTAGGTTAAGTAGTTAGGAGTTATAGTTAAGAGATAGTATTATCTTTATGAATAATCATTGTAAATCTATCTGTAGTATTCATTGAATATCAAGATCAAATTCTCGTTATGGTATTAGAGCTCTGAGCTCTTACGAGCAGAGATCCTTGGAGATACTTCTATGGCTACTCCAAACCCTATACCTCCATTAACCTTCATGGTTATATCTTCAAGTTCTTCTTTACTTGCAAATCTTGCACTATTGATTTCAAATCTGAATGCTTTTGTGCCTACAAAGTTTGATTCAACTAATTACATTGTTTGGAAGAGCCAGCTACATAACATCTTGAAAGCTATGAAGCTTCTTGGATTTGTTGATGGTACCACAGTATGTCCATCATCTGTTATGCTTGATTCTGACAATCAAGAAGTTTTGAATCCAGATTACACACAGTGGATCACCATTGATTCACATCTGTTGAGTTGCATCACTGCTACATTGTCTTCATCTATCTACACATCTATCATTCATTGTCAGACTAGCACTGAGGTCTGGTTTGTTCTTGCCAAAAAGTTTACTTCTCTTTCTAGATCTCACATTCATCAGTTGACGAATAAGCTCAGTCGTATTGTTAAAAAAGACTCAACAATGGAAGATTACTTGAGTCAATTTGAATTTATTTCGGATTAACTTGCTCTGGTTTTATCACTAGTTGATGATGAAGATCTGGTTCTCTTAGTGCTTAATGGTTTACCAGATGAACACAATGTTTTCAAGACTACCATTAGGGCTAGATCTGATCCTATTTCCATGGAAAATTTGTCTTCCTTACTGTGTTCTGAGTCCATTCATGTTGAGTCTTCATTCAAACAATCTCATACCTCAGAGATTTCATTTGCTTATTCTGCAACTAGAGGGAACTATAAAGGAGATAACAGAGAAGGTCACAGAAGTTCTTTCGAGGCAGAGGTTCATCAACTTTTTCCAAAGGTTCAGAGAGTGGTGGTAGGTTTCGAGGCAGTTCACAGCATGGTAGTTCCTTCAAAGGCAGTGGTCAATATCACAGAATTAGGTCCAATTCTAATCCTAATGCCATGGTTTGTCAGATCTGTGGAAAGCTAAACCACACTGCCCTAGACTGCGGGTACATAATGGACTCCTCATTTCAGAATAGTCCATATTAATCCTCTTCCACCTATCTGTCTCCTACTACACCACAAAGCAATCCTACAGCCTATGTTGCTTCTGCTTCATCTTCATCTGTAGCCTTAGCACCTTCATCCTCTTCCACCTGGTTTCTTGACTTTGCTGCAACTAGTCATATGACTAATGATCTCACTAATTTCTCCTATTATTAACCCTATTCTAGTCAAGATCAAGTTGCTGTTGGTGATGGCACCACTTTACTTATCACCCACACTAGTAATGGTCTCCTTCCCACACCTACATTTCCTTTTCATCTTCACAACATTCTTCATGTTCCTTCTATCTTTTCAAATAGTCCACCAACTAGCTAAGGACAACAACTGTTCTATTACTTTTGATGCCCATTCTTTTCTGATCCAAGACAAGGCTACTCAGAGAGTGCTGCATAGAGGTTTGTAGACACCCCATTTTTGACCATCCTTAAGACTTGGGCGCTGCTGATTGATTACTCGATGGCCCAGGCTATGCTATGCAAAGGTTCAATTTCTTCGGTAAGGAGAGCATCAAATCCCAACCTTACACCCCATTTTTGGACCAAAATATTTTAGACCTTAAAACCCTCTCTTTCAAAATATTTTTGAAACAAAGTTCCTACGATGTTCCGAGACTCGCATTTCGTTAAATGTTGCGCTTTTCGGTAAACCGAGCAAGGACAAAGTAGAAATAAATGAGAGAGAGGTGAATTCTTTGAAAAAAATCTTTAAAACATCGTGTTTAGAGGTTTGGGATTGAAGAAAATTGGAGGAGAGGGAAGAAACCAAGTTGGGGAAGAAGTTGGGCATGAACCGTTGAGAGAAAGTCGAGCAACCCTCGCTAAATCAGGCCTATCCGTTTGTAAAATTGGATTTCAGCTATGGGGCCACCACCGTTGGAAAGAGGACTTCTGGGGCTTCATTTTGCACTCAAGAATCTCCTAACGCTGAGCCCAAATGAGGGAGATATGGTTGGTTGAAGTTATGCATCAATCCGGTTGGACTGAAACTGAGCAGTCTTTACTAAAAAAGGAATATCTCTTAGCACACATGGAATTTTGATGTGAGGCTTCCACCATTGGAAATATTACTTCTGGGGCTTCAATTTAGACATAAGAATGACCTGAAAAGGAGTCCAGATGAAGGAGTTATGCCCGTTTGAAGTCAGGCTTGGAATCAGAATTTGAGTGGCCGGCTGGCCACCACAAGTTGATGGCCGGCCACCACAAGTGGACGACCAGCAAGAAAAGTGGCCGACCGGCCACTTGAAGTAGTCGACCGGCACTAGTGTCCCAAACTCAGATATTTTGCAGATCTTTTCCCTCCAGCTGTTCTACACAAGCTCTAGTTGTCCTGTAATCAGATATTTCGACCTTGAGCTCATATATTGCTATATATAGAGGCCATATCTCTCATATTGCAAGGTTAGAAGGTTTGAGAGCCTCTCTCTCTAAAATCTCTCTCTCTAAAATCTCTCTCTCTCTCTCTCTATAGTCCTCTCTCTCTAGGCTTTTCTCTCTCTTGCCTTTTGTGCATGCAAGTAGAGAAACATCTCTCCTTTGCCTAGACATCCTTGATGAAAGTGGTTCATCTTTGGGTTGAGGTTGCTTGAAGCTTACTTGGAGCCTTGTTTGAGCTCTAAAAGGAGGATTGAGCTTGGTTTGTTGCCCATTTTGTGTCTAAGTGGTGTTTTGCTTCAAAGGTATAAGACTCACCTATTTAAGCTTGTTTTGCAGGCTTGTTTTGCCACCTTTTCAAACTATTTTTGGCATGATTTTCAACTACAAAAACCTTTGTTTTTCAGTCCTAAAAATGGTGGTTTAAGGTCATTTTGTGTTAAGGGGTTGTCTCACCTTCTTATTGCTTATTTGCATGAGCCTTCGCATTATCTTATAGCATATTAAAGTCAAACTTTTTGGGCCTTTAAACACCACTGAAATTTAGAGGTATTTCAGTGGGGGAAAGTATGTTTTGAAGTCCAAAAATGGAGGGGTTGGCCTCCCCTCCTTGTGTTTTGTCTCTATGCTTAGTTAGCATCACATGGTAGCATGTTTTTATGGCTTAACCTAGCTCCTTTCCAGCATATTTTTGCCTCTGATTTGGCATGTTTTAGGACTGTTTTGGGCTGGTTTGGTCCTTCGAGTCTTGCTTTGTATGCTTGTTGTGCAATTGTGCTTAAGGGTCTAGTTTGTGCTATGTGTTAGCCTCTCATTCTAGCTCTTTCTAGCCCACTTCAAGCATGTTTTAAAACTTCATTTAAGTTGTTTTAGGACTGTTTTGGGCTGTTTGTCCCTTATGAGCCTTGTATTGTATAGCTATAGTGCAAATGCCTTCATGAGCTCATTGTTTTTAGGCCTCTAATGTGTTTTGCATGAGATGATTGCATGTTGTAGCATCATTTAGCATGTGATTTCAGAGCATATATTACTATCACACTCTCACATATCCCGCTCTTTCATTGCTTTTGAGAGTTGTGCTTTGCGTCTTGTTTGTGAGCCAACATGCGAGTATGTTTTTCTTGCATTTTGTGCCCAAGTTTCAGCATGTTTAGGTCACTGATTTGGCATGATTAAGCTCTGTTTTGAGCTGGTTTGATCACATGAGCTTTGCTTTATATGCTTGTAGTGCAATTGTGCTAAATTGCCTAGCATGTGCTATTGTTTTCGCCTCATAATATAGCTATTCTTAGCTTATTTCAAGCATGTTTTAGAACTCTATTTAGGGTGTTTTAGGACTATTTTGGACTGTTGGTCCCTTTTGAGCATTGTATTGCATGCCTCTAGTGTTGTATCCTTCACTAGTTTCAATGCTTTTGGCCTTTAACATGTTGTGCATGTGTTGTTTGCATGTTGTTGTATTGTTTTTCATGCCACTTTAGCACTGAAATATCTGCCATCTCCCTCATTTCTTCACTTTTGATTTGTTTTGAGGGTTGGTTGGCCTTACGTTTGTGTTTAAGCTTGAGATAGAGTTTACGCTAAATGGCTTTAACTCTCTTTTGAGGGTTTCTACTAGTCAAAGGCATGATCTCTCTCATTCCTTAAACCATTCTTTTGGTTAACCTGTCTCTCATTAGAGGACTTTCACATTGGGCAAATCAAGTAAAGAATGGTTTGGTAATGTAAAATGAGTAAACAAGAAAGTGGACAAGTAAAACATGAATAAGATAAGCATTTGTGTTGCATTGCATGTGTTTGGATTGGATGTTAATCCAAACACAAGAAGTGTGTGACGTTTCATACTCAAAGTGATGAAATGTGTCACATTTCTTGGTCGCTATCACCCTTGATCATGCATGATAGGGTGGTAGCCATTTGAGTCTATTTGTGCATTCATCGACCTTGTATAAGCTCGGTCCTTTGGCCATCATGCATTGAGGTGCTTGATTGGTGGCTTGAGAACCAAGCGCCACACTCCTTTGAGCTTGTGAAATGATGAGGAGAGTGGCAGTGCATACATTTCCTGCAAAATGCCTTGCTTTGCCTCTGTTGTTCTCTGTTGTAGCAAAAACAACATTTTGGAAAAGCAGGTGGCCGACCGGCCACTTGCAGTAGCCGACCGACCACTTTCAGTAGCCGACCGGCTAGTTAAGGTGGCCGACAGCCACTTTTTGTGGCCGACCGGCCACCAGTTCATTTTTGGTGCAAAAGTGTTCCTGTTTTGAGGAAGAGGCAGTCTGGAAGTTGGTTCAATGTTCAGAGATCAAGGCAAGTGCAAACAGAGGCAGCCGAAGGCAAGGCAATGGATTTTCAAATGTGTTGTAATAATTAATTAGCTAAAATAGTTAATTAGTTGGTTTGTAATAATTAGCTTAGTTTAGTGTAGCTTAGCTTAATTATTTGGACCCTCCTTCGAGAGGGCGCAATGTTGCAATAAGCGCGCGCGTGTGTGTGCATGTCTTCCAACCCCATGTCTTTCTCCCTTTTTATTTAACCACTTACGATGGTTAGTTTAGGGCATGTTTCGATTAGCATACCTTATGCTTTGCATGTTTGTATTCATTCATTTGTATTGCATGCACCGGGCTCGGCGCATCATTCAAACTGCAGCATATTTCAATACTTCTTTGAATACATGTATCAAATCGTTGCATTCATATGCTATCTTAGGTAGCCGAGCCTATTTAGTTGTATTATTGCATGTGTTGCATTAGGCATCTTGTATAGTTAGGATCATGCATATTTCTAACTAGCTTTTGTTTTGACTCGGAGTACACTGTAAGTTGTTACGCTTTAGCATACTTGCATGAATGTGAGGGTTGCCATGATAGCATGCTTGCCATGAGGCTATTTGCTTAAATGATTAATTGTATGAATGCCTGTGGGTGGAGGCTTGATTGCCTGAATTGGAACAACTCTATGATTGTGGGTTTTAAGACCCCTTTGCGGAGTTGCAAAATCATGTTTCAAGCCCACTTGAGGGTGGTAAATCCGCGCTTTAGCCTAATTGCGAGTAGCACTTTCAAACCATTTTAAAAAACAAACATGAATTGTTTTGTTCTAATTCTCACGACTTAGTCTATACTTGTATGTGTGGGTCACTTAGTAAAGTTAGCTAATAATCAGAATAAGAACACATGAGGTTTATAAAACAACATATCATGGTAGTAGAGGCCGATCCTTTGATCGGGTGAGTGGGGGTGCTCATTTCAGGACCTTCCTCTCTCGTACCTAAGTTCCCAAGCTGAGGCAACTTTGGTGATGACGGACACGTGGCCTTTGGCACGAGTCAGGGTTTCCTAAATTTCCCAAAACAAAACATTTAGGTGGCGACTCGGTAATCTGGCAAAGTAGTCCAGTTTTGGCATTATTTGATTTAAAATCTAATTTTCCAAAATGATTTTCCAGATTGGACTCTTTGCTGTTTATCAGTCTCACATTGCACTTTGTGAGATTAGATTTAGAACCGTGACAGGAGTCCGAACTGTAGTAAGACCAATTCATGCCTCTCCGAAAGGGGGGTGCGCGAAGAAAGTCGGGTTTACAGTTTCTGTTGACTCTGCTGGGGATTTAGAGAACTTGACTCGAACTCATGATATGTCATTTTATCTACATTTATGTGTTTCTGCGCATTGTATGTGCATAGGTGCGCCTAAGTCACAGTGTTTGCCATCTGCTATTCCTGAACGGTTTGCCGGAGGCTCGCTTGGAAAAGCGTGCCATAAGGTTGACCAGTTGCGGGCTTTGCCATGATGGGAACACAAACCTTGGATTTGGACTACCGCTGTACCGTTTGATCCTGTTTTCACTTCTCGGTGTTAGGTGTGAGAGGTATATTAGGTGGTCTTGTTGAGGCACCCTTTTTGACCATTTGACCTAGTTGCATATCGGAAGCCGTAGAGACTGTTCCAAATTAGGACAAGTTGCTCACCCGAATGCAGGATTGTTTGAAACCGCATGCGTGTGTAGTGAATCCTTAGTTCCTGACGAAATTAGGACATGGTAACCCTACCCCACCATAGGGATGTTTTGGCTCTCACTTGCTTGATATGTGCTGTTAGGATGCGTCTCTACAGGAATGTATGTATCAGTTGCAAGTCTGGGCATCAGTGTTTGAGGGTATCAGTTTTGAGGCAGAAAATTTTGGGGCAGAATTTAGTAAAGAGTCATTCAGCTATGCTTGTATCTATTCTAGTGAAATCAGGCTGAGTTGCTGTCTGTTTTCTTTTTTGCTAGGTAGTCCTAGAACTATAGCTTCAGAAGGCTCCAATATCCCTTAGGTACATTGAACTTGTGTTGATAGACTTTGACAGGTTGGAGATTTGGTTCAAGGGCAACCAGTGTTTCCTTCGCCAGAGGCAAGGTAAAAAGGGCCAGTCAAGGCTCACCGGTTCAACTGATCTGACAGTCTCCAGTTACATCACCTTTGTTCAAACTCAGCAGATCGTGATGGTACAGGGTTCGAAAGAAGTTGTGGCCATGATAACGGCATTAAACCAGGGAATCGCCATACAAGGTGAGACCAATGCCGAAATGCAACGCCCATCTGGGGCACCTACCACACATCCAGTCTCGGAACCCCAATCATCTCAACCCTATGAACCAATCAGAGAACTGTGGCAGATTTGGCCTTTGGGATATTGGCTCCGTCATCGACCATATCACATGCCAGAAATTTCACGCCAAAAGGCTCCCCAATCTTGGGACGGGCTACATTGGAAGAAGGCCAATCCCTTGGCAAAGTGGAGGCAAATGGCAAGAACAAGGTAGGGGCAGGCATTGGTCCTTACGAACATTTTCAGTGGGCTGTTGAGGTTTTGAAGGCTAAAGGATTGAACAAGCAGCAAGTGCTCGCAGTTGTTGCAAATATTGTGGATGACACTTTTGTTACTCGGGATGAGAGCATTCTGAATCAAGGGGCAAGTCGGAAAAAGGGCTGTCATACTAGAAACACCCCTTTCGGCTCCAATCCTACACTCGGAAGAGATTAGCAAACCCAGTCAACACCTGTCGACCCTTTTGCTGGTACATCCAACATAACTCCACAAACCTTGAAGTATCCACCCCGAGGCCAGAGGGTCTTTAATCCCCTCTACATGACTTTGTCCAAAGCTCTCCAAATCCTTATAGGACAAGGCCATCTCAAATCCCTTGAGCCTCGGCCTCTCCTGAATCCCCTTTCGGCTAAGCATGATGCTGCCAAGTACTGTGCCTTCCATCAACAAGCTGGCCATGACACTAACATATGTTTTTGTCTTCGCCACGAAATACAAGATCTGATTGATAAAGAGGTCATCGTCGCACCAGGTCCTGCAAAGCCTATCGGTACTGGATCAGTGAACTTGGGGGATAATATGACTATGTGATCGGGGAACGAACCACCGATGGCGCTCATTTTACTCCAGATGTGGTGGATGGCACGCACTGTTTTGAGCAATTTGCGAATACTGTTTATTTTACTTTTCTGACTTGGGTATTGGGTCAGTGTTGTTGTGTTGTATTGAGTCAGTCTTTTTGTACTGAGTCAGTCGAGTCTGTCTTATTGTGTCAGAAATTGGTGATTTCAGGTGCATTACCTCAGATATCACTATATTGTTTTGTGTTTGTCTTTTACACTCTTTTTTTTGAGTCTGTTTCTGCCTTGGAGCCAGTTGTGCCAGAAGATCTGAATGAAACGACAGTGCTTTTCACCTACTTTTCTGTGCCTTGAAGTCATTGCATTGACCTAAGTTTTTCAAAACTTTTCTAACACTGTGATGAAAACGAAGAGGAAGGAATTCCTCGGGATTTGCAAAAATTTGATCAATTGAGAGAAAGAGAGGCATGCTAAGCCCTTAATGAATGAGATTATGTTTGTTAATGTGAGTACTGAGAAGGATCTTGGCTTGATCCAGATTGGTTCTACATTGTCTTCAACCTGAGCGACTAGTCGCTTTCTTAAAAGATTTCAAAAAAATGTTTTGTGTGGTCCTGCGAAGACCTATGTGGAATCGCTCTTGAGATTGTGCAGCATAGGATCATTCTCAGCCTCGAGACTCGTCTCCTTTTGCTTTCAAACTTTGAACCTTGACTCAGGATGTTCAAATAAACAATCACAACATGAGGCTTGTATGGCCAAATTAGAAGTAACCCTTACACTAGGAGTAATAACTTCAGATGTCGTCAAAGGAAGCTTGCAAAGCTGGGTTTGAAGCAGCCTTTGAACTAGGGGCAAAAAATGTCAGATGTGCTCAAAGATTCAAAAGATAGGTCATTCCGCAAACCAATGAAGACTGGCAAGAAAGCCAAATTCCAGCAGTTGGAAGAATAAAATTTATTGTTGAAGGACAATCGAGTTCCTATCCGCAACACTAGGGCAACTTCAGCCCCCATTGGATGGACTCCTACATCATCAGCGAACAACAGCCATTCTACTGGATTCAGATGGCTTCGAGATCTCAGAATCGATCAACATAGACAGGTTAAACTTTTCTAACCTTGAGAGGCTTGCTGGGCCGAAAACCCAGAAGGGCGACCCAGGCAAAAGTTAGAGCAAAGAAAAAAAGAAAAGAACAAAAATTGAAAGAAAAAGAAAAGAAAAAGAAAAGAAAAGAAAAGAAAAGAACAAAAGAAATGAAATGAAAAGAAATGAAAAGAAAAGAAAAATAGAGCTCGCACGGTTGAAAACCCAGAAAGGGCAGCCTTGGCAAAAGTTAGAGCACAAAAGGAGAGTGCCAACACCGAGTGAACCTCAACCTGGAACTACATCAGGCCTGATTCCCATGTTTGGGATACGCAGGCAACTTCATCCTGAAGTTCGGCCCCAATCATTTTCGGCCTGCTTGGCTTATCCATGTTGATTGGTTTATCCTTGTTCAAACTCGGTTATCCTATCCATGTCCAATTGGCTTGTCTTCATTCAAATTCAGAATGTCCTATTCCGTTAGAAAGATTCAGCTACAAGACAATTCAAGTTTAGATCTGAGGTTGTGCATCTCGAGAGTAAATTTTATGTTGGTCGAGCGGTGGCCATTTGCAAAAGCAGTTTTGAGGATTTTTACTGAGGTTGACTAATTCTCTCAAAAATTATTCCATTTTTTTTTTCAAAAATTGGACCATTTCTTGGACCCAAAAAAGGAAAATTTTCAGTGCTCACAACCTGACTTGCATGATTTCAAATCAGAAAATCGAACAAGTGTGTTAATCTAACTCTCATATTGGTCAAAATTGTTTTAGCAGAAATTCAAAAAACAAAAAATGGTCAAAATGATGAACTAGGGGCACAGTTGAGTCAGGTTTTCTATTTTTTCCCCGTTGTAAACATACTTGCTAGAGAAGGCACCATATTTGCCAGGAAAGGGCACAACTGAAGCTAACAAGCAAAGGGCCTGAAAGCTCTCTCATCCTCCAAGCAACAAGGTATCAAGCCAAGTGCGAAGCACAAACTGGAAATGGAGCTGGATGTTCGACCCCCCTCATCTAGACGGGTTTGATCTCGCTCAAATTGGTATCTGACTCGGAATGTGTGAGGCCAATCAATTGTATGCCTGGCTAGTGGGACGATCAAGCTAAGCTAGGGGCATCGTCAACCGATGTCGGTTGCAAATCTGCTGCACACCCAGTCGTAGTGTAACCCCTCTGTGGGAAAGTTCACGAGTTGTGAGCAGAAGAATGAGAATCTAACAGAATACTAGGGGCAAGAGCCCACAACTTCCTGTTTATCCATCAACCACCCAGGGGAGGGATAAAAAATAAGAGAGATTGAAGAATAGAGAGATGTGCGCTGAGAGGAAAAGTGAGGAAAGGGCTTTTTTTTTTTTTCAGAGAAAAAGAGATTGAGTGCCAGAGTGATGCGAGAATCACAAATGAGAAAGGTGGGAAACAATACCCGGAGAAACTGGCTCCTTGTGAATTGAGAGGTCTCTCACCATTGAACACATCTGAGTGTTGTGTGTGTGTTTTTGTTTATCTCGATTCTTGTTTTGAGTCGTTTCGAGTGTCAATGTGTTTAGGTTGTTTACCTTTGTCTTTTCCTTTGTTGAGTCAGTCGTGGGCTCAATACCCAGTTGCGAACTCATTTCTCAAATTTCAATTTCAAAAATAAATTGTTTTATACTCAGAGTGCTGTGCCATTCTCCATATATGTGCAAAACAGGATTTGTTCTTTCATAAAACTGCAGGGTTCAACCCAGGTCATGTGAGAACAATCAAACAAGGACCTACCTGAAGCTATATGGGTTCCAGACTGCAAAGCAAAAGAAAAGAGGGAAAATTTGGAGCATCTTAGTATGTTTCAACTTCAATAAATTCCGAGACTGCATTCCAGGTGCACCTTCTCAAGCCTCACCCTTCTCTGGAGTATGAGTGTATCTCGACCCCAAGTTTAAGCCTGCTTCAAGTCAGAATGGCAGTCCAAGCAGCACCCGCGGTTTTTACATACAGATGTTACCTCTCACCAATATGAACATGATGTATCCTTTTTGAGTTGAGCATGTTGCAAAGTCCTTCGAGAGGTAAATTGGAAGCACCAGAGTACATATTTGCCTCCCTTCTTGCATAGAATGTGCACTTTCATATACACTTCTATTGCATGCGTGCCGTGTATCGTTTATGATTCTTGCATAGAATATGCTTTCAATGTTGCATAGAATATGCCTCCCTCTTGCATAGAATATGCTTTTAATGTTGCATAGAATATGTCTCCCTCATGCATAGAATATGCTTTCAATGTTGCATAGAACATGCTCTTGTTTCATGCATGGAATATACTTTCAGTGTTGTATAGCATATGCTTTTGTCTCTTGCGCAGAATATGTTCTTATTTTGCATAGAACATGCTTTCATAGAATGTGCCGTTGCCTTTATATCTTGGTTGTTTATCTTGCATGGAATATGCACTCTTACTATATCACACTTGTTAAGTGTCTTTCTTTACATACACGATATTGTATGTACGGTTCATTCAGAGGAATTCCGGGTGGGATCTTTCCAATCTCTCGAACTGCCTTGTTTTGGTTAGAAACATTGGGACGTGTTCCGATGCTTATACCACACCTCCTTTGGTTTAGAACACGCGGGTGTGTCCCGGTGTTCACACCACTCATTTCTCCTCTCGCGTGTGGCACGATAGGACGCTTTCGGTTAGATACATTTGGGTGCGTCCCGATGTTCTCGTTACCCTTGTTTCTCCTCTCGTGTGTGGCGCGTTAGGACGCTTTGGTTTAGAACAGATGGGTGCATCCTGGTGTTCACACCACTCCTTTCTCCTCTCGCGTGTGGCGCGATAGGACGCTTTCGGTTAGAGACATTTGGGTGCGTCCTGGTGTTCTCGTTACCCTTGTTTCTCCTCTCGCGTGCGGCGCGTTAGGACGCTTTGGTTTAGAACACGCGGGTGCGTCCCGGTGTTCACACCACTCCTCATCTCCTCTCGTATGTGGTGCATTAGGACACTTTGGTTTCGAACACTCGGATGCGTTCTGGTGTTCATTCCACCCTTCTCCCCTCACATGTGGTGCGTTAGGACGTCTTCGGTTTCAAACACTCGGATGCATTCCGGTGTTCATTCAACCCTTCTCCTCTCGCTTGTGGTGCGTTAGGACATCTTTGGTTTCGAACACTCGGACGCGTTCTGGTGTTCATTCATTCCTTTTCTCCTCTCGCATGTGGTGCGTTAGGATGTCTTTGGTTTCGAACATTCGGATGCATTCCGGTGTTCATTTATTCACTTTCTCCTCTCGCATGAGACGCGTTTGGACGTATTCGCATCTCTCCTCTAGTCTAGGAGACCTTAAATCCTCTAAAGGTGCAATTCCTTTGGTGTTTGTTATGCCCAAACGACTTCCGGTGGTTTGGTATAGCCACCTGCCTGTGTTTGCGGTGAGTTCCTAGGAGATCAACTGAGATGGTGGAAACTAGAGTTCGAATGGCTGATGCCTAGAACGCAAAGGTTCGGAATTTCTGAGACTAAAGTCTGGTTTAAATACCCAGGGGTGTATCCTCGGCTTGAAATCTGTATGGCAGCCCCATCAGTTGAGGTAGTGGGTATGCGCCTCAATTCTGGATACTGAACCAACCTAGTCTATCACCCTGTTGGAGAATAGGGAAAGTTGTGACCATAGTCAGGGAGAAAAGTAGTACCTGTGGTTCGGAAACGCAAGATGCAGAAAGGGGAAGATCCCCAGCAGCATGAGGCAAGTCATTGCCAATTGCCCCTGTAAGGTACCTTCACTTCCTAGCTACTACATTGCATTGCATATAGAATATATTGCATGCATCTACTGCATTATTTGTTTTATCGTTTGCATCCTTTCCATGTTAAGCTCAGTCTGGCAGGTGCTCATACGTTTCCTTCGTTGAAGCATGGTTCTGAGATAATGTGTACGCGCCTATTCCACTAAAAGAATTGTGGCCTGAGGGTTTCGGCACCTTTTCTGTGTTAGACGTGGTCTAGTTTGTAGTTAAATGTGGTTTGGCCGCGCGCCTTATTCACTTCATCCACTGCATCCATTGCATTGTATGTCGCTTTGTTGCATTCATCATATAGGATCACAATCTTTTATTAGTAGATCATTCCTCACTTATATCATTCCACCCAATTACTTGTACTTTGTATTCTTTCTGCGAAACACACAGTTCTGCATGTGCACACGCCTATTCCACTAAGAGAATTGTGGTTTGAGGGCTCCGGCACCTTTTCTGTGTTAAACGTAGTTTGATTTTACATCGCTAATCCTTTATGGTATTTTTGTGGTTTAGCACTGCTTGTGGTTTGATTATTTCATTGCATTGTATATCATTTACATTGTTTTGTTATACTATGTATCATCTTGCATCATGTCCCTGAACTACGCTGGCTTGATTCCTTGCAAAGGGATACATAGGCAACCTGCGGGCGCAACCATTTGTTTCTCCATTTGCATCTTGTTTATTTGTCCAAGTCTTCGGCTGTGTAAAAAATGGGTTGTCTCTGGGCTTTGACATTCACTCACGTCATTTCATGACTCTGAGCTCTGTCAAAGAGGGGAAATTGTAGACACCCAATTTTTGACTGCCCTTAAGACTTGGGCGCTACTGATTGATCACTTGATGGCGTAGGCTATGCTATGCAAATGTTCAATTTCTTCGGCAAGGAGAGCATCAAATCCCAATCTTACACCCCATTTTTGGACCAAAAGATTTTAGACCTTAAAACCCTCTCTTTCAAAATATTTTTGAAACAAAGTTCCTACGATGTTCCGAGGCTCGTATTTCGTTAAATGTTGTGCTTTTCGGTAAATCGAGCAAGGACAAAGTAGAAATAAATGAAAGAGAGGTGAATTCTTTGAAAAAAATCTTTAAAACATCTTTTTTAGAGGTTTGGGATTGAAGAAAATTGGAGGAGAGGGAAGAAACCAAGTTGGGGAAGAAGTTAGGCATGAACCGTTGAGAGAGAGTCGAGCAACCCTCGCTAAATCAGGCCTATCCATTTGTACAATTGGATTTCAGCTATGGGGCCACCACTATTGGAAAGAGGACTTCCGGGGCTTCATTTTGCACTTAAGAATCTCCTAAAGCTGAGCCCAGATGAGGGAGATATGGCTGGTTAAAGTTAGGCATCAATCCAGTTGGACCGAAATTGAGCAGTCTTCACTAAAAGAGGGATCTCTCTTAGCACACATGGAATTTTGATGTGAGGCTTCCACCATTGGAAAAATTACTTCTGGGGCTTCAATTTAGACATAAGAATGACCTGAAAAGGAGTCCAGATGAAGGAGTTATGCCCGTTTGAAGTCGAACCTGGAAGCAGACTTTTAGTGGCCGACCGGCCACCACAAGTGGACAGCCGGCCACCATAAGTGGACGACCGGCAAGACAAGTGGCCAACCGGCCACTTGAAGTATTCGACCGGCCACTAGTGTCCCAAACTCAGATATTTTGCAGATCTTTTCCCTCCAGCTATTCTACACAAGCTCCAGTTGTCCTGTAATCAGATATTTTGACCTTGAGCTCATATATTGCTATATATAGAGGCTATATCTTTCATATTGCAAGGTCAGAAGGTTTGGGAGCCTCTCTCTCTCTAAAATCTCTCTCTCTATAGTCCTCTCTCTCTAGGCTTCTCTCTCTCTTGCCTTTTGTGCATGCAAGTAGAGAAACACCTCTCCTTTGCCTAGACATCCTTGATGAAAGTGGTTCATCTTTGGGTTGAGGTTGCTTGAAGCTTACTTGGAGCCTTGTTTGAGCTCTAGAAGGAGGATTGAGCTTGGTTTGTTGCCCATTTTGTGCCTAAGTGGTGTTTTGCTTCAAAGGTATAAGACTCACCTATTTAAGCTTGTTTTGCATGCTTATTTTGCCACATTTTCAAACTGTTTTTAGCTTGGTTTTCAACTACAAAAACCTCTATTTTTTAATCCTAAAAATGGTGGTTTAAGGTCATTTTGTGTAAAGGGGTTGTCTCCCCTTCTAATTGCTTATTTGCATGAGCCTTTGCATCATCTTCTAGAATATTAAAGTCAAACTTTTTGGGCCTTTAAACCACTCAAATTCAGAGGTATTTCAGTGGTGGAAAGCATGTTTTGAAGTCCAAAAATGGAGGGGTTGGCTTCCCGTCCTTGTGTCTTGTTTCCATGCTTAGTTAGCAACACATGGCAGCATGTTTTTGTGGCTTAACCTAGCTTATTTCCAGCATATTTTTGCCTCTGATTTGGCATGTTTTAGGACTATTTTGGGCTGGTTTGGTCCTTTGAGTCTTGCTTTGTATGCTTGTTGTGCAATTGTGCTTAAGGGTCTAGTTTGTGCTATGTGTTAGCCTCTCATTCTAGCTCTTTCTAGCCTACTTCAAGCATGTTTTAAAACTTCATTTAAGTTGTTTTAAGACTGTTTTGGGCTGTTTGTCCCTTATGAGCCTTGCATTGTATAGCTATAGTGCAAATGCCTTCATGAGCTCATTGTTTTGAGGCCTCTAATGTGTTTTGCATGAGATGATTGCATGTTGTAGCATCATTTAGCATGTGATTTCAGAGCATATATTACTGTCATACTCTCACATATCCCACTCTTTCATTGCTTTTGAGAGTTGTGCTTTCTGTCTTGTTTGTGAGCCAACATGCGAGCATGTTTTTCTTGCCTTTTGTGCCTAAGTTTCAGCATGTTTAGGTCACTGATTTGGCATGATTAAGCTCTATTTTGAGCTGGTTTGATTACATGAGCTTTGCTTTATATGCTTGTAGTGCAATTGTGCTAAATTGCCTAGCATGTGCTATTGTTTTGGCCTCATAATATAGCTATTCTTAGCTTATTTCAAGCATGTTTTAGAACTCTATTTAGGGTGTTTTAGGACTATTTTGGATTGTTGGTCCCTTTTAAGCATTGTATTGCATGCCTATAGTGTTGTGTCATTCACTAGTTTCAATGCTTTTGGCCTTTAACATGTTGTGCATGTGTTGTTTGCATGTTGTTGTATTGTTTTTCATGCCACTTTAGCACTGAAATATCTGCCATCTCCCTCATTTCTTCACTTTTGATTTGTTTTGAGGGTTGGTTGGCCTTACGTTTGTGTTTAAGCTTGAGATAGAGTTTACGCTCAATGGCTTTAACTCTCTTTTGAGGGTTCCTACTAGTCAAAGGCATGATCTCTCTCATGCCTTAAATCATTCTTTTGGTTAACCCGTCTCTCATTAGAGGACTTTCACATTGGGCAAATCAAGTAAAGAATGGTTTGGTAATGTAAAATGAGTAAACAAGAAAGTGGACAAGTAAAACATGAATAAGATAAGCATTTGTGTTGCATTGCATGTGTTTGGATCAGATGTTAATCCAAACACAAGAAGTGTGAGACGTTTCATACTCAAAGTGATGAAACGTGTCACATTTCTTGGTTGCTATCACCCTTGATCATGCATGATAGGGTGGTAGCCATTTGAGTCTATTTGTGCATTCATCGATCTTGTACAAGCTCGGTCCTTTGGCCATCATGCATTGAGGTGCTTGATTGGTGGCTTGAGAACCAAGCGCCACACTCCTTTGAGCTTGAGAAATGATGAGGAGAGTGGCAGTGCATACATTTCCTGCAAAATGCCTTGCTTTGCCTCTGTTGTTCTCTGTTGCAGCAAAAACAACATTTTGGAAAAGCAGGTGGCCGACCGGCCACTTGCAGTAGCCGACCGGCCAGTTAAGGTGGCCAGCAGCCACTTTTTGTGGCTGACCGGCCACCAGTCCATTTTTGGTGCAAAAGTGTTCCTGTTTTGTGGAAGAGGCAGTCTGGAAGTTGGTTCAATGTTCAGAGATCAAGGCAAGTGCAAACAGAGGCAGCCGAAGGCAAGGCAATGGATTTTTGGGAGAAGCCAACCGAGCATGCATGTTTCTCTCGCCCGCGAGGCCACTTTATCGCTTTATTAGTTAGTTATAGCCAATTAATACCTGTGTTGTAATTAATTAGTTTAATCTGTTTTGTAATATTTTAATTAGCTTAGCATAGCTAGTTATTCAAATGTGTTGTAATAATTAATTGGCTAGAATAGTTAATTAATTGGTTTGTAATAATTAGCTTAGCTTAGTGTAGCTTAACTTAATTATTCGGACCCTTCTTCGAGAGGGCGCAATGTTATAATAAGCGTGCGTGTGTGTGTACATGTCTTCCAACCCCACGTCTTTCTCCCTTTTATTTAACCGCTTACGATGGTTAGTTTAGGGCACGTTTTGATTAGCATACCTTATGCTTTGCATGTTTGCATTCATTCATTTGTATTGCATGCACTGGGCTCAGCGCATCATTCAAACTGCATCGTATTTCAATACTTCTTTGAATACATGTATCAAATCGTTGCATTCATATGCCATGTTAGGTAGCTGAGCCTATTTAGTTGTATTATTGCATGTGTTGCATTAGGCATCTTGTATAGTTAGGATCATGCATTTTTCTAACTAGCTTTTGTTTTGGCTCGGAGTACACTGTAAGTTGTTACGCTTTAGCATACTTGCATGAGTGTGAGGGTTGCCATGATAGCATGCTTGCCATGAGGCTATTTGCTTAAATGATTAACTGCATGAATGCCTGTGGGTGGAGGCTTGATTACTTGAATTAGAACAACTATATGATTGTGAGTTTTAAGACCACTTTGCGGATCGGCAAAATCATGTTTCAAGCCCACTTGAGGGTGGCAAATCCGCGCTTTAGCCTACTTGCGAGTAGCACTTTCAAACCATTTTCGAAAACAAACACGAATTGTTTTGTTTCAATTCTCGCGACTTAGTCTATACTTGTATGTGTGCGTCACATAGTAAAGTTAGCTAATAATCAGAATAAGAACACATGAGGTTTATAAAACAACATATCATGGTAGTAGAGGCCGATCCTTTGATCGGGCGAGTGGGGGTGCTCATTTCAGGACCTTCCCCTCTTGTACCCAAGTTCCCGAGTCGAGGCAACTTTGGTGATAACGGACACGTGGCCTTTGGCATGAGTCAGGGTTTCCTAAATTTCCCAAAACAAAACATTTAGGTAGGTGGCGACTCGGTGATCTGGCAAAGTAGTCCAGTTTTGGCATTATTTGATTTAAAATCTGATTTTCCAAAATGATTTGCCGAATTGGACTCTTTGGTGTTTATCAGTCTCACATTGCATTTTGTGAGATTAGATTTAGAACTGTGACAGGAGTCCGAACTGTAGTAAGACCAATTTGCGCCTCTCCGTAAGCGGGGCCCGCGAAGAAAGTCGAGTCTACAAGGTTCTTATGCTCATGGCCTCTATCCTCTTTCTTCATCATCTTCTGCATTTTCTGCTTCACCAGCTTGCCTCTCCTATACCAGGTAGCTTGCTGCTCCCAACTGGCATTTTCGACTAGGACATCCTTCTTCTCAGAAATTTCACCATGTCATGGTTCATAATAAATTCATGAATCCATCTTTTGTACATATTTATAATAACTCTGCTTTATGTGAACACTGTTGTGTGTCTAAGAGTCACAGGTTACCTTTTTGCTTGTCTAATTCTACCTTTAACAAGCCCTTAGCCCTTATTCACACTGATGTTTGGGGTCCTTTTTCTGTCTCTTGTTCTGGTTATAAATACTATGTTCTAATCATTAATGATTTTAGCAAGTTCACTTGGATTTTTCCTCTTCATTATAAAAGTGAGGTTTTTTTTTTCCAATTTTCTGAAATGTAAGGCATTTGTTGAAACACAATTTACTACTCATCCTCAGGTTTTGAGAAGTGATAATGGGGGTGAATATGTTAGTCTTCCTTTTCAAAATTTCCTTAAACAAAAAGGAATTTCTTATCAGTTAACATGTCTCCACACACCTGCTCAAAATGGTGTAGCAGAAAGAAAACACAGACATTTAATTGAAACCACTATCACTCTCATGCATCATTTGTCCGTGCCATTGATTTACTGGTTTGATGCTCTTGCTACTGCAGTTTTCTTGATCAATAGATTACCTACTCTTAAATTGAATAATCATACTCCATTTGAAGTCCTCTTTCATCATAAACTAGATTATCAGTTTTTAAGAGTCTTTGGTTGTAGGTGTTATCCTTGGCTTAGGCCTTATTCTTCTCATAAGCTCCAACCTAGATTTATTCCTTGTGTATTTCTGGGCTATCAACCATCTAATAAGGCTATAGGTGTCTTGACCCTCTTACTCAGAAAATTTATGTGTCTAGACTTGTTGTGTTTGATGAATTTGTTTTTCCTTTCCAAATGGCTTCATTTAGCTCTTCTTCTTTACCTAATCTTCTTATTTTAGTTCATTTTTTTTGGTCTTCTTCTCCTCAATCTACTTCCTTCTTCTTCTTCTTCTTCTCAGACTGTTGTTCCTATCCCTGATTCTTCTCCATCACATATTTCCTCTTCAGCAAATCTTCTCACTATTCCTTCTCCTCCTCTCTCTGCAGCAACTCCTTCTATATCTATAGCAGCTCCTCCTGCATCTGTAGCAGCTCCATCTCTCCTATCTACTCCTGCTTCTTCTCAGGTGCCTATTTCTTCTCTCTATATTGATCTTTCTTCAGTACCTTCTTCTCATACTCATTATATGATCACTAGGTCCAAGTGTAAGTGATCTATTGCTTCTTCCTCTTCTTTTTGTCTTATTGCTTCTGCAGCTCCTTCAGATCACAGTGAGCCACAGATTTATCAAGCAGTTAGTCAGTCTCCAACTTGGCAAGCTACTATGTTAGATGAATATCAGGTCCTTCAGAGACAGGGTACTTGGTCTTTAGTCTCTCTTCCTCCTAATAAACAAGCTATTGGTTGCAAATGGGTTTTTAGGCTCAAGAGAAACTCAAATGGTTCTATTGCTAGACATAAAGCCAGACTAGTTGCTAAAGGCTTTCTTCAAACTAAGGGAGTTGACTATCATGAAACATTTAGTCCTTTGGCTAAACAACCCACAATCAGAGTTCTCTTATGTTTAGCTCTTCATTATCATTGGCCTATTAAACAACTTGATATTTCTAATGCATTTCTTCATGGCATTCTCGAAGAAGAAGTTTATATGCATCAACCTCAAGGTTTTATTGATGTTACTCATCCTTCACTTGTCTGCAAATTGCACAAAGCCCTCTATGGCTTAAAACAAGCTCATTGAGGTTGGTTCTCCACTTTCTTTTCTTTTCTTCTTTCTCATGATTTTGTTCCTAGTCACTATGACTCTTTTTTGTTTGTCAAACACACTTCTACTTCCATTACTATTCTTCTTGTTTATGTAGATGATATATTACTTATTGGGAGTGACCCTCTCTATATCTCCACCCTTGTTCATTGTATGCACTCAGCCTTTTCTATGAAAGAGTTAGGTTTGCTCAACTATTTTCTTGGAATTTCTGTTGCTTCTTCTCCTTCAGGTTATATTTTGTCTCAGCAGAAATATGCTTATGAAATCTTAGCAAAGGTAGGTATGAGTGATTGTAAACCTTATTATTCTCCTATGGCTACTAAGCTTGCTTTTTCAGAGGTGGACTCTCCTTTTTCTCAACCTAATCGTTATAGAAGCTTAGTGGGTGCTCTTCAATACCTCATTCTTACTAGACCTGATCTTAGTTTCACTGTCAATTATCTGTGTCAATTTTTACAAAATCCTTTGAATAGTCATTTTGCTGTTGTTAAAAGACTTCTCAAATATCTCAAGGGCACCTTGAGTCATGGCCTGTATTTTATTTCTAGCCCTCTTGTTCTTAATGCTTTTTCAGACTTAGATTGGGTTGGCAGTGCTCTTGATAGAAGATCTACTACATGCTATTGTGTGTTTCTTAGTCCCAACCTCATTTCTTGGTGTGCTAAGAAGCAGCCTACAGTTTCAAGATCTTCCTCTAAGGCTGAATATCGTGCCTTAGCTCAGGTTTCTACTAAGTTGAGTTGGCTTGGCATGCTTCTTGCTGAACTTCATGTCTTTGTGGATATTCCTACTCTGTGGTGTGATAACTTGTCTGCTATAGCCTTAGCTTACAATCCAGTATTTCATGCTAGGACTAAGCACATTGAGGTGGACTACTATTTTGTCTGTGAGAGGGTTGCTGCCCAGAAACTTGCTATTTGCCATATTGCCTCCACTGATCAAATTGCTGATGTCCTTACTAAGCCTCTCTCTGTCTCCAGGTTTCAGTATCTTCAGGGAAAACTTCAGGTCTTTCTCAGTTCCCTCATTTTGAGGGGGACTGATAAGCTATCTCATCCATCCAAGCCTCATGCTGATCATGGTCAAGATGGTAAGCCATCTCCTCAGCTGCAGCTCAACTCTCACATACCACAGTTGCAGCCTAAGCCAAATACAGGACAGACAGCAGCTGTATCAGCTGCAGCTTCAGTTGTAGTTTGCTGCAGCTCATCAGATTAGCTAAAGCTTGGAGGTTGTTAGTTTGGTTGTTAGTTCGTTAGAACTAGAGTTAAATAGTAGTTATGGTTAGGTTAAGTAGTTAGGAGTTATAGTTAAAAGATAGCATTATCTTTATAAATAATCATTGTAAATTGTAGACACCCCATTTTTGACCGCCCTTACGACTTGGGCGTCATCACTTGCACACCTAACGATGAATGTATATACTTGTCAAGTGCTCAAAAGTCCTCAGCGGAATGCCATATCTCTGAGCCTCAAAACCCTGCAAACGTTGTGCCTTGTTTTTGCACCAAAACCCCAGCCTTTCAAACCTGAAAAACTTGGGACCTACAAGCCCATTTTTGTGGGCTGCCGGCCATCCTTTTTGGCTACTGGCCACCCTTGTGCCTTGCCGGCCAGAATTGGTGGCCTGCCGGCTATAAGTGTGTTTTGCAGATATTTTCAACCAGCTGTGCCAGCTATTTGCACAAATGGTTGCATCTACCTACACGTGTATGGATGCATGTTTCTGAGGGAGTGTGATGTTTTTCTATAAATAGAGGACCTCCCCTTCCATTTTTGAGGGTTAGAAAAATTGGAGCAAAATTAATTTTCTCTCTCTACAATTCTCTCTCTCTCTTGAAATTTCTTGAGCTTTTGCCTATACACTCTTAACCAAACCTTGCCATCTTTGAGCTGAGGTACTTTTGAGCTCATAAGGGTGTGTATGTGTTGAATTATTGCTTAAAATTGGTCTTCTCTTTAAGAGGTATAAGGCTTTGCTTGTCTCATTGTTTTAGTTGCTTCTTTTCTTACTATTTTTCTACTGTTTTTGGGCTATATAAACTCTATATTTTTGGGCTAAAACTTGTGGTTTAAAGCTACCAAAGGTGGAGTGGTTAACCACCCTTCTTTGAACCTTGTTTCATAGGCTTTTACCCTTGTATTTCCCACCTTGTTATCAGCTTTTTTTGATCTTTTTACCACTGGTTTTCAGAGTTTTCTAGAGGCTAAAAATCATGTTTTGAGGTCCCAAAAATGGAGGGGTTAGCCACCCCTCCTTATGCTTGTTTACTAGCTCAATTTCTCCATTATTTTAGCTTACTCTTTTAGCTATTTTCACTTCAATTCCAACACTTTTTTTTTTACTCATATTAGGACTGTTTTAGTGTGTTTACTTTATTTATGCTTCGTATAGTATGCTTGTAGTGTAATGGTCCTCATAGGCTTGGTAGTTTAGGCCTTAGCCACCAACTTATTTGAGTTGATAGGATTTATTTCATATTTTTCATACTTGTATTCATCTCTAATCACCTCTGCAATCTCCCTCATTTCTTGACTTTTTTATTTGCTTTGAGAATTGTTTCAATCGATTAATTGTTTAAGCTTGAGATTGAGGTCGTTGTGCTTAATGGTTTAATCTCTTCGGAGGTTCATTACCAACAGCATGACACCTCTCTCATGCATTAAGCAACCCTTTGTTTGGCACTTCTTTCTATTAGAAGACTTAATGCTCATTTTGGACTTAATGAATTAAAGAATGGAAAGGTAAGTAAAATGGAGTAATAAAACTTGGACTAAAATGATGCAATATAATAACTTGGTTTGGGTTCAATCGGATGTTAATTGAACCCTTGAGTCTTGAGTCGTTTCATACTCATTAGTGATGAAAACAGTTCAAGAGTCATTGTCAATCACTTCCCTTGATCATTTATGATAGGGAGGAGGTTTAAGAGTCTTTATTTGTTGCATTTATTGAACTTGCACCATTTGGTTCATAGGCCATCATGCAATGGAATTACATTCATTGATGGTTTGTGAACCAAGTTTATTACTCTTTGAGCTGTTCAAATGATAAGGAGAGGTAAGTTGTGCAAACAAACCCTTGAGAATACCCTGTTCTTGCTTTGTTTTCTCTCTGTTGTAGCAAGAAAATCCAGTCATCAGTGGCCAGCAAGCCACCACTTCTAGCTTGTTGGCCACCTCTGCAAAACCAAGCAGTGTGCTTTTCCTGGCAAAACAGAGCTGGTTTGAGTTGAAAAATAGTACAAGTGTTCTAACTGTGCAACACAGGCATCTGGCAGCATGACAGTGGCCTTTTTCGGGTGGAAATCTGTGCATGCATGAGCATTTCTCGTTTCTCGAGGCAGAGTAATTAGCTTAGCTAGTTTAGTATTTCTTTCTTATTTAGTTAGTTAATTTGTAATTAATTAAATTAGTTAGTTAACTTGTTGTAATAATTAATTAGCTAGATTAGTTGAGTTGATTATTTTATTCGTTTTGTAATTTGTAGTAATTAGCTTAGTTAGCTAGGTTTATTCGGACCTTCTTGCGTGATGGCGTAAATGTTGTAATAACATGTATGTCTTCCAACCCCACGTCTTTCTTCTTTTTATTTATCTGCTTATGATGGTTTGTTTAGGGCATCATATTTTGTTTAGCATACCTCACATTTGCATCCGCTTGTATTGCATGCATTGAGGCTCGGCACATCATTCTAACTTGCATCGTTAGTTAAATGCCTATTTGAATACGTGCTTAGATTGCATGCTATTAAATTGATTCATATTCTATGTTAGTAGCCGAGCCTAGTAATTGCATATCGTATGTGTTGCATTAGTCACATTGTATAGTTAAGATCATGCATTTTTCTAACTCTATCATCTTTTTTTGGCTTGGAGTACTAGGTGAGCTCTTTTGTGTTTTAGTATATTGCACGAATGTGATTGTTTCCATGTCTAGCATGTTTGCTATGAGGATAAGTGCTTAAGTAATAAATTGTTTGAATGCCTGTGGATGAAGGCTAATTGCCTGAATTGGAATGATTTGAGTAATGTACATTTAAGCCCACTTTTTCAAGTGGCACATTCACAAACTCTTTTAAAAAATAAATATGAATCAAAGTGTTCCAATTTTTGCAAATTAGTCTATATTTGTGTGCACATCACATAGTAATGTTAGCCTAATAATCGGAACAAGAGGATATAATGTAAATAAAATTCACATCATGATTAGTAGAGGCCGATCTTTGATCGGGCGAGTAGGGTGCTTAATTCATGACCTTTCCTTCTTGTACCCAAGTTCCCGAGTCGAGACAATCTTGGTGATGACGGACACCTGGCGTTTGACACGAGTCATGGGTTTCTAAATTTCCTAAAAATATTTGGGTGGCGACTCTGTATCTAGCAAAGCAGTCAATTTTTGACAATTTGATTCAAAATTGATTTTCCAAAAGATTTGCCGGATTTGGACTATTTGGTATTTATCTATTTCACATTGCACTTGTGAGGTCAGATTCAGAACCGCAGAAGTTCGATACTGTAAGGCTTATCGTCTTCCGAAAAGGGCACGAAAAGTCGAGCTACATAAATCTATTTGTAGTATTCATTGAATATCAAGATCAAATTCTCTTTATTATAGTCAACGGAATTAATAATTGCATTTTGATCCAAAAATCACATAAGAGCTTTTTGGTTATATTTTGAACCATAGAGAGAAAATACTCCGACCTCAAACCACAAAACTAAAAAATTCAACTGATTATCTTGCTCTTGCTTCCCAAGACAAGTCAGTTGGCTCAATTTTTTAGTCACTCGGTAGATCTAGGGCAAATTATTACGATAGTCGCTATATTTTGATTCCTGTGTCATTTTGATTCTTTTAATTTTAGTGATCATTTTCCATAAAAAAAAAAAAACTAATGACATTATTAATTGGACTAAATTGACATAAAATCTAAAATTAAAGATCAAAATTAAGCTAGTTGAAAGTATAGAGATCAAAATAATACAAGAAACAAAATATAAGAATTACCAATCTAATTTACCCTAAAATCTATATTAGCCTAATCTAAGAAAGGAAAATGGAATCAACCCGAACGCCTCATACGCTGCTCAAATTTACACAACCTCCATTATTGGGGTTGGAGAGCATATCATTGTGTGGCAGAAGGCCATGGGTACATTCAGCTGGTTCTTGCTTTTAAGAAAAACATACATCTCTACCCAAATGTTATGATGATATTTATCTATTGAAATTTATTTGTTATTTAAAGCATCAACACTGTATTGGTTTAATAGATTTAAAAAATAATAGTTAGGCCAAATAACATAGCGGTGATTGATAAATATTATAAATATTAATAATTAAATTTTTTAAATTTTCAAATAATTTTTAAAAACTCTCTGAGAATGATAATTTCCCTTTTTTAAATAGCCTTTTTGAATTATCATATGGTAGTGAATTGCCATATGTAAGAGTATCATTATCAAGCTTATTAGAACATTTTCTTAACTATTTTATAGTACCAAATCATAGAAACACACTCTATTAAACTCAATTCTTGACTAGTTATTTTAGTTGAATATCAAACCACTAGCTATATGTAGTTAGGAAAATATGACTCAACAAATGAAACAAAGAATAAAGAGTTTGTTGGAAAATGTATTTGAAAAGATGGTTAGTTCAAATAAAAAAACATAAAAAATACACTTTTATTTAAAATTTAACTAAAAATTTGACTATTTTGATGGAGATACTCTAACCATATGAATTAAATAATTTAGATTGAGTTGGTTAACTACGCCAATTTTCATTTCTTTTTTAAACTAAAAAGAGGAAACATATTCTTTTTATTTTTTGTTTTTGGTTTTTCTTTTTGCCAAAAAAATGGTTTACAAAACTGATAAAACATATTTTGTAAGGCTCAATTTTTTGTTTGGAGAAAAAGAAAAAAAAAAGGAAACGAAAATTTTACTTACTGGACCCATTAGTTGCATTCAGTAACATTGTCATTTTTCATTTTTTCTTTCAAAAAAGAAAAACTAACAGGGAAAATTACATGGACCTGCCCTGACAATTACTATGGGGATAATCACACTAGCCTCCCTCAAAATATACGATTGTATAACAATTTCATCAATGTTATTAGGTTGCCATTAGTCTTTTAACGGTTTGACCATGACATTAGGAAAAAAAATGCCTTGAATTGCTAATTCATCCTTTTAAACTTTATTACAATAAATTATAAAAATAAAGATTGAAAGGACTCAATAAACCGTCACTACAACAAATATTTCAGAAAAATTTTCTTTTTAGTGACGACATGTTCCATGGCTCATAATAAACATTTTGCGACTGTGTGTAGTGTTGTCGCAAAAACTAAACTTCCCTAAGATCTTTGTGACGAATAATTACAATTTGACTATTGCCAAATATTGTGACAATTATGTATCATTGCAAAAGACATTTGCCTTTCCCATTTTTGCTCCACCACCGTTGTCGTTGTCGTTGTCCTGCCATGCATCGCTAATAATTTTAGCAACAATATTTTTTCTTTTTACAACATAAAGGTGTCATTGAAAATAGTCTATTTTCCAGTAGTGAGCCTTTCTTTTCTCTCTATCTTTCCTTTCTCCCTTTCTCAGAAACAAATCAATGGTGGATGACTGGAACAATGAAGTCAAGGACAATGAATACTGGGAGGATTACGTTGCTAGTCTCATGAACTCAAAAACTTCAATGTCTTTGCCACTATCTAATATCTCTCTCTCTTTCTTCCTAGGCCCCAATCATCACCCTTTGTTGACATTTCTCTATCAAATTCAATGAGTATTAATGTGTAGTGGATGATGGAGGGGTGGGTGGGTGGGTGGGTGGGTGGCGATGGAAATTGATGGGTGTGATTTAGGGTTTTGGTTGTTCGATAGAAGGTTGTTGAATACTGATGAGTGATAGACGGTGGTGTTGATGGGTGGGAATGTGGTGGTTGGAGGGGGGGGGGGTTTTTGCTGGATGTGGTTATGAATTAGGGGTGAGCATGGTTCGGATTGGAGCGGATTGGGATAAAACCAAGACTAATCTGTTATTTACGGTTCTTGGAAAATTGGAACCAATCCAATCCGTTTAAATCATGGAACCAATCCGAACCAATCTATTTAAATATGGATTGGATCGGTTTAGGACTACGGATTCACATAATTAAATAACAAAATATATATATATATAACACTTTAATTTCATAAAAATATAAACATAACGCTATATTAGTTCCACAATAGCAACATGCCTTTCTATAATAATGACATACTATTCTAGAATTTAAACAACCATAAGAAAATTGGTTTCACCATAAGTATTTAGACCATTACAAATTAAAACTAAAAACTAACAAACAAAAGTAATAAAAGAAGATATGATGCGGGTTTAGGTTTGAGTTTAGATTTTATATGGAATAAGAGAAGATACTATGGGGGAGGATGTATAATAAAAATATAGACTATTTGTATACGGTCCGGATCGGTTCCAATCCGGAACTGTGGGGTTCAATCCGGAACCAATCCGTGGACTATGGATTTTTAATTCTTCAATTCAGAACTGAACCACGGATTCAAAAAACCAATCCAAACCTACCGGATTAGACTGGACTGGATCAGATTACGGATTTCATGAATTCTTTGCACAGCCCTATTATGAATAAAGATTTGTTGTGAAATTGGGGTCATGGCTAGTAGTGGATAACAATGGTCACTGGGTTGGTAGATGGCTTAAAGGAGGTGGCAGTACTAGGCTTGGTAATGGGGTCATGACGTGTGGGTGATGGTTTGGTACTAGTAGCCATAGAAGTATAATGGATGAGCGGTGGCAGTGGGCCTATGTGGCATTTCTTTGTACCTATGAGATTTGGGGTAGCAATAGAAAGTAGTGGTATTATAGTTCTATATTGAGTAAGAAAAGTGGGTGATTGCACAGCGAGGGGAAATGGTAGTAAGGTGGTTGTAGTTGGAGATTGAAAAAAGAAGGGGAAATAAGAAGAAAAGGAGGACAGACAAATGGGATAAGATGGTAAGTTCGTCAATTTACACATTATGTTAATTTCATTAACATCTATTTTGTTTTAGGGGAGGTCGGTGTAATATCCATATTAATGTGGTTGAATTGTATTTATCCCAATTGTTTGGAGAGTTCTGTGTAATTTATCAAAATAAATAAATATTAAATAAACTTATTTTAAAAAGAATTTATAAACAAAAGCAAGAAATATATTTTGAGTTGTGGGATTGCTAAAGGGGATAGAAAAATAAATTCGGTTACACACTTTTGATGTATGTGAACAAAACACACTTAATGATTGGTGGAAAATGTAAGCCATGCATACCAAAAATAGTATTGATTCAAAATATCTCATCACTCTCCACCAATCAAAAAATGTGTTTTGTTTATACATTTCAAACATGTGTAAATAAAATCATCAGACTTGGGGAAAAAAATGAGTGGCCAAAAAGGTTGTCAAAGTAGGGATTGAAGGAAGAATAGTAGATTTGTTTGAAGAAGATGAATGAGAGGAAATGGAATTTGTTTTTAAAACAAGTGAATGTATATATATTTCAAAATGTTAGAATTTTTTTATCATTTTTTGTCAACAAAAAGGATTTGGTGTTGTTTGGAAACGTTTACAACTTCTTCTTCTTCTTTTATTTATTTATTTGCAAAGTGTAGACGCGCCCGTGGGCCTTGCTCTACGGTTCAGACTCCCTTTTGTTTGTTGCGGTTCTTAATCTGAACCAAAGAGTCCAACTGTGGCAAATCGTTTTGAGAAAAACAGATTTTGAAAAGAAGTGCCAAACATGTGATGCGCACAACACAAAAGTATAGACTAGATCGCCTAATTTGGAAATAAGCATTGCATATCCGTTTGTCTTGAAAAATACTTTGGAATTTGCTACTCGCAAGTAGGTTAAAATACGGATTTCAATGAGTTTTTCCAACTCAGGCAATCCAACCTTTACCCACAGGCATTCAAACAGTTTATCACATAAGCATCTAGCCACATGGTAAGCATGCTGTCATGTTAACACTCACATGCATGCGGTATGCTAAAGTATGAAAATACTTACATCGTACTCCGTGCCAAAACAATAAACTAGTTAGCAAACATGCATGGTCCTAGTTCATGGCAATTTGACTAATGCAACACATACAGGATGCAATTAGAGCAGGTTCGGCTAACCTAAACATGGCATGTGAAATGCAATCAATTGATGCACGTATTCAATTTGGGAATTGAAGTATAAATGCAGTTAGCATGATGCGCCGAGCCCGGTGTATGCAAGACAAATGTATGGATGCACGCATGCATAGCATAAGATATGCTAATTTAAACATGCCCTAATCTACCATCATAAGCAGGTAAATAAAAGGGAAGAAAGAAGTGGGGATTGGAAGACATGCACGCACACGCACCCACACTTATTACAGATTCGCCCTCGCTCGGAGGGACCAAAAGAATATACAAATTAATTAACTACGCAAGCTAATTAAATATTACAAATTGCCTAATTAGTTAACAACTAACTAAACTAGGAAAAACAGTAAACCGTCTCGGGAGGAGAGCCTGAATGCAACGCATGCTCAGGTCCTGCTCGGAATTGCACTGCCATGCATAGACTGCCTCTGTTTTCCCTGCTCTGCCCTTCTGAAGACTGCCAAAGTCTCAGAGATGCTTCTTCAGATATTGGGGATCGCCATCGGCTGAGTAGAATGGCCACCGGCTGCAGCATGTGATCATTGGCTGGAAATGAGGCTATCGGCCACCAATACATTGCCGGTCGGCACTAAATATTGCCGGTCGGCAAAAAGTTCCTGCAGGACCTGCAACTCACAGCAGCAGAGGACAGAACTTGCATGGCAATGCAATCCAAACCATGTATGCACCAACCAAGCCTCTTATCATGTGTACAACTCAAAGGGGCATGGTCCTTGGTTCTTGGACCACCAATCGCGCATTTGAATGCGTGATGGCCCAAGAGGCCAAGTGTGCGTTTTCAATTTCAAATGTAATGCATACAAACAATCAAAGGCCCAATCCCAATCACTAAATCAAGGGACAAGGCATGCATGAAAGATGCAATGCAACCTAGGCATACAAGCTAAGGATGCAACATGGCAACGCAAGGGAAGCATACAATGCAATGTACATTAGGCACACAACCTTAGGAACAAAGCAAACAAGCATGCCACAATTATGCAAACCACTAGAGCATGCAAGATGGAATCTAAGCATACAACATGCTAGGCATTCGACCAAAGGAATGCAAGGCAAATACAAGTGATTTCAAGCATGCAACATATGCAACCAAAGCATGCAAACATGGTACAATGTAACAACACTTGAATGACATGCAAGGGATGAACTTACACTATTTGGACAGCTCTAGATTAGGTCCAAAATAGTGGCTAATGTGCTCAAGAATGAAGGCAAAATGACATGCAAACATGTATGCACTTATGGTCCAACATTTAGGCATATTAAAGCAACTTTTAAGCACACTTAAAAGGCACAAACATGGACATATAACCAACATGTTAGACACTAGAAACATGCTAGAAAAGGTGCCCAATCAAACAAGTCATGCAAGTAAGGCATGCTAGAGGGGTTAAAGTTTAAGGCATACAAGAGGTATTGCATGGTGGCTATACAAAGCAAGGCATGAATGGTGTACCAAAACCAACTTAATACAAAGTTAAATCATGACAATATAAACATAAAATACAGCCATGGCATGATCAACAAACCTTTAAACATAATGCTCCCTTAAGAGGCCAAAATTGGTCCTTTTTAAGGACAACAAGGAGAGGGGGTGACCCTCTCCTTCTTGAGACTTCAAGGCACCATCCTTACCACTGAAATCCCTCAAGATTTCAGTGGTGAGGAGGCCCAAGCACCAAAGTCTCGGAGCTCACCAAAAATGGCACAAAATGGGGCCTCTCAAGGCCTAAGGGTGGTCAAACACCTCCAAACCACAAAACACTCTAACAAACAATCAAGAGGGCTTAAAAACAGAACTTTTTTGTATTATACACTAAGCACAAAAACAGTTCTAAGATAGGTAGAAAAGTAATGCAAAAAATGGGGAATAAAAGGGAAGTTTCTTACCCTTGAAGCCCTCCTTCACAAACAATGCTCCAACAGCCTTCCTTGGCTTAAATCCAGCTCCAAAACACTAAAACAACCCTCCAAGGGTCTCAAGTCTAGGAGATGGTGTGTTGGTGTGTGTTTGTCAGCAAAAGTAGGACAAAACACACACTTATAGAGATAGAATATGTATCAAACCCTAACCCTAGAACTCAAGCTTTACAAAAGCTGTCTAAAATGTCTAACCCTCATGTCAAGAGAAGAAGCTCTCCTATATAGGCAATTCCCTCTTGTAAGGCTTCCAAAACAAGCCATCCAAGAGGGAAATCCCTCAATACATGTGTATGGAGGGGAATGGGGTGGGTGCCAGCTATCACAGCTGGCACAAAATATCTGCTAAAAGCAAATGAACAGTAGTCGGCTGGCCAAAATTGTCATTTTGACAAAATTGATGGCCAGTCGGCCAAAAAGAGTGCCGGTCGGCCAAATATATGGCCAATGGACACAAACAACAGCCGGTGGCCTCAAGCCATGGCCGGTGATGTGTGGGGATGCCTTACAAGGCAAAACACAAGTGTTTGGTGCAAAACCAAACACAAAACGGTCGAGTTCAGAGATCCTGAGGCAAGGCGCGTAGCCGAGACCTCCGGGAACTCCAAACGAACACAAACATGGACAATCACCGAGTGTTCCAACGGTGATGTCCGAGTCTTGAGGACGGTCAAAAATGGGGTGTCTACAGTTGCCCCTCTTTGACAGAACTCGAAAGTCATAACAATGACGGGAGTGAATGTCAAAGCCCAGAGACGACCCATTTTTGACAAGGCGAAGACTTGGACAAACACGCAAGAAAAACAAGGTATGTGCCCGAACGCAGGGGCAAAATGCAACTGAAAATGCAAGAAGCCGAGCATAACTTATGATCATGCAAAGAAGAGTTGTAACGAAGCACACATGCAACAGTTTTAAGCTAGCATACCCCAAACTACACTACAATGCAGAAAGGATGTAAGAGAATTATGCAATTCTCGAGACGTCTCACTCGGAGGATACAATACCTGTGCGGTTCGTCTGGTTCCACCAGTGGTAAATGAACCGTACATACAATATCGTGCCTGAAAAGAAAACAACTTAACAGGTATGATATTGTTAACAACATGCATGACGATGCGAAAATGAATGCAAAATGATATGGAATATATACAAAACAATGTATAAACAAATGCAAATGAAAATGCAATGCAATTGAAACAATGCAAACTATATGCAAAGCAATTGAATCACGACCCAATCAGAAGTGGTTCGGAACCACACCTCTGTCAAATAGATTGATGGAGGTAACAAGTCCGTCTACCATAGAACGATCAACTGAACTATGAGTAATGTAGACGGACACAAGAACGAGTATTGGGTGGAATGACATAAGTGGGGTAACGACCCGCTGGGGAAAGGATAATGATCCTAATGCCGGATGCAAAACTACACTACAATGTAATATCTACAATGGATATGGCATGCAGCCAAACCAAATCTTGCCTAGGAAAGGCATGTACGCAAACAAGCCGCGGCTAACATAGAACGGTCTACTGAACTATGCTTTGACACGAGAAGTATGGGCACATACCAGACCAAGCTCAACATGGAAAGGCGCAAGCCATAGATGGAAGATGATGCAATGGATGCATGACAATGCAATATCTACAAACATGCAATGGAATGGATATTATAATGGATATGGCACGCGGGCCAAACCAAATCTTGCCTAGGAAAGGCATGTACACAAACAAGCCATGTCTAACACAGAAAAGGTGCCACAACCCTCAAACCAACATACCAGCGTGGAATAGGCGCGTACACATACAGAACTGTGCTTTAACGTGAAAAGTAAGGGCACATACCAGACCAAGCTCAACCTGGAAAGGCGCAAGCCGTAGATGGAGGATGATGCAGTGGATGCATGCAACTACAATGCGAATGCATGACAATGCATGTTTATTTTCTACGATGCATGACAATGCAATATTTACAATGCAATGCATGACAATGCACTATTTATAATGGATGCATGTTGTTTTTTTTGCTGTGTTTTTTTTTTTTTGAAATGCATGACATATGCACTACCTACGATGATGCATGACAACGCGGTATTTACAATGCAATGCATGACAATGCGGTATTTACAATGATGCATGTCAATGCAGTAAAGATTTCGCACCCTCCAAGGATTTAAGGTCTCCTAGACCGTGATGCGGGGAAAGTGCATGACGATGCAAAATGTGCGCGTTACAATACGTGTAGTCATGCAAAACAATGCAAGGGATGATGCGTACTACAACGCATGCAGACATGCGTAACAATAAAGGTTTCACACCTTCGAAGGATTTAAGGTCTCCTAGACCGTGATGCATGTCAATGCAGTAAAGGTTTCGCACCCTCCAAGGATTTAAGGTCTCCTAGACCGTGATGCGGGAAAGTGCATGACGATGCAAAATGTGTGCGTTACAACGCGTGCAGTCATGCAAAACAATGCAAGGGATGATGCGTACTACAACGCATGCAGACATGCGTAACAATAAAGGTTTCACACCTTCGAAGGATTTAAGGTCTCCTAGACCGTGATGCATGTCAATGCAGTAAAGGTTTCGCACCCTCCAAGGATTTAAGGTCTCCTAGACCGTGATGCGGGGAAAGTGCATGACGATGCAAAATGTGTGCGTTACAACGCGTGCAGTCATGCAAAACAATGCAAGGGATGATGCGTACTACAACGCATGCAGACATGCGTAACAATAAAGGTTTCACACCTTCGAAGGATTTAAGGTCTCCTAGACCGTGATGCATGTCAATGCAGTAAAGGTTTTGCACCCTCCAAGGATTTAAGGTCTCCTAGACCGTGATGCGAAACGGTGCAAAATGCAAGTGAGACACGCATGCCATGAAAATGTGACACGCATGCCAATGTAGATAAGACACACATGCGAATGTAAGCGAGGCACGCATGCCATGAAGGAATGTAAAATGATATGTAAATGAGACACGCATGCCTCAAAGGTGCAAGACAATGCACATGAGACACGCGTGCCTCAAAGGAATGTAAAATGATGCAAATGAGACACGCATGCTTAAGGAATGTAAAATGATGCAAATGAGACACGCATGCCTCAAGGAATGTAAAATGAAATGCATGTAATGTGAATGAATTTGAATGCGTGACAACACATGTTTTCCTTTTGAAATGCATGACAATGCAAATGGACTTAAACGCGTAACAACGCACGTGTTTTGGAAAGCATGACAATGCATGGTAAGGGAATGCACGACAACACGAATGATGCGCGAGGCGACGTATGTATTGAAATGCATGACAATGCTTGTAATAAAGATGCAATGACAATTCATGAGAGATGCGCATGACAATGCAAGGGGTGCGTGTTACAACGCGTGTAGTACGTGCATAACAATGCAACTGTGAGGTGCATGACGGCGCGATGCAATGCACCGAAATAGTGCGATGAACGGGTGCAACGCACACGGGGAAACTTTTGAATCTTGCAAAAGGCAAAAGGCAAAAGGATACAGAAGGATACATCATTGCATGAATTTGAGTGCCACGCACAGAAGACGCGGTCCGAGGTCAAAACGGAGGCCGGTTGAGCGTCGGAGATACACTTTCTTGCACTTTCTTGAGCTATGAAGACCAAAAAAACTACTCATATGGCCTAAACAAGGCTTTGGGAACACCACCGGCCGGAAGGGGAAGCCACCGGCTGTCCACCGGCTGCAAAATAGTTTCATTGGCACAATATTCTGCCGGCCGGCACAAAATATTGCCGATCGGCCAAAAGTGCCTGAGTCGGGGCAGATTCGACATTTCACCATGGGTCTTTTAAAATAGGGTTTCTAACCCTATTTTCTCACTTCCTCCTTAGCCGAAAAACATTCCTCTCTCTCTCTAGAGCCTTTTTCCCTCCTTGTTTCCTCATTTTCTTCGCGTTTTACTCCCGTTTCGGACGTTTTCATCCGAACAAATCTTTGTTTCGGCACCTCTTTTGCCATTTCCACCTTTTTGGGGTTTGTTCCCCTCACTTTCCTCTTGATTTCCGTGCCTTTTCACATCCCAACTTTTCCGGCCATTTTCCACCCTCCTGGGGGTTGACTTTCCATATTCCAGCCCGATTTTCATTTTCCGACCATTCTCTTCGTCACATTTGACATGGCCGACGATATTCCACAGGGCGGGACTTCTCTGGATCACGAGATGGATCTCGGGGCCGAGCTCCTTCCCTTGAGTGTCGGCCTGTTCGACCCGGCGACCTACCGGCCGGCGATTCACGTTCTCCCCCCCGACGGACTGCGCCAGTTCAGGAGTTTTGACAGGGCGCTGGATCCCGAGCTTCTGCTACGTGAGCTTGCATCTCACCTATCCTTCGGCGCTTCCGAGGTAACATTTTTTCTCTGTTTTTCTTTTTGCAATGTAGAACTTTTAACTGTCAACTGCCATAGCTGATTACAGTCTTTAACTGCTTAGTTCAGATACACTGATACACTGTATATTGTAGTTGATCGCAGACACACTTTGCAACTGATATCTGTTTAAGACCGACACATGCACACACACTGCACTAGCCTTAATCACTCAAACACACGGCACATACCGTATTTCACTGCAAACTCACCGACACCCAGTATCTGTTTGAATCTGAAAAACTTGCACGCATGCTAAATTTGCACCGAAACACGCAAACACGCTAACGCATCATACGTTGTAGTTCACTATAAGCACACTGGCACCCGGTATCTGTTTGAATCTGAAAACACGTACACATGCTACATTTGCACTGATTCTGACTGTTTCTTCAAAACTTTACATTTTATATTGCTTCGCAACTACTTGTTTGAAAACAGGGAGATTCCCATACCATCCGCGGGTATGGGAACACTGTCGTTCGTGAGTGGTACGCCGAGCTACCCGATGCAATTCGTCACATCGTGGACCAGGCCGGCTTTGGCGCATTCTGCAGAGGACTCTCCAGGCTCACTACATGCAGACCTCTCATTGCCGCTCTGGTGGAGAGGTGGTGGGACACCACCGATTCATTCCATTTCTCTGCGACGGGGGACATGACGATGACCCCTTATGATTTCTCGATGCTCACAGGCATCCGTGTAGGGGGTGATCCGATCCCCTTTGATACGGATATGGATGAGTGGGAGGCCGCTCAGATCTACTTGCTCGGCGAGCTGCCGCCTCTGGTGCGTCCCGGCTTCGTCCGATATTCCTGGTTTGAGGTGCAGTTCAGGGTCCAGACCACCCTTGTCGAGGCAGCCCCGATGACTTAGGAGGCCGTGGAGAGATACGCACGCGGCTTTCTCATGTTCCTGTTTGGGACGACCATTTTCGCCGACCGGGCGAACACCGTGCCTCTCTGCCTGCTCAGCGCACTGGTGGACGTCAGGGATATCTTACATTACGACTGGGATGGCGCCGCTCTGGCCACTCTCTACGGATATATGAGCTCAGCTTCCCGCGGTAGCGGACAGTTGCTCGGGGGCTACTGGCGTGTTTGGGAGGTACATTCCTTTCTCTGCTTTTCATTTCTGTTCTATATTTTCTGTACTCTGTACACTGCACACACTGTAGTCTGCTTTATACTTGCTGTATACTGTACACACGGCACACACATACTCTGCTTTACACTGACTGTATACTGTACACACGGCACACTCTGCACAACACACGGCTCTGCTATTTCTACTTTTTATTCTATGTTCTGCTTTATCTGATAAATGCACTGGTATTTGCTCTGCAGTTGTGGGTTTATGCCTACTTTCCTAGGCTTGCTCCCGTACCCGACGCAGAGACCCCTCTCGTCGTCCCGTTCTCGCGCCGCTTCGACGGGAGGTGCGTGTGGAGACCCCGCGAGTCATTTATCTTCTTCTGCCGCTACTTCGACACCATCACCCCCGCGGAGGTATGTTTTACTTGCAGTTTATTTAAGCTTCGTCTGTCCACTGCATGTTTCAATAACAGTAGATAGCAAACTGTATTTCATTTTCAGATCACCTGGCAGCCTTGGGCTCCTTTGCCAGCCGTGATGCGGGATCGGTTTGCCGGTGCCGATGAGACCTCGAGTTTCCAGATTCTGCTGGAGGGCCCGGTCTGTCGGGCTTGGTACCTGGGTGAGCGTTTCTTGCGTCAGACCCTAGGTTTACCGGAGCAGATAGTCCCGATGCACCCTCCTGAGCATATGAGGGATACCGAGAGATTCACCATCGAGCAGATGATCGACTATATGATCGGCTGGGAGGCAGACGGCTTCAGAGGCGAGGGCGATTACTCGGAGTACATCCGGACCTTCATCATGCGACCTCTGAGCGGCGGCCGCCGAGCGGAGAGAGAGAGGCCTGCGGTGCCAGCGGCTGGAGCGGGAGTGTCGAGGAGAGCTCGAGTCCGTGGTAGAGGCGGAGTTCAGCGAGGGCGGGGGACCGGTTGTCCTGCTCTGCCCACTTCACTAGCATACAGAGGGCAGGGTGGGGCGACCTACCAGATTCCCTTTGCTCCTCCACCGGCTGATCACGAGTTAGTCGGTGTCCCCGACTTGCCTCCAGTATGTATTACTGCATTCTTGTACAGTTATTTCACTTTAGTTTATTTGATATTCCACAGAATATTGATGCATCTGATACTTTTGCAGGCGTCTTCTGAGTGTACCCGGCGGTCATTGGAGATGAATGCCTCCATGATGGGGATGCTACAGCGGACCTTCGACCTCCTAGCCTTTTACAGCATTCCGGTATGTTCTTTCTGACCACAGCCTCAAACCATACACAAACTGTTTTACATAATCTGATGCACAACACAACACCTGATAAACTGCTCACGGCATCTGATACACGATACTCACACACTGCATCCTGCACTGATTCACTGCTCACAGCATACATACACTGTACTCATATACTGTATTCTGTACTGATAAACTGCTCACGGCATCCACACACTGTACTCATACACTGCATTCTGTACTGATTCATTGCTCACAGCATACATACACTGTACTCATACACTGCATTCTGTACTGATTTACTGCTCACAGTATTCTGATGCATTTGCCTTTCATGCTTTTTTAGCCTCCCTTCCAGATTCCTCCGGTGGGTGGTGCTCCGGCTGGACCTCCCATTTCTACCCGGGATGGCAGAGTATATCTCCGCACCAGAGGGGGGCGCACTCATGTCGGGAGCAGCTCGCGGGCTCCAGTTCCAGATGACGAGTCTGAGGCAGAGACAGAGGCGGAGGCAGAGTCGTCGTCGGAGGAGACCGGTGATGGCTTGGACTCGGGCTCAGACGGTGATGCCCCTGGTGATGATGCTCCTGGACCTTCGTCCAGGAAGAGGACTAGGACAGATGACAGCCCCGGAGCTATTTTTGACATTTGATACAGATTTTTGCTGTTTTTTTTCCTTCTTTTTGTACTTTTTCTCCTTTTGGTTGGATTACCTTGTACTGCGGCAGACAGGTTTTTGTTCCCAAAACTTTGTACTTGAAAAAGATTATATGAAATGAAACAAACTCTTTTTTTTGTCTAAAAAAGTGTTATATCTGTACATTCCATAGTTTGTACTGCATTACATCATATTACGCCCCAAACACAAATGAAATCGATCTGTTGTCTGAAAATTGAGCACTTGTACTGTGATATTCGGATAACCAACCAACTAACAGCAAACAACTCATACAAACCACTGCTCAACCTAGACACACAGCCCATACTCTGTTGGGGATTAGTCTGCATACGGCCCATAACACAGCACTCGGTTCATTCTGCACACCACAAACCCTAAACAAATAGCCCAATCTGACAAGACGGACCACAAAACTAAAACGGTTGGAGTTGAAACACACTTGGATGTCCCAAATTTCCTTTTCTTCTCTTGCTTCGCATGAATGTAGAGAATGGCACAGCATTCTGAGCACAAATGATTTCAACTTTTGAAGAGGGGTTCTGCAACCGGGGTATCGAATCTGAAACCGAACACAGCGAGAAAGACTCAATTGAAGAAAACAAAAAGGCACACGACCTAAACGCAACGAGACAAAACCAAAACAAAAAGAGACTCAAGACAAGAATTGCGACAAAACCAAAACAAAAGACACGACTCACGGACGTGTGAGAGACCTCAGATCACGAGGAGCCAGTTTCTCCGGGTTTTGTTCCCGCCCTTTCTGATTTGTAATTCTCACATCGCTCGGCCCTCAGGCTCGGTTTTTCTCTCAAAACCCTCTTGCTCACTTTTCTCTCAACTTACACCTCTCTATTCTTCAATCTCTCATTTTTTTATCCCTCCACAGGGTGATTGATGGATGGATAGGGAATTGCGGGTTCACGCCCAACACCGTTAGCTCACGGCCATTCCTTCCGGTGGATAGAGTGCCTTTCTGGCAAGTATGTTGACGGCGGGGGAAAGACAGAAGACCTGACTCAATTGTGCCCCTAGTTCGTCACTTTGACCATTTTTTGTTTTCTTCCTAAAACAGTTTTGACCAAAGTGAGAGTTGGATTAACATACTTGTTCGATTTTCTGATTCAAAATCATGCAAGTTAGGCTGTGAGTACTGAAAATTTTCCTTTTTGGATCCAAGAAGATGGTTCGGTTTTTGGAAAATGAAATAGTTTTCGAGAAAATAGTCAACTTCAGTAAAAATTTTCAAAAACTATTTTTGCAAACAATCAACGCTCGACGAGCGCGGAACTTACCCCCGAGATACGCAACCTCGGATTGGAGGCAATGGAAAATTGCCCCTTGCTTAAAGGGGGCACATGGCAACGGAAAGTTGCCCCTAGTTTGGACGGCAACTCAGGACAACTTATGGCAATGCATGGCAACGGAAAGTTGCCCCTTGTCTGGATGATGCCGCAGCATTTTTGTAGATGGTCTTTATCGAGGACGACTGAACTCCGAAGACGACGGTCTGAAACAATATATGGACACAGTCACTGTAAAAGCAATGGTGGCTGGACTTCAGGATGAAGTTGCCTACGTATCCCAAACATGGGAATCAAGCTTACGTAGTTCACGGTTGTTACGACCGGATTGTCGGATGCAGAGAAAGCAAGGATGATCAAAACCATTACATGGACTGAGGCGCTTATGAAAGCGTCGGGGGCTGGACTTCAAGATGAAGTTGCCTACGTATCCCAAACATGGAAATCAAGCCTTACGTAGTTCCGGTTAAGGTACACTCGGGTATTAACCTTCACTTTTAGGCTCTAACTTTTGCCAAGGTGCCCGATGAGGGTGTTCGACCTTGCGAGCTTTTTTTTCTCTTTTCTTCATTTTTTCATTTCTTTTCTTCCTTTTTTTTCTTTTTCTTCAATTTTTCTGCATTTTTCTTTTTTCTTTTTTTTTTGTTCATTTTTTTTCTTTTTGCATTTTTTATTTTTATTTTGCCTTGCTCTAACTTTTGCCTGGGTCGCCCTTTCGGGTTTTCGGCCCAGCGAGCCTCTCAAAGGGTAAAAGTGTAACAAGTCCATGCCAAATGGTTTTTGAAATTGAAGCCCTCTGTATTCGGGAGAGTGACTACTGTGTTGATTTGCAGAAGAATCCATCACGGTTGCTTCACGAGCTTTTTCCAGTGAGACCTGACCTTCTTGATCTGATTTTGGTGCCTCTTGCTCGAGGGCAGCTTCGAATTGGGCCGCACAGGCCTTACATGGCAGTTGACTGTTGAACGTTTTGAATGGATTCCAGGTTCGCAACAGATAGATTGAATCTCGAGGCTGAGAGCGATCCTAGGCTACACAATCTCAAAAGCAATTCCACACAAGTCTTCACAGGACCGCGCAAAACATTTTGTTTTTGAAAGTTTTTAAGAAAACGACAAATCGCTCACGCTGAAGATAGTGTGGAACAAGTCTGGATCAAACCAGGATCCTTCTCAGTACTCACGCTGACAGGCATGATTTCAATCATAAAAAGGCTTAGCATGCCTATCTTTCTCTCAAGAATGATCAAAGTTTTGCAAAACCCGAGGAATTGCTTCCTCTTCGTTTTTATCACCGCCGTGTTCGAAAAGGGTTTTTTGAAAAGCTTAGGTCATTACAACGATGTTCGAGGCACAAGAGAGTAGGTAGAATGTACTGCCGTTCCATTCACATCCTCTGGCACAACTAGCTCAAATAGCGAATACGCACGAGAACATGATAGCCGCAGCTGTTTCATTCAAAACTTCCAACTGCAACTGGCTCCTCCACAGAGACAGACTCAAAAGGAAAACAAAAAGGGGTAATTACAAAACGATGTTCGAGGCAACAACCCCAGAATCACCTGACATTCTATACAACGGGGACTGACTCGCTACAACAAGACAGACCCGTGAGCCAAAAAGGACTGACTCACGACAATGAGACAGACTCAAAACAAAACAAAGACTGACTCGACACCCAAGCCAGATTTTACAAAACTAGCATTCGCAGATGCTCAAAAATGCGTGCCAGACGCCACATCAAAAACACTGGGCGCCGCTCACAAGTGGTCCAACCCTGATCACATACTCACGGTATCCGCATCCTCAAAATCCAATAGCTGGGTAGTAACGGACTTGGCTGAGGTGGGCGGGAGGATCACCTCGTTGTCAATCAAATCTTGTACCTCATGACGGAGGTGGAAACAATTGTCGGTAGCATGACCTGTCTACTGGTGGTACGCGCAGTACTGAGCAGGGTCATGAGTAGCAGGGAGATTCTTCGGGAGAGGCCGAGGCTCCAGGGGTTTAAGGTGTCCCCTCTCGGCAAGGATCTGAAGTGCCTTGGACAATGGCATGTAGAGAGCATGGAAGACCCTGCGCCCTCAGGGCAGGTACTTCGGAGGTTGAGTATTCTTGCTAGACGCACTAGCGAACGGGTCAGCAGGCGCAGCCTTGGATTTCTGATCCTTCTCGGGTGCAGGGTTGGGAGCAGAAGGAACTGTCCTGGCATGACGGGGCCTATCCCGGCTTTCTGACTGACTTGAACTACCCTTAGGTGGAGCGGGGAAAGCATCCTCCACGGCTTTTGTTACAACTGCGGATACCTGTTGTTTGTTCATTCCCCCGGCTTTCAAAGCCTCGACTGCCCACAGCAGTTGTTCGATAGGATCGGCATCTGCCTTCATTTTGCCTTTGTCTCGGGCCTCAGCCTGATCTAGGATTTGAGTTGGTACATCGTTGCCATAGCTGGAGGCCATCTCCGGTTGGCTGAGTTCAATTACAATCCGTCCCAACAGCGGGGGCTCCTGGGGTACAAAATTCCCGGCATATGGTGCAGCTGGTGGTGAAGTTGATATCCTGTAAGCGAGATCCGCCACGGACCTTTGGAGATCACCTATCATCCCCATTAGCTCGAATGTGGTAGGCTCGCGAGCCTGATATAGTTGAGGGGTCCAAACCGGGTGCGCAGTAGGCGACCTGGGTGGATGCGGCACATCGACATTGGTCTCACTTTGCAGAGTGATCCCTTGATCTAATGCAGCTGTCATAACCACTATCTCTTCCGAATTCTGCGTCATCGTAAGTCCTGCCGCAGCAAGGGGGAACACTGACTATTCTGGAACTCTCTGAACTGAAAGGAAAAACGAGCAGCATTTCAGCCCAAACGGATCAAACACAGGTGCAGCCGAACAACTGTACTCTACTACTGATCACTGTTTCCCAGAAATCACTGTCCCAAAAACACACTGAATTGGATACCCTCAGATATAACTGATTCTATCAAATACTGACATTGGTGCCCTCGGGCCTGATACTCAATCTTTGCAAACTGATATGTGCGTTCCTGCAGAGATACACTCTAAAAGCACATAACAAGTAGAGAGAGCCAAAACACCCCTATGTTGGGGTAGGGTTTCCCTGTCCTATTTTGTCAGGAGCTGGGGTTTCACTACGCACACAGCGGTTTCAAACAACCTAACATCGGGTAAGCAACCTGTCCTAGTTTGGAATGGTCACTATGGATTTCGATATGCACTAGGTCGAATGGTCGAAAAAGGGTGCCCCGGTAAAACCGGGGTTTGTGTTCCCATACTGGCAGAGCCCGCAACCGGTCAGCCTTATGGCATGCTTTGACAAAGTCAAGCCTCCGGCAAACCGCTCAGGAATAGCAGATGGCCAACACGGTGTCCTAGGCGCACCAATGCACATGCAATGCAAAGAGACACATAAATGAAATCAAAATAGGATATCACGAGTTCGAGTCAAGCTCTCTAAATCCCCAGCGGAGTCGCCAGAAACTGTAGACGCGCCCGTGGGCCTCGCTCTATGGTTCGGACTCCCTTTTGTTTGTTGCGGTTCTTAATCTGAACCAAAGAGTCCAACTCTGGCAAATCGTTTTGAGAAAAACAGATTTTGAAAAGAAGTGCCAAACATGGACTGCTTTGCCAGATACAGAGTCGCCACCTAAATATTTTTTAATGGAAAAATTTAGGAAATCCTGACTCGGTGCCAAAGGCCACGTGTCCGTCATCACCAAAGTTGCCTCGGCTCGGGAACTTGGGTACGATCGGGGAAGGTCAGCTATGAGCACCCCCTCTCGCCCGGTCCGAAGACCGGCCTCTACTAACTGTAGACACCCCATTTTTGACCGACCTTAAGACTCAGACGTCACCAATTGAGCGCTTGGTGATGTTGCATATCGTGCTCGTCCAGAGGTTTCAGAGTCTCGGCTGCGAGCCTTGCCTCCGGACTTCCGGACTCTTTCGTGCTTTGCCTCGGTTTGTGAACCAGGCTCTGTTTTCTCTGTTTTCTCCTCCCGAAGGAAGGGAGAGGTCTCGTAGATCATCTCTCAGTGGCCGTAGGCTACGTTTCGTGGTCGCAGGCCATTTTTCCCATTTCGGAGCCCGGTTCTCGGTTTTCGGAGCTGTCAGGCCGTGTGCCTCGGTTCGGGACCGCCTAACCACCTCCGTTTGCTCCGGTTTTTGGCACACACCTTATTTCCTCCCTTTCGAGGGACACTGTGGTCCGAGAGACCAACTTCGTGGTCGGACACCACTTCCGGTGCCTAACTGCCCACTTTCGGGGCCCCGAATTGCGTGTTTCGGCTCCCGAACCTTCATTTTGCATTTTTGGGCTCCGACCTGAACTTGAGATAGTCATATTTTGATGTCCTTTTCATGTTTGATTAAGGACCTTTTATTGTTTGAGATCTCTATCTGTCACTTGCCTCTTTACCTCTTTTTAGGCCTATTTTGCACGGTATTTTAGGCATACTTGTGGGCTGTGTTGGACTTGGTCGTAAACTAAAAAGTGTCTTATTTTGAGCCCCTCTTCAACTTTGTTGAAGGGCTCTCGGCCGTTTGGAACCAGAAGCTACCACTTGCCTTTATACCCCTCTTTAGGCCAATTTTTGGAGGGAAACTTGAAATATTTCCCCCCCTTTTTTTCCCCCTCTTTTCCAGCCTCTTTTGCCTATAAATACAGCACTCCAGGTCTGTGTTGAAGGGTTAGAAATTTTTGTATAAGTCTCTCACATTAAATTTCTCTCTCTCTCTCTCTCTCTCTCTCTCTCTCTCTCTCTCTCTTTCTCTCTATATTCTAACCATCAAAACTCCAAGTTCCTTCTACCATTTCTTCACCACCACCTAGCACCACCACCACCACTCCATTCCAGTGGCTTGGAGGACCTTCTTAGAGGTTAGAAGTGCTGCATTTTGGACCAAGAGGTTGCTAAAGGGTTGGTCTTCAAGGGTGAGTCTCGTTTTTCCCTTTTTTGCTCTTTTCTTGGTCTATTTCTTAGCCCTTCTTGCTTGTACATTTGAGCTCCGACCAAAACTGAAAGTGTTATTTTTTTGGGCTCTATTTCATCTTTCATTGAGGGTCCCTCACAGTTTGGGACCTCCTTGTTGCACTTGCTTCATTATCCTCTTGGATGCCATATTTTTGCATGATATTTTTGGCCTACATATAATCTGTTTTGGAGCATGATGTAAACTTTAGATAGGCCTATTTTGAGCCCTTCTTCAACATTGAAGAAGGGCTCACCACTTTTTGGGACCTCCATGTACCACTTACCATTGTACCCCTCTTTGGTCCCCATTTTTGCATGTTTTATTAGCCTATCATGCTTCTGTTTTTCGGCCATGATCAGAGCTGAAAGTGGCCATATTTTGACCCCCTTGTCATGTTTTATTAAGGGTCTTTGGCTGTTTGATGAATATTTTGTATACTTTGTGTTATAGCCTTCTTGTGGCCTTAATCTTGCATTGCATTTTGAGCATGTTTATATACTGATTTGGGGCTTTTCATCTACTTCAAAACATCATATTTTTGGTCCCTCTTCAGTGTTGTAGAAGGATCTTTTTCTGTTTGGGCTTTGCATCTACCACTTGCTTCATTGCCTCCCTTGCGGAGCCATTTTTGTATGCTAATTTAGTCCCACTTGTGCTTACTGTTTGGCCATGCTTTGAACTGTGAAAATGCTTATTTTGGGGCTACCTTGCTTCTGTCTTTTCATTCCACGTACCAATTATGCATGCTTTGTATAGCTGTAAGCCATTTCACGTACCTAGTTTTGCATTTCGGGAGAGATTCCATGCATCGGGTGTCATTTCGCCTTGTTTCGGGGCTGTTTTCCCCCTCATTTTGCTACTGATTTTTGCATGTTGCATATCATATTCCATTTCTTTGCCATGTCTCATTAGAGTGGCATTTCGGTGCCTGAGGGTCGGTCCTCGGTTTGCGTGCACGCGTGCACGCATTTCGAGTTGTCTTGTTTTCATCTTATGGCCTCTTATGTGAGTGTGGCTGAGGCTCTCTCATGTTGGTGTAAGCCCATATTGCATCGCGTATGCCATGTCATCCATAGCATTGTGTATGCTCGGTTGTGTATCACCTCGTGCATTGTGTATGCCATCCCATAACATTGTGTATGTTAAGGATTGTATCTTAGTTTCATTTCACGCATATCATGCATATTGCATCGTGTTCGAGATAGGAGTTAGCCTGGGCACGGGAAACGAGGTACGTTCCGTACTCCGAGTGACGGAACGTGTCTCAATTCCCAAGTCACTGACACTCCGGATTATCCATGATGGAGTTAGGTTTTGTTGTAGTGTTCATATGCATTCATTCTATATTGAGTTGTGCAATTCGGCTCCTCGGCCATCATGCATCGAGATGCGTGATTGGTCGTACGAGGATCGAGGCATGCATACATTTGTGAAAATACATTGCTATGCCCCTTTCCTGCTAGCATATCAAGAATCAGCGGTCTTCCAAGGCTTGGCGCGCTTTCCAAGAACAATTGCAAAACAGAGGCTAATTGGGGCATCCCAGTGGATTTCCGCGCAAGGCAACCCGAACATGCATCATTCATCACCTGGAGCGGAATCAAGGCAGTCCCTGGCTTGCATGCCAGTTTTACAGCTTTCTTAGTTAATTTGTTAATTAATTAGGAATTTGTACATTTTGGACTGTATTATTTGGACTGTAATATTCTTTTATTCGGGACTGTATATTTATTTGGACCCTCTGTGTGAGGGCAATGTTGTAATAAGTGTGCGTGTGTGTGATGTATGTCTTCCAACCCCACGTCTCTCTTCCCTTTTATTTACCTGCTTATGATGGTTAGATTAGGGCATGTTTCAATTAGCATACAGTATGATAGCATGTTTGCATTCATTCATCTGTCTTGCATGCACCGGGCTCGGCGCATCATACTAACTGCATTTGTATTTCAATTCTGAGTTGAATACTTGTTAGTTGTAGCACTTCACATGCCATCTTTAGAATAGCCGAGCCTGCTATAGTTGCATTTTGCATGTGTTGCGTTAGGCATTTCTGTATAATTAGGATCATGCATGGATTTCTAATTAGCTTCTGTTTTGGCTTGGAGTACTCGGTGAGTTTTTATGCTTTAGCATCCTTGCATGCGTGTGAGTGACTGCCATGATAGCATGCTTACCATGTGGCTATGTGCTTATGTGATATAACTGCTTGAATGCCTGTGGGTGGAGGTTGTGTTACTTAAATTGGGACAATTCATCAAATGTTTGTTTTTAAGCCCACTAGATAGTGGCAAAATCATGTTTTCTTAAGCCCACCCGAGGGTGGCAAATCCACGTCTTAGCCTACTTGCGGGTAGCACCATCAAACCATTTTCAAACAAACAAACATGAAATGTTTTGTTCCAATTCAGGCGACTTAGTCTATACTTGTATGCTGTGCGCATCACATAGTAACCTAGGCTAATAACCGGAATAAGAACACACAATGTTTTCAAAAACAGATATCATGGTTAGTAGAGGCCGGTCTTTGACCGGGCGAGCGGGGGTGCTCACGAAGTGACCTTCCCCCAATCGTACCCCAGGTTCCCGAGCCGAGGCAACTTTGGTGATGACGGACACGTGGCCTTTGGCACCGAGTCAGGGTTTCCTAAATTTCCCAAAAATAAAATATTTAGGTGGTGACTCTGTATCTGGCAAAGCAGTCCATGTTTGGCACTTCTTTAAAAAAAAATCTGTTTTCTCAAAATGATTTGCCGGATTTGGACTCTTTGGTTCAAGATTAAGAACCGTGACATTCGAGTCCTTGAACTGTAGTGAGCCCAAATGAACAGAACGGGACTTAACCCTCCGGGGCGTTTGGGGATGTCTACAGGTGCCAAAGGCCACGTGTCCATCATCACCAAAGTTGCCTCGGCTCGGGAACTTGGGTACGATCGGGGAAGGTCAGCTATGAGCACCCCCCTCTCGCCCGGTCCGAAGACCGGCCTCTACTAACCGTGATATCCATTTTTGAAAACGTTATGTGTTCTTATTCCGGTTATTAGCCTAGAATTACCATGTGATGCGCACAACACAAAAGTATAGACTAGATCGCCTAATTTGGAAATAAGCATTGCATATCCGTTTGTCTTGAAAAATACTTTGGAATTTGCTACTCGCAAGTAGGCTAAAATACGGATTTCAACGAGTTTTTCCAACTCAGGCAATCCAACCTTCACCCACAGGCATTCAAACAGTTTATCACATAAGCATCTAGCCACATGGTAAGCATGCTGTCATGTTAACACTCACACGCATGCGGTATGCTAAAGCATGAAAATACTTACATCGTACTCCGTGCCAAAACAATAAACTAGTTAGCAAACATGCATGGTCCTAGTTCATGGCAATTTGACTAATGCAACACATACAGGATGCAATTAGAGCAGGTTCGGCTAACCTAAACATGGCATGTGAAATGCAATCAATTGATGCACGTATTCAATTTGGGAATTGAAGTACAAATGCAGTTAGCATGATGCGCCGAGCCCGGTGCATGCAAGACAAATGTATGGATGCACGCATGCATAGCAAAAGATATGCTAATTTAAACATGCCCTAATCTACCATCATAAGCAGGTAAATAAAAGGGAAGAAAGAAGTGGGGATTGGAAGACATGCACGCACACGCACCCACACTTATTACAGATTCGCCCTCGCTCGGAGGGACCAAAAGAATATACAAATTAATTAACTACGCAAGCTAATTAAATATTACAAATTGCCTAATCAGTTAACAACTAACTAAACTAGGAAAAACAGTACACCGTCTTGGGAGGAGAGCCTGAATGCAACGCATGCTCGGGTCCTGCTCGGAATTGCACTGCCATGCATAGACTGCCTCTGTTTTCCCTGCTCTGCCCTTCTGAAGACTGCCAAAGTCTCAGAGATGCTTCTTCAGATACTGGGGATCGCCATCGACTGAGTAGAATGGCCACCGGCTGCAGCATGTGATCATCGGCTGGAAATGAGGCTATCGGCCACCAATACATTGCCGGTCGGCACTAAATATTGCCGGTCGGCAAAAAGTTCCTGCAGGACCTGCAACTCACAGCAGCAGAGGACAGAACTTGCATGGCAATGCGATCCAAACCATGTATGCACCAACCAAGCCTCTTATCATGTGTACAACTCAAAGGGGCATGGTCCTTGGTTCTTGGACCACCAATCGCGCATTTGAATGCGTGATGGCCCAAGAGGCCAAGTGTGCGTTTTCAATTTCAAATGTAATGCATACAAACAATCAAAGGCCCAATCCCAATCACTAAATCAAGGGACAAGGCATGCATGAAAGATGCAATGCAACCTAGGCATACAAGCTAAGGATGCAACATGGCAATGCAAGGGAAGCATACAATGCAATGCACATTAGGCACACAACCTTAGGAACAAAGCAAACAAGCATGCCACAATTATGCAAACCACTAGAGCATGCAAGATGGAATCTAAGCATACAACATGCTAGGCATTCGACCAAAGGAATGCAAGGCAAATGCAAGTGATTTCAAGCATGCAACATATGCAACCAAAGCATGCAAACATGGTACAATGTAACAACACTTGAATGACATGCAAGGGATGAACTTACACTATTTGGACAGCTCTAGATTAGGTCCAAAGTAGTGGCTAATGTGCTCAAGAATGAAGGCAAAATGACATGCAAACATGCATGCACTTATGGTCCAACATTTAGGCATATTAAAGCAACTTTTAAGCACACTTAAAAGGCACAAACATGGACATATAACCAACATGTTAGACACTAGAAACATGCTAGAAAAGGTCCCAATCAAACAAGTCATGCAAGTAAGGCATGCTAGAGGGGTTAAAGTTTAAGGCATACAAGAGGTATTGCATGGTGGCTATACAAAGCAAGGCATGAATGGTGTACCAAAACCAACTTAATACAAAGTTAAATCATGACAATATAAGCATAAAATACAGCCATGGCATGATCAACAAACCTTTAAACATAATGCTCCCTTAAGAGGCCAAAATTGGTCCTTTTCAAGGACAACAAGGAGAGGGGGTGGCCCTCTCCTTCTTGAGACTTCAAGGCACCATCCTCACCACTGAAATCCCTCAAGATTTCAGTGGTGAGGAGGCCCAAGCACCAAAGTCTCGGAGCTCACCAAAAATGGCACAAAATGGGGCCTCTCAAGGCCTAAGGGTGGTCAAACACCTAAGGGTGGTCAAACACCTCCGAAGCATGCTAATATGAAACACCTCATGAACCCCAGAAAGCTGTGGTGTCAAGGCCAAATGGTAAACTATCTCTCCGATCCGCTCAAGGATCTCAAAAGGCCCAATGAATCGAGGGGACAACTTCCCACTCTTTCAAAACCTCATCAAACCCCTCCTAGGTGATATCTTCAAGAATACATGGTCACCCACCTCAAAAGACAAAGGTCTCCTCCTACGGTCGGCATAAATTTTCTAGCAACTCTGAGCCTTGACCAACCTCTTACGGATAAGTGCAACTTTCTTCGTCGTCTCCCGGACTAACTTTGGACCCAACATAGGTGCATCACCCATCTCGGCCCAATACACAGGGGATCTACACGGTTGGCCATACAAGGCCTCAAACGGTGCCATGCTAATGCTCGATTGGAAACTGTTATTATAGGCAAACTCCACTAAGGGAAAATGCCTCTCCCACAACCCCTTAAAGTCAAGGACACAATCAAGGATCTGAATGGTATGCTTGGACTGCCTGTCAGTCGGAGGATGATACGCAGTGCTAAAGGTTGTCACAGGGACCCCAAGCAACCTCACTATGTCCCTAATGTAAAGGTCAGTAAGATAATTTACCGAGTTACTCACACGTATAGGTATAAAGTGCGCCGACTTGGTCAACCGGTCAACTACCACCCAAATTGCATCACTACTCATTGAGTCCTTAAAAGGCCCACAAGAAAATCCATTGTGGTATATTCCCACTTCCACTCGGCTATAGGTAAGGGTTGCAACAAACTCGCCGGGCTCTGATGTTCAGCCTTCACTTGTTGACAAGTAAGGCACTTTGACACAAACACAACCACATCCTTCTTCATTCCTTTTTACCAAAATTGGCGACAAAGGTCGTGATACATCTTTGTGCCTCCCGGATGCACCGCAAGGCGTGAATGATGAAACTCTCGGAGTACTTCCTCTCGGCAAGACTCCGGCATAAAGAGACGGTCAATGTATCTAACACTCGAGTCAAAGTACACGTTCAAGCCTCTTTCTACCTTTCCACTAGAAATCTTCTCCAAGAGGGATTTTACCCTAAGGTCACCCTTCTGTGCTTCTAACACTCGTTCACAAGTGTAGGTTGTGCAACTACTGAAAACAAGGCTGCAGACTCAATAGACTCGCCAAGATGCAAGTCAAACTCTCCAATGGCACCCAACATCTCCCATTCCTAGATGGCAATACAAGCTACACTGCTAATAGATTTCATACTCAATGCATCGGCCACAACATTGGCCTTTACCAGATGATAATGTAACTCAAAGTCATAATCTTCTATGAACTCCATCCACCTCCTTTGCCTTAGATTCAAGTCTTTCTGTGTAAACAGATATTTCAGACTCTTGTGATCAGAAAATACTTCAAACTTCTCACCATACAAATAATGCCTTCAAATCTTTAAGGCAAAGATCACCGCCGCTAACTCTAAGTCATGAGTAGGGTAGTTCTTCTCTGTGTGTTTTCAACTGCTGCGAGCCATAAGCTACTACCTTCCCCTCTTGCATCAATACACAACCCATACCTTCTCATGAAGCATCACCATACACCGAATAGCCCAAACCCCTTGTAGACACCCCATTTTTGACCGCCTTTAAGACTTGGACGCGACTGATGGTTTTGGAAGATGTGCAGGGCAAAGGTTCAATTTCTTCGGCAAAGAGAGAGTCAAATCTCAACTTCATACCCCTGTTCTAGACTGAAACGATCTTGATCAAAAGATTTTAGTCTTAAAACCCTCTCTTTCAAAACGTTTTTGAAATAAAGTTTTTACGATGTTCTGAGGCTTGCATTTTGTCAAATGTTGCGCTTTTCGGTAAACCGAGCAAGGACAAAGTGGAAATGAATGAAAGAGAGATGAAATCTTTGAAAAATCTTTCAAAACACCTTACTTAGGGGTTTGGAGTTGAAGAAAAGAGGAGAAGAGGGAAGAAATCCAGTTGGGGGAGAAAATGGGCATGAACCGTTAAGAAAGAGTCGAGCAGCCCTCGCCGAATTGGGCCTATTCATTTGCATACTTGGAATCAAGCTATGAGGCCACCACCGTTGGAAAGAAGACTTCTGGGGCTTCATTTTGCACTCAAGAATCTCCTAAAGCCAATTCCGGACGGGGGAGATAGGTTGATTGAAGTAAGGCATCACTCCGGTTGGACCGAATCTGCGCGGCTTCACCAAAACTGGCATAACTTTTTGTACAGAAGGAATTTTACTGCAAGGTTTGCACCATTGGAAAGATAACTTCCGGCGCTTCAATTTGGACACCTGAACGGCCACCTTTGGACTTCCCAATCACTAGCCGGACACCTTTATTTCCGGCAGACCCATTTTTTGTCCTGAAAAGTAGCAAGCCAGCCACAAAATGTGGCAGGCCGGCCACCTAGCTGGTTGGTTGACCACTTTGGCCCTTTTGAGCTGGCTGGCCATTCTTGCCTTCCCAAGTGTGTTCCAGCTGTGCAATTTGTTTTCCTCCAGGCCCTGTACCCGAGGGTCAGCCTTTTGGGTGGGAAATTTGAATTGGTTTTCCCCCCCTTTTTTCCACCCTTTCCTCCACTCCTTTCCCTATAAAACCAGCACCCTCAACTGCATTTTGGAGGGTTACAAAATTTGTTTTGGAGCTCTTGCATTAACTCTCCCTCTCTCTCTATTCCAACCCTCAAAACACCCTTGGTTCTTGGCCATTTCTACACCAATCCATAGCACCACACATCCACACTCCATTCCAGCCTTTTGAAGCTAATTTCCAGAGGCTAGGAGCTCCTCTTCTTGGTCCAATGGCTGCTGGTTCATAGCTCTTCAAGGGTAAGCACACTTTTCCCTTAAACTAGTCTTTTCTTACTTCATTTATAAGCCTTGCTTGAAAGTATTTTGGGCTCCGACCCGAACTGTAAATAGTCATATTTTGTACTCATCTCCATGTTTGATTGAGGGTCTTTCTCTGTTTGAGGTCTCCTCCTCATCCTTTGTGTTTAAACTCTCTTTTAGGCCCATTTTTGCCTGATATTTTAGGCTTATTTGTGAGCTGTTTTGGGCTTGGTCATAAACTGTAAAATGCCTTCTTTTGAGCCCTTCTTCAACTTTGTTGAGGGTCTCTCCTCTTTTTGAGGACAGCTTCTACCACTTGCCTCTTTATCCCTATTTTAGGCCTTTTTCTTGCATGTTGTTTTAGCCTCACTTGTGTCCATTTTCGAGACTTGATGTAAACTGTAAAGTGCCCATGTTTTGAGCCCCTCTTCAACTTTGTTGAAGGGCTCTTTGCCATTTGGGGCCAGCTGCTGTCCCTTGTCTCTATTTTCTCTTTTAGGTCCATTTTTGCATGATAGATTAGCCTTATTTATGTTCATTTTTGGGACTTTTTATAAACTGGAAAAAGGCTTGTTTTGGCATCATCTTCATGTTTTATTAAGGGAATTTTCTTATTTGAGGTCACATGCTTCCTTGTATGCTTGATTCCTTCTCATTTTGAGCCTTACACCTAAGCTCCAATGGCATGCTTTGTTTGGCCTTCTAGCCACTAGAATCTAGTGGATTTCCAGTGGCTTTGATGCTATTTTGAGCCTCCAAATCAGAGGGGGGTGACCCCCTCTCACTTTGACTTGTTTGATGGTCATTTTGGCCTTCCAAAGAGACCCTATCTTGCATGCTTCGAAGTCACTTTCCAGGGTCAATTTGGTGAGTTTTAGAACTACCATATTTGATTTTCAGAGTTGTTTGTGCCATGCTAAATGTCGACCTTGCATGTGCTTAATAACCCCTTTGTATGCCCTCTAAAGGAGCCCCTCGTTTGTGCATGTGTTGGCTGCATTTCCATGGTTATTTGGGCATATTTTCACATGTTTTATTCACTAATTTTTTCTGATTTGGTGAGTGCTCACTTGCTTCATGTACTTGCCATGTAATCCATGTTTGATAGTCAAAATTGCATGCTATGTTAGGCCATCTTGCTAGCACCTTTTGGCCTTGTTTTGAACTAAGAAAGTTCATGTTTTGGGACTCCCTTGACTCTTTCTTTAGACTTCATGTTCAAATAATGCATGCTTTGTATAGCTATAAGTCATTCCATGTGCCTAGTTTTGAGTTTCGGGGTTCATCTCATGCATCGGGTGCCGTATTGCCATGTTTCGGGGCTGTTTAGCATCATATTTTAGCGCTGAAATTTGCATGTTCATATGCCATATTCCATGCCTTGCCATGCTTTGGTAGAGTGGCATTCGTGCCTTAGGATCGGTCCTCGGTTTGCATGCATGTGTGCACGCATCTCGAGTGTCTCATTTTCATCTTATGGCCACTGATGTGAGTGTGGCTGAGGTCCACCCATGTTGGTGTAAGTCCATTGTGCATTGTGTATGCCATTTCATTTCATAGCATTGTGTATGCTAGGTTGTATGTTAGAGCATTGTGTATGCCATGTTACATCGTGCATCGTGTATGCCATTTCATAGCATTGTGTATGCTAGGGTGTATGTTAGTTGCATTCATGCATGTCATGCATATTGCATTGTGTTTGGATAGGAGTTAGCCCGAGCACGGGAAACGAGGGACGTTTCGTACTCCGAGTGACGGAACGTGTCTGAATTCCCGGTCACCGACACTCCGGATTATCCATGATGGAGTCTCGATCTTGTTGTGTTTATATGTGCATTCATTTCATATTGAGTCATGCAATTCGACTCCTCAGCCATCATGCATCAGGATGCGTGATTGGTGGCACGAGGATCGAGGCAAGCATACATATGCAAAAATACATTGCTATGCCCCTCTCCTGCTCTCTGTTGCAGCAAATCAGAAATCAGCAGCTTTCAGAAGCCTTGCACAGCATTCCGACATCAATTGCAAACAGAGGCGAATTGGGGCATCGCGATGGATTTCCGTGTCAAGCAACCCGCACATGCATCATTCATCATCCAGAGCAGAGTCGAGGCAGTCCCTAGCTTGCATGCTAGTTTACAGCTTTCCTAGTTTAATTTGTTAATTAATTAGGATTTTGTAATTATTCGGACTGTAACTATTTATTTGGGGACTGTATATTATTTATTCGGACCCCTCCGAGCGAGGGTAATGTTGTAATAAGTGTGCGTGCGTGTGATGTATGTCTTCCAACCCCACGTCTTTCTCCCTTTTATTTACCAGCTTATGATGGTTAGATTAGGGCATGTTTCAATTAGCATACAGTATGATAGCATGTTTGTATTTATTCATCTGTCTTGCATGCACCAGGCTCGGCACATCATACTAACTGCATTGTATTTCAATTCCAAGTTGAATACTTGTTAGTTGTAGCATTTCACATGCCATGTTTAGAATAGCCGAACCTGCTATAGTTGCATTTTTGCATGTGTTGCATTAGGCATTTCTGTATAGCTAGGATCATGCATGATTTCTAATCAGCTTCTGTTTTGGCTTGGAGTACTCGGTAAGTTTTATGCTTTAGCATCCTTGCATGTGTGTGAGTGACTGCCGTGATAGCATGCTTACCATGAGGCTATGTGCTTATGTGATATAACTGCCTGAATGCTTGTGGGTGAAGGTTGGGTTATTTGGATTGGAACAAATCATCAATTGTGAGTTTTAAGCCACTAGATAGTGGCAAAACCATGTTTTCTAAGCCCACCGGAGAGTAGCAAAATCCGCATTTTAAGCCTACTTGCGAGTAGCAAACCACTTTCAAAAATAGACATGAAATGTTTTGTTCCAATTCAGGCGATCCCAGTCTATACTTCTGTGCTGTGCGCAACACATAGTAAATCTAGGCCAATAACCGGAATAAGAACGCATAATATTTTCAAAACTAGATGTCATGGTTAGTAGAGGCCGATCTTTGATCGGGGCGAGCGGGGGTGCTCACGAAGTGACCTTCCCCAATCGTACCCAAGTTCCCGAGCCGAGGCAACTTTGGTGATGACGGACACGTGGCCTTAGGCAACGAGTCAGGGTTTCCTAAATTTTCCAAAATAAAATATTTAGGTGGCGACTCTGTATCTGGCAAAGCAGTCCATGTTTGGCACTTCTTTCAAAAATCTGTTTTCTCAAACGATTTTCCGGATTTGGACTCTTTGGTTCAGATTAAGAACCGTGACAATTTTGAGTCCTGAACTGTAGTTGAGGCTCGAGGGCGCGTCTACAGTTTCTGGCGATTCTGCTGGGGATTTAGAGAACTTGATTTGAACTCATGATATCTTGTTTTGGCTACGCTTATGTGTTTCTTTGCATTGCATTTGCATTGGTGTGCCTAGGACACCGTGTTTGCCATCTGCTATTCCTAAACGGTTTGCCGGAGGCTTGTCTTGTCAAGGCATGACCATAAGGCTGACCGGTTGTGGGCTCTGCCAGTATGGGAACACAAAACCCCGGTTTTACCGGGGCACCCTTTTTGACCATTCGACCTAGTGCATATTCGGATCCATAGTGACCATTTCAAACTAGGACAGGTTGCTTAACCGATAGGTTGTTTGAAACCGCTGCAGTGCGTAGTGAAACCCTAGCTCCTGACAAAATAGGACAGGGAAACCTTACCCCTCCATAGGGGTGTTTTGGCTCTCACTTGCTTGTTATGTCTTTTGGAGTGCGTCTCTACAGGAATGCATTTATCCGTTTGCAAGTCTGGGTATCAGGCCTGCGGGCATCAGTATTTGGAAGAATCAGTTTTACCTGAGGGTATCAGTTTACCGGCAGAATTTTGGGCAGAATTCAGTAGAGAGCACACTCATTCAACTACGCTCATATCTGTTCAGGTGAAATCAGGCTGAGATGCTGTCTATTTTCTCTTTTGCTAGGTAGTCTTGGAACCATAGCTTCAGAAGGCTCCAATATCCCCCGGGTACACCGAACTTGTGTTGATAGACTTTGTCAGGTCAGAGATTCAGTTCAAGAGCAATCAGTGTTCCTTTACCAGAGGCAGAGTGAAAAGGTCGATCAGGCACAGACCACCAGTACAGCAGCTACCAGCTCAGTGGTCTTTGAACAGCCACGTTGAGATTTCGAGTCTACTGCAGAGATAGATATACTGGTGGTTCAATCAGATCAGGACAGTATGTCAGGCTTATAAGAGATGGTGCGCCAGCTCCAGGATAGTATGAAAGCCATGCAGCATGACGCTGTCCGTCAAGCGGAATTCGCTAAGCAACAGGCCGTGGTCATAGCCCAACAGGCAGAGACAATTGCCAGGTTTAGAGCAGCAAACTGGAGTATCTACCTCACACCAGGCTCCTCCCCCACCAAGAGTTCCCATACTCGGGGAGGCAACCCACGTCCAGGATGATACGAACATTCCAGGCGGGCCAGCTCCGCCCCCGGTTCTACCCCAGCTATCTAAAACACCCACCCACCTACCAGACTCCCCCTTTGAGTTCGAGACAGATCCCACGGCATTGAAAGTGAGCAAGCTTGAGAAATTGTTCAGAAAGTCTCAGGGGGGCCCACTCTATTCCTGATATAGAGGATGGTTATACCGACTCAGTGGTGACATTACCGGATCGGTTCAAGATGCCACATATCGATCGATTCGATGGCTCTGAAGACCGAATGGTGCACCTCCAACTGTTTTCTGATATCTTGAGGCCAATGGGTTTGACCACGGCCTAGAAACTGTCACTATTCGGCCGAACCCTGTCTGGGATAGCTGCAATTTGGTATGCAAAATTGGAGAGCCCTGTGAAACAGAACTGGGAAGAGCTGGCTGAGGCCTTTATTGCTCAATACTCCTACAACACACAGATCGAGGTCACAACTCGTGATCTCGAAGTCACCCGCCAAGAACCAAAGGAGGGTTTCTCAGAATTCGTGACGAGATGGAGAGCAAAGGCCTCAATGATGATTACAAGGCCTTCCGACAAAGATCAGATCAGGATGATTGTTCGAAATTTGCATGGCAAGTTGCTGCAAAAGATGGTTGTTCTACCTCTGTTTACCTTTCCAGCCCTTCATGAAATGGGGGTTCAAATCGAGGATGCCATCAGACAAGGGATCTTCGCAGAAGATAATGAGCCTTTGAAAAGGAATGTTGCTCGCAGTTCCAATGCTAGCTACTACTGATGGTAGCACAGCTGCAAAATGCTCAGAAGTAGACACTATCACCACTTCCCTCAATGGCCAAGAACCAACCACTTCAACTCGGCCCCAAGCCCGAAAATTCCATCCTCTTTACATGAGTCTCTCTCAAGCTTTGAAAAAGCTACGAGAAGAAGGGCACCTAGAACTTCTAGAACCCCAACCCCTTCCAAACCCTCTTCCGCCAAGATATGACCCAGCTAAATATTGTGCCTACCATCAACAGCACGGTCATGATACGAACCGTTGCATCCGCCTCCGTCATAAGATTCAGGATCTTATCGATGAAGAGACCCTAGCTCCACTAAAAGGACCTCAGGCTAGTACTGACCTGTCACCTCTACATCTCAACCTCATCCATATACTGCCGTCCACCTACGACCCCAGCATATACATCACCCCAGCCCATCTACCCAAGCCTGAGGTGTTCATTCCAGAAAGCATGGACTTATGCATGATGGATGCACCTGGACCCTAATCATCTCAAACTCGTGAGCCCACTACTTCTGAGCTAAAGAGAATGATCGAAGATCTTCAAAGAACTGTGACAGAATCTAGCCTCTGGGACATTGGCTCCATCATCGACCACAGCACATGCTAGGAGTTTCATGACAAAAGGCTCCCCAATCTTGGGACGGGCTACATTGGAAGAAGACAAATCTCTTAGCAAAGTGGAGGCGAGTGGAAAGAACAAGATAAGGGCGAACATGGATCCCCATGAACATCTTCTGTTGGCTGTTGAGGCTTTGAAAGCCGAGGGATTGAACAAAGGGCAAGTGCTTGCAGTTGTTACAAAGATTGTGGAGGATACTTTCGTCACTCAGAATGAGAGCAGTTCGAAGCAAGGGGGAAAACCGGGAGAAGGGTCGTCGTACCAGAAACGATCTTTTGAGCTCTAATCCTACACTCGGAAGAGATCGGCAAACCAGGCCAGCACCTGTCAATCCCCTTTGCTGGTGCGTCCAGCAAAAATCCAGAAACTTTGAAGTACCAACCCCGAGGTCAGAGGGTCTTCCATGCCCTCTATATGCCTTTGTCCAAAGCTCTCCAAATCCTTGTTGGACAAGGCCATCTCAAACCCCTTGAGCCTTGGCCCTCTCCCGAATCCTCTTCCGGCTATGCATGATGCTGCCAAGTACTGCACCTTCCATCAACAAACCGGTCATGGCACTGACAATTGCTTTCATCTTCGCCACGAAGTGCAAGATTTGATTGACAGCGGGGTCATTGCTGCGCCGAGCTCTGCAAAGTCTATCGGCACTGGACCAGTGAACTTAGGGGATAATGTGATGTGATCGGGGGATGGACCACCTGCGGGCAGCGCTCAGTTTACTCCAGATATGGTGGATGGCATGCACTGTTTTGAGCATTTGCGAATGCTAGCTTTTGTGCTTTCTGACTTGGGTATTGGGTAGGTCTTGTTGTTTTGTTTTGGGTCTGTCTTTTTGTTTTGAGTTAGTCTCTTTTGTTTTGGGTCTGTCTTGTTGTATCGAGTCAGTCCTGTTATATAGGAGTCGGGTGATTCCGGGGGGTGTTACATCGGGCGTCACCATTTTGTTTTGTGTTTGTCTTTTCGTTTTGTTTTGAGTCTATTTCTGCCTTGGAGCCAGTAACGCCAACAGATTTGACATGAACAGCAGTGGTTTTTCATGCTTTTGTGTTTGCTTCTGCCGTGTGCCAGTTGTACCAGAAATTCCAAATGACATGGCAGTATTTGACTAGAAGCTGTGTCTTTTCTGTGCCTTGAATTCATTACATCGACCTAAGTTTTTCAAAACTTTTTTTAAACACTGCGGTGAAAACGAAGAGGAAGGAATTCCTCGGGATTTGCAAAACTTTTGATCATTTGAGAGAAAGAGAGGCGTGCTAAGCCCTTAATGAATGAAATCATGCTTGTTAGCATGAGTACTGAGAAGGACCCTGGCTTGATCCAGACTGGTTTCACACTATCTTCAGCGCGAGCGACTTGTCGCTTTCTTAAAAATTTTCAAAAACAAAATGTTTTGCACGGTCCTGCGAAGACCTGTGTGGAATCGCTCTTGAGATTGTGCAGCCTAGGATCGTTCTCAGCCTCAAGACTCAACCCCTTTGCTTCCAAACCTTGAACTTGAATTCAGAATGTTCAACGGTCAACTACAATGTGAGGCCTGTGTGGCCAGATTTGAAGCAGCCCTCGAACAAGAGGCCAGGAAAGTCGGATCAAGAAGATCAGAAGAAGCTTGCAAAGCTAGAACAGAAGTACCCTTCGAACTAGGGGCAAAGATGTCAAATGTGCTCGAAGAGCCGAAGATGAGTCCTCTTGCAAATCAACAGCCACTCTCCTGGATACGGATGACTTCAAAACCCTACAACCATTTGGCATGGACCAAGCTACACTTTTACCCTTTGAGAGGCTCGCTGGGTCGAAAACCCAGAAGGGCGACCCAGGCAAAAGTTAGAGCGAGACAAAAAAAAATATATACAAAAAATGCAAAAAGAAAAGAAAAAGAAAAATGCAAAAAAAAGAAGAAGAAAAAGGAATGAAAAGAATATAAAAAAGAAAGAAAGAAAGAAGAACAAAGCTCGCAAGGTCGAAAACCCGCGACGGGCGCCTTGGCAAAAGTTAGAGCCTAAAAAGGAGAGGTTAATACCCGAGTGTACCTTAACCCTGAACTACGTAAGGCTTGATTCCCATCTTTGGGATACGTAGGCAACTTCATTCTGAAGTCCAGCCGTAAAACAATTCAAATTCGATTGTGTCCATGTGATGGTTCTGGGTCATCTTTGTCTTCTCTGATATCTGAGGATTTGGTTGTGTTCGTCACTCTGAGGACTGCCTACAATGCGCTGCGGTGTCATCCAAACAAGGGGCAACTTTCCGTTGCCATTCAATGCGCCGCGGGTGCCATTCAAACAAGGGGCAACTTTCCGTTGCCATGCAGCTCTCTTCAAGCACGGGGCAGTTTTCCTTTGGATCCGAGGTTGTGCATCTCAGGAGTAGGTTTCATGCTCGTTGAGTAAGTGGCCGTTTGCAAAAATAGTTTTTGAAAATTTTTACTGAGGTTGACTAATTTTTCTCGAAAATTGTTCCATCTTTTCCAAAAACTGGACCATTTCTTAGACCCAAAAAAAGAAAATTTTCAGTGCTCATAGCCTGACTTGCATGATTTCAAATCAAAAACTGAACAAGCATGTTAATCAAACTCTTATGCTGATCAAAATTGTTTTTAGTAGAAAATCAAAAACAAAAAATGGTCAAAATGATGAGCTAGGGGCACAGTTGAGTTAGGCTTCCTGTCTTTTCCCTGTTGTCAATGCATTTGCCAGAAGGGCATCATTCCTGCTGGAAAAGGGCACCACTGAAGCTAACCACAAAAGGGCTGAAAAGCACTCACACCCTCCGAGCAACGAGGTGTCGAGCCAAGTGCAAAGCGCGAACTGGAATGGATCAAGATATTCACTCCCTCATCTGGACAGATCTGATCACGTCCAAACTCCCCAGCAGAGCATCATCAACCGATGACGGCTGCAGATTTGCTACACACCCAGTTGTAGTACACCCCCTCTGTGGGAGAAACTCACTAGCTGCGCGCAGAAGAAGAAGGATCTAGCAGAATGCTAGGGGCATGAGCCCGCAATTTCTTGTTTATCCATCAACCACCCAGGGGAGGGATGAAAAATGAGAGATTGAAGAATAGAGAGATGTGCATTGAGAGAAAAAGTGAGGAAAAGGGTTTTGTGAGAAAAGCCGAGCCTAAGGGGCCGAGTGATGTGAGTATCACAAATAAGAAAGGATTGGGAAGCAATACCCGGAGAAACTGGCTTCTCGCGAACTGAGAGGTCTCTCATCTTTGTAGCACGTCTATATGTCGTGCCTCTTGTTTTTTTGTTTGTTTTGATTCTTGTTTTGAGTCGTTTCAAGTGTCTATGTTTGTGTTTAGGTTGTCTACCTTTTGTTTTTCGTTGTTGAGTCGTTTTGACCGTGGTCAGTTGTAGGCTCGATACCCAATTGAGAACTCCTCTCACTTTCAAAAAATCGTTTTTGTGCTCAGAGTGCCGTGCCGTTCTCCGTGTTTGTGCAAAACAAGATTTTGTTCTTTCAAAAACCGCAGGGTTCAACCTAGGTCACGTGAGAACAGTAAAACCAGGACCTATCTGAAGCTACATGGGTTCCGGACTGCAAAGCAAAAGAAAAAAGGGAAAATCGAAGCATTTGAGTGTGCTTCAACTTCAGAAAATTCTGTGATTGTATTCCGGATGTACCTTTTCAAGCCTTGTCAATGCTCCGAAGTATGAGTGTGCCTCTACCTCAAGCGCAAGATCAAGCCTGCTTCAAAGTTATGCACCCTTCCACCCGCATTGTTATGCACTTTTCCACTTGTATTGTCATGCGCACCATACTTGCATTTATTTGCATCTTGTGTTATCTCTCTACCATTTATCCTTTTACGCTGAGCAGCGTTTGGGATCGTTGTCCTCCGGGACTTTCTCAGGTTGCGTTATGCGCGCACTTGAGCGGTTATTTTCGGACCTCTTCTCACGATTTCAACGTGGGTTAGAGTGTTCTTTTCCTCACACGATTTCAGCGTGTTTGGAATTTATCCCGGGTTGCGTTGTAGACGTGCTGGGCGGGTTGTTTTTGGACCTCCTCTCACGATTTCAGCATGGTTTTGAGCGTCCCGTTCCACACACGATTTCAGCGTGTTTGGATTTTATCTCAGGTTGCATTGTGCGCGCACTTGAGCGGTTGTTTTTAGACCTCTTCTCACGATTTCAGCGTGGTCAGAGTGTTCTCTTCCTCACATGATTTCAGCGTGTTGGAATTTATCTCAGGTTGCGTTGTAGACGCGTTGGGCGGGTTGTTTTTGGACCTCCTTTCACAATTTCAGCGTGTTTGGATCCTTTCTCAGGTTGCGTGGTGCACGCACTTGAGCGGTTGTTTTCAGACCTCTTCTCACGATTTCAGCGTGGTTAGAGTGTTCTTTTCCTCACACGATTTTAGCGTGTTTGGATCTCTATCCCAGGTTGCGTTGTAGACACGCTAGGCGGGTTGTTTTAGGACCTCTTCTCACGATTTCAGCGCGGTTTGAGTGTCCTTTTCCTCACACGATTTCAGCGTGTTTGGATCCTTTCTCAGGTTGCGTTGTGCACGCACTTGAGTGGTTGTTTTCGGACCTCTTCTCACGATTTCAGCATGGTTAGAGTGTTCTTTTCCTCACACGATTTCAGCGTGTTTGGAATTTATCCCAGGTTGCGTTGTAGACGCGCTGGGCGGGTTGTTTTTGGACCCTCCTCTCACGATTTTAGCGTGGTTTGAGTGTCCTGTTCCTCACACGATTTCAGCGTGCTTGGATTATATCTCAGGTTGCGTTGTGCGCGCACCTGGGCGGTTGTTGTTTTGATCTCTTCCTCTCACGATTTTAGCGTGGTTTGAGTGTCCTGTTCCTCACACGATTTCAGCGTGTTTGGATTTTATCTCAGGTTGCGTTGTGCGCGCACCCTGGGCGGTTGTTGTTTTGATCTCTTCCTCACACGATTTCAGCGTGTTTGGAATTTATCTTAGGTTGCGTGGAACGCGCTCCTGATTGATTTTCTTTGTTTCTGCCTCCACTCACGAGTCCAGCGTGGTTGGAGTATGTCACCCTTTGCATCTATTGTACTTTCCGTTGCATCGCATCTATTATCTATTGCATTACATCCATTGCATCGTATCTATTTTACTGTTTGGTCTGGGAGACCTTAAATCCTCTGGTCTAGAAGACCTTAAATCCTGTATCTGCATTCGCACTGTCTTGTGCACTCTCTGGTCTAGGAGACCTTAAATCCTCTAAAGGTGCAAATCCTTTGGTGTTTGTCGTGCCCGAACGACTTCCAGTGGTCTGGTATAGCCACCTGCCTGTGTTAGCGGTGAGTTCCTAGGAAACCAACTGAGACGGTGGAAAACTAGAGTTCGAATGGCTCATGCCTAGAACACAAAGGTTCGGGATTTCCGAGACTAAAGTCTGGTTTAAATACCCAGGGGTATATCCTCGGCTTGAAATCTGTATGGCAGCCCCCATAGATTGAGATAGCATCTGTATGCGCCTCAATTCTGGATACTGATCCAACCTAGTCTGTCACCCTGTTGGAGAATAGGGAAAGCTGTGACCACAGTCAGGGAGAAAAGTATTACCTGTGGTTCAATTAAGATGCAGAAGCGGGAGATCCCCAACAGCTTGAGGTGAGTCATCACCAATTGCCCCTGTAAGGTACCTCCTTTTTCCTAGCTATCACATTGCATTTTAGTCATTACAGTGCATTGCATAAATCCTCAATTTTCAAACCGACTTCGCGTAGCGTATAAGTCCAATTATCAAACCGGCTTCGCGTAGCGTATAAGTCCAATTTTCAAACCGGCTTCGCGTAGCGTATAAGTCCAATTTTCAAACCGGCTTCGCGTAGCATATAAGTCCAATCTTCAAACCGGCTTCGCGTAGCGTATAAGTCCAAATTATCAAAATATTTCTGCATATCATTTTATCCTGCCCCTGAACTACGCTGGTTTGATTCCTTGCAAAGGGATACGTAGGCAGCTCGCGGGCACAACCATTTATTTATCTATATTTTGTTTGTTTGTCCAAGTCTTTGACCTTGTCAAAAATGGGTCGTCTCTGGGCTTTGACACTCACTCCCGTCACTTCTTGACTTCCGAGTTTTGTCAAAGAGGGGCAACTGTAGACACCCCATTTTTGACCGCCTTTAAGACTTGGACGCGACTTGATGGTTTTGGAAGATGTGCAGGGCAAAGGTTCAATTTCTTCGGCAAAAAGAGAGTCAAATCTCAACTTCATACCCCTATTCTAGACTGAAACAATCTTGATCAAAAGATTTTAGTCTTAAAACCCTCTCTTTCAAAACGTTTTTGAAATAAAGTTTTTACGATGTTCCGAGGCTTGCATTTTGTCAAATGTTGCGCTTTTCGGTAAATCGAGCAAGGACAAAGTGGAAATGAATGAAAGAGAGATGAAATCTTTGAAAAATCTTTCAAAACACCTTACTTAGGGGTTTGGAGTTGAAGAAAAGAGGAGAAGAGGGAAGAAATCCAGTTGGGGGAGAAAAATGGGCATGAACCGTTAAGAAAGAGTCGAGCAGCCCTCGCCGAATTGGGCCTATTCATTTGCATACTTGGAATCAAGCTATGAGGCCACCACCGTTGGAAAGAAGACTTCCGGGGCTTC